>CAXKVI010000002.1:32895650-33203150 GCA_964058755.1 Campiglossa producta | reverse complement strand
CTACAAACGCTTTTCTTTAGGTGTGGGAGCAATTTCAAGCCGAATTCAATTTCGTATTAGCATAACAATTGTTAACAACAAAACCGCAAACAAACGGGTAAACAATCTTCTACACAACCACAAAGCGAAGCACAAGGAGATGTATAAAGACTTATGGTAATCAGTTACAACCCTACCCTTGCCGCTAACCCCAAACAACAAGTATGAAATAAACTGATAGTGTTGCCTCTTACTTCTCCATGTATATGTATGCATTCCGTATGCTATTGTTGTGCATATTTAGAGTTTTTGCTGTTGTTTTGTAAATCCTGCCTGCGGCCTGCATTTGCATCGATACGTCAGGAACTACTTAATTTTATAAAAGTATAATTGGCAAACTGCTTCTATCGGTACATAGGTACACGGCAGGGACGAGCTGTGTGTGCAAGTTTGACGTACCGTGAAAATTACTTCATTCATATGCGTGAAATTTTTGCTTCAAAGGAATTAAAATGTTATCAGCCCTGAGCAAGCAACTTCTTTTTTAGGACTTTTGTTTCGTTGTAATATAATTCAAAGTTAATCCTGGTAACTTTTTGTTCGAGGGTTTAACCAAAAAATTATCATTAAAAACAGATGGTTTACGTTTTTTTCAATTTTAATTAAATATTAAGTAACTACCGTTTCCATTTGTAGGTTGCAATAAGTTGGGGTGTGTCTGCCGTATGCGAGAGCTTTATGAGTTTTCTCACTGCCACAACAGAGCGAAGCGCTTTATTGCATAGTAGATTATTTTTGAAATTTAAGCTTTTGAAAGCTTTTGGGGATCTGGACAAGCGGTTCGGAAGATATTTGAGAGGACTTCTATTCTGTCCTTAAAAAATAAAAGGACAACTTTTATTGCTGGCGAGAAAAATTAAAAGACCGGTCACATAAAAATTCATAGTACATAAAAATACCGTCTGGGGTGGGCACGTGCCCCCGTCCGCATGTGATTTCAAAGGTTGTAGTTTGTTGGATCTGCTAATTCGGTAGCTATCATGCAAAAGTGGCAATCACTGACATTACGAGATGTACTCGCCATGGTGTGTTGATTTAACAGCTCAACCGAATTGAAATAAAACACACGGTTCTCAAAGCGCACAACAACAAACATCTGTTTTGTGACTGTTAGCTGGAGTTGGACTGCAGATGCCATTCAGTGTTTAGGCTGGTTGTATGGAGATACAGTGTTGTGCAATACTCTAGTAACACATCAGCGTATTTGTGATAATTGTTAACAAGTGACTCTGAGCCATGGATTAAAGTCAATAAAGCAATTGTCTGCCGGCCAATCAAGTGGACATGCTGATTAAAGCTTGGTATTCAGATCTCAAAAAAGTTTTTATTTTTATTTTTGTTCTTGACCCTTGGAAAAAATGCTCAAATCTACCCCAGCATCTTAAAGGATTTAAAGAGAATGCCAATAAAAAGCCACATACACACTCTCAGAAAAAAAAAAAACACCTGCTCTTTTGAGTTGCACGCTAAAAATAAGAAAAAAATATCTTGCGACCTGAGTACCTAACCAGCATAAGCGCGTCGATTTAGACGAAATCTTAACGAAGGGAGTACTATGCCTGTGGCCAGACCTTCTAGAAGGAGCTCGTATGTAAAAAAAAAATGACCACTCTAATAGAAATAAAAAAATAACTATTTTTGATAAACAGGCAGGACTGTACGAAAAAATTATTTTTTTTAGAGTCAATAAAGCTGTAGTAAGTTGAGTTATTGGTCCTTATGTGACTCAAGAAAATGTAACGAACAATTTTAAATCAGTTAGCCTATCCAGTTCCATAGACTTTTGTTAGTCAGAAGGTGCTAGCAATCTTTTAATAGCATCTGTATTGGTAGAAATCCTATTACTTCCTCTTAAAGCTTACTCATAGTTACAAGTGCAGCATAAATTAAACAGTGCAACAGCCATTTTACACGAAACGCCCTTTAAAAAGTTTGTAACACCCCGAAAATCTGGTTTTAAGGCCAAAAAACCGTGTTTTCAGTTTCTTCGTAAAAAAAAATTCATTAAAAATCTAATTTTCAACCGATTTCAAAATTCTCAACGGTTTTGGGTAGAGAATTGTTGACACTTTCGATATATATACAGTATTTTATTCATTTGAAAAAAAGTGTTATATGTTTTTTAAGCCAGAAGTTGCCATTTTTGGAAATTTCATCCGGTTTTCCGGTTTTGACGCCATTTTTTTTGGCACTAATTGACAATGAATGAACCTTATTAGGCTTTGTCATCGAGAGGCATTCATTACTTAATTATACCATTTTTGTTTTTTTTGGAAAGGACTTCAAGTTTTCAAGATATGCAGCCTAAGCCGAAATCCAATATGTTGGTCCCAAGCGCCCTACAGGAGTGCTGGATTCAATTAGGCGGGTCAATTTCAAAATCGCCTAAGTGAAAAAGAAAATCGTATTTCAGGGATCAAAATAAGTTACTTTACCGAAGGAAGTATACCTCTAAAACCAATTCTGATGTCCCGACTTTTTACTTTTGTCCTTGAGCGCAAAAGTTTGAAAAATCCTTAGTTGACCCATTTAGAATGCCCGAAACATGCTCAAATGTATGACCGACCCCCACTAACTTTGAAGGGCTGACGGACCCATGACAGTGACACACCCCCTAAACCATCACCTTGGGGGTTCCCCATACAAACATTTAAAAAAATAACCATTTTTGGCACTTTTTATGAAAAAATCAGTGAAATGGCTGTTTGAACTCCAGAAATAAAAAAAGATAGTCACTTAGCTGATTTTATCACGTAAAGTGCCAAAAATTGTGATTTTTTGTTTTTTTTTGTATGGGGACCCCCAAAGGTGTGGTCTTAGGGGGTGCGCCACTGACATGGGTGGGTCGGCCTTAAAAAGTTAGTGGGGGTCGGTCATACATTTTAATACGATTGACGCACTCTAAATGGGTAAACTTAGGATTTTTCAAACTTTCGCGCTCAAAGTCAAAAGTACAAAGTCGGGACATCAGAATTGGTTTCAGAGGTATGCTTCCTTCGACAAAGTATCTTATTTTGATCCCTAAAACACGATTTTCCTTGTCACTTGGGTGAATTTCAAATCGACCCGCCTAATTGAACACAGTACCCCCCTGGAGGGCGCTTGAGACCAAAAAATTTGATTTTGGATTATGCTGCATATCTTGAAAACTTGAAGTCCTTTCCAAAAAAATAAAACTGGTATAATTAAGTAGTGAATGCCTCTCGATGACACAAGCACAATAAGGTTCATTCATTGTCAATTAGTGGAAAAAACAAGGCGTCAAAACCGGAAAACCCGAAAAAAATTTCAAAAAATTCAACTTCTCGCTCGAAAAATATGTCATAACCTTTTCAAATCAACAAAGGCTAGATTTTTAATGATTTTTTTTTTCAACGAAAACTCCGAAAAAACGGGTTTTTGGCCTTAAACCCAGATTTTAGGGGGTTTACAAATCTTTTGAAGGGTGTTTCGTGTATAACTCGACCAGATGAACAGTCTCTAGTAGGTCGCTTCAAAAGTGTATTCCATTTTTTCTTTTTTGTCGCACTGTGTTACCTATTTGTTTCCTTACACTGTTCTACACACACTGTTCTACATACACGTGTGTTGGCGATTTTCATGTACACGTCAGAATTTTTTTTATGTACGTACATAAAAAAAAAATTTTCAATTATAAATTTTCAATAAATTTAATTTGTGAGTTGTATGAAAGAAAACTTTAAAAATTCAAGTAAAATTTTTAGCGAGTTCTGGCTTGCACAAAAATTATCTGAAAATTCTGCCAGAAAAGTTAAAAATTTATGTACACGTCAGAATTTAGTTTTTAATGTACATATATAAAAAATATTCTGACGTGTACATATGTATACTTGTATTTTTATTTTTGTCCCCTTTCCGAAAAAGTCTATTTGGTTCATAGGACAGAAAAAAAGTTCGTTTTTGTACCACAGTGTTATGTCTACACATTCATTAACACATGTCACTTGTATGAAAATTTGAAGTGAATTTTCGTCATTAAATCAAGGAGGGCTAATATGGGCAAACATTTTTTTGTAGAATCGATAGAAAATGCTTCAAGCTTTGATTTTATTATAGTAAAAGGTGTAGCAGGCCGTAGCAAACAAACTTTTTGTCTATCCAAGCTAACAAAGGTGGAATTTATGAAGTATGTATAATTTTTGCTGGTTTATATTTGTTTTAATATTTGGTCGATTCTTAGTTTTCGTACAAAAACTTAGACCACACCTTTAAAATTTATATGCAAAATATTTAGGCAAAGGTTCCAAAAATTCTAAGCAGTTTTTTTTTAATACTTGTAATAGAGAAAAAAGCTTTTAAATTAAGTTTATGCCACGTAAATCGAAAACAGAAATATCAATGTGGTCTAGATACATATATGTTGAAACTGAAGTGTTCCAAGTGCTCCCATTAGAAGAACCTGATCATTAGGAAAACTGACTAGGCAAGACGGAGTTCTTCTACACAAACAACCGAAGTCGCTAGACCGTTCGACTTTTACCTTTGAAGGCTTTAGCTTTTCCGATAGCATTTACAATGTCGCTTCGGAACAAGAAGTTGCCGCTAGATCTATTTTGATGGACAACACTGTAACTATCTATACTACGCGTAAATATGTTGAGTGTGGTTGTTTTCTTGTATGAGTTACTACTGCCAAATAAGTATAAAATAAAATACCACAGATGGACTACACGCAGAATTTTTCCAAAAGTGACAGCAGGACTGATGTTTAGTTTTGCTGAAAATTATATGAGCGCGCTTAGGCTAACGTAGGAACGTAACTTGTACGTACCAATATGTTGACATGACGCAGCTATTGAGCGCTCCCGTTTCGTATATTACATCCAAGATGCGGAAGACCCATTAATATGTGAGAAAGAGTACAGCAGGACCATGTTAAGTTTAGCGCCAACGTTTCACAACGCAATTGCGCGGCTGAGGGCATGTTATGTTAGTTTATAGGAATGCGATGTCATGTTATTGTAACCTCATCTACATGGATACGGTTCGATTGCGGCTGTGGGGGACAGAGGTGAACGTATTATGTGTACTAAGTTTTTTTCGTCTAAATATTTGAAAACATATGCTAATGAAATATAAATGCGAAACACAATATCTACAAATCGCCCCATGTGTGCTACGTTTGGGATGAGTGTAATGTTTTTGATTGTTGATCGATCCTTTGGTTGTTTTAAAGCTTTGCTTGTTGTTGTAGGTAATTTGGTAAACTAATTGTTGTCGTTGTTTTGACAATACGGAATTTGTAGCATTTCATTAGATTTTTCGGTTTTTTGATTGGTTTGATGGACAGGCGCGCTGCTGTCACTAATTACATGTGTAGGGTTGGGGAGTCGAGTTGGGGCTGACAGCGAAGATAGCGGATTCCGGAAGCAAATTTACTATCTAGTTGTTGTGTACATGTGTTTTGCTTTTGTTGTTATACTCCCAGTGTGTAAATGAGAATGTTGGGAGCGTCACAATCATTCAATCACTGTTTGATTGGTTGATCATCGCAGAGTATTTCCTAAATATTATGATGACTCGTTGTAATTGTTTTCATGGTTTTAAATGTTTGTTCACCAGAAGATCCAAAACATTTGTTGTTGGAGCTTAGAACTAAAAAGTAAGGCAGTCTAAGTTCGGGTAAACCGTAGATTAAATACCCAGCGATTTCTACCAGTTTCATCACTCTATAATAATCAGTTTGAAAGTTATGACCAGTCAAATTTGCAAAAACGCTCCCTTTAAATATGCATGGTGCCACGCCCGCTTTGAAAGTTTAAGAGAAAATCACAATTTCATCAGGTAGATTTCTTATAATGCTAGTATATGTATCTTGTGTCAAATTTTTTGATTCTACCGTAATCAGTTTAAAAGTTATGATCAGTCGGCTTTTCACAAATGCCTCCCATAAAAGTGGGCTGTGCTATACCCAAATACACGAAATCAAAAAAATATAACAGAATGGCCAGGGATGCCCCTATAAAATTATATCATTTTAGTCATTACAACTACCGAGATATGTCAATTTATGTGATTGTCGAAATTTTCGATATCGAAAAACGGGGCATGGTTATCACCCGATTTCACCCATTTTCAATAGCAACCTACCTTGGCCAGAAAATAACGTGTATATCAAATTTCATGCAAATATATCCTCTTTTCAACCTAAGAACTTTCATATATGAGCCGTTTAAAGCACCAATGGTATAAGTCCAGTTTACGTTTTTTTTTAGTTATGACGTTATGTAGGGGAAAATGTGTTCCATATAACACGCTAACGGGGCAACTCCTAGCTCCCATAGAAACCGAATAAATAGCAGAACTAACTTGTGAAATCAAGGGTACCCCCTATTTCTTGACAACACAAAACCTTGAATATCTCAGTTCGACAAAAGGTCTTGTGCTTTAAGGGGCTCATATGGAACTCTATACCAAGCATCGGCGCCCCATAGATCTTAAGATTAGTCAAACAAGTTGGATTCATCACACAGACACGTTGTTCTCTTTGTTTACCAAATGATTTAGTCGTCGCTGGGCAAGGGGCGAAACCAAATCGCGTGGGGGTGTCGCTTGTTTGGTCAGCGAATGTTAAAAATATAGTTTGGACGATCACAGCGATCACAGTGTAAGCGTTCTCACTTATACACCTGCATTTACAAATCTTCCGACCCATGCTCTATACCTATCTCGATTATTTTGTACCGTTGGAATCGAACATTTCTGATTTGAACGAATTCCTACCACTGCAGTGCACTGCTTAAAATGATATCTAAATCTCAAGGTCGCAGTAACTAATATATTTTTATGGAAATCCTATCTGATGAGAATGAGCCATTTGAACAAGAGTGTACAGTCTTTAGATCAGTAGTCGGCACGGAGAGAGAGCTTGCTATGTTAAAGCATTATTTTTTTCCTCCCAGGAAAGTAATAGCCGGCCTATGCTCTAGATGCAAGCTCCTACAGTAAGTGGGACGACAACGTAGAGCTAATAGGCATCCTAATAGGACACATCTACGTAAACATTTTTTGATGAGATCCGGCACCTTGCAACAACGCCGTTTGACGACTGTTGCCTACCATCTTGAGCTCTGTGCGGTGAAAGCCGTTTTTCATACTTCAACTCTTCGCATTGCTGTACACAGCTAAAAATTTGAACCTAAATTTTAAACTTTTTTGGACTACATATATGACCAAACCAAATTTGGATTCAAATTCAATATAAACCAGTTTTCATGAAAATTGGCTAAATGAATCGGGTTTCAATTATAAACAAGAAATGTTTTAACAATTTTTTAAAGATAAAATAAATTTTTTGTCCGTTGGCGGGAATTCGAACCAAGACTCCCCGCATCATGCCCGTCTGCTCTACCACTGAGCTACATCACACACATAAATGTTGTTGGCAAAATTCAATCTTGAATAAGCTTTCAAAAATAAATTTGAATGTTCAAACACAAAAGTTTACATTTTAGACCGAAAAGTTTTAAGAATAAAACAAAACTAAAAAAATGTGGCAGCTGGCAGGATTCAAACGAAAACGCTCAGGAGTCACAGCCGACTGCTCTATCGCTGCGCTTGTGGGCAAAATTCAATTACCCAGCCAGCACGGTACCGTACATTTTACGAACATTGCGATTTACGAGCTATTCTCGAATAAAAAAACTATAACAAAAGAAGCTTTTCTGTCACGTCAAACAAAAAAATTAAAATAAAAAATTTCAAACAAAAAATTTTTAACGAAAATTTTCAAACTGATATTTTAAAAGTAAGTATGCTTGTAAAATATCTAATTAAAAACACAAATAACATAAAATATATCTTTTAAATTATTACTAGCGTGCTGGAAGGTGGATTTGCGGAAAAAGAAAAAGGGACAGAGAAAGTAGCTGCTATTCTGGGATCTCGGGATGCCCTCTGGGTTGTATGACGCACTATTTATAAGTTGTGATGCCTAACATGTAAACCAATATCAGTATGTACTTACACGCTGGCAAAAAGGTACACAATTTTATTATTTAAGAAAAAAACTGTATACCTAAAATTTAGGTTTGTTTATTTGTATTATTTTTCGCATTGAAATCAGTCGGTAAGGCAGTCTAGAAAGTCGGTTTTTCTATCGAAAATTAATTGTTTACGAGTACATTTACGATAAAAAAATGGACGTAAAAAGATTCATATACGAGTGCTTTTTCGATACTTTTACGACAATCGTAGGCAAAAAACATTTCAGAGCGAAACCGGATTCGTAGGCGAATCGTAAACGGATATCATAAACGATATTTTATCAGAGTTTTCTTCGAGAAAACGTCAGTTTACGAGCTCGTTTACGATGATTTTGCTGGCTGGGTATATTCAAACAAAACACAAATAAAAAATTTAGACAGCTTTTTCATTTAGATTTTAAATCGAAACCAAAAGAAATTGAAAATCTTTGTAGGTATTTGGACGGTTTGAAATATTGTACAAAAAGGTTTGAAAAATTGATTAAACTTTATACGGGTTTAAAATTTAGGTTCATTTTTTTAGCCGTGTAGAGAAATGTCACCTCCCTGCAGAGACAAGGGTCACTCTGGCTCAATTACGTTCTGAAGCCGTATACGCTCCTACTTATCCAGACTGAACCTCGTCGTACCGAATGAATGTCCGGGATGCGGCTCGTCTCCTGATAACACCAACCACCTATTCACCTGCTCTGCGGAGTCTACTCTTCTAAAACCCATCTCCCTTTGGACCAACCCTGTAGAAACTATATTTTCCTGGGACTTCCGTTAGAAGACATTGATGACAATTTAGGCTAAGTATAAGTACACGTTGGGCAGGGCTATACTCCGTTACAACAAAAACAACGACATTAACAACAACAACAACAACAACAATAACGTAGAGCTAAGAGAGGGGTACCTCTGCAAAAAAATTGAAACTTCCTAAGTCTTTGGGATAAAGATGAGGATTTTTACCCATCTGTGCCATGATGGTAACTTGGACCATATTCAAAGAATTGGGAACAAATGCCTCCCATTAAGAATTGGGAACATAGCATAACTTCAGATAGTTGTTTTGAATATGGGTCTGTCGCCTGGAAGCCAATTATATCTGACAGCAGTGTAGGACAGAGCTGGGCAGCTTCGACATAGAGTGCTCGTTGTATGCGTGGAATTATTTACACCAGTGTGCGTGCTAAGCAGTATAGTGATGGCGACATCGCTGTATTCTTCTGCCCAGGCCTGGTTTGGGAACAGGTGGATATATACATCCAATGCATATTAAGAAAGTGGTTGTTGATGATAAAACTATGGGATTCGCCGCTCTTCTTACGTCTTATAACAACTCCAAAGAAAAATAATTTCCGAGGATATATTCCAGAAACCGTATAGGGCAAAAGCTCGCCAGGGACCTGTATCATTCTATTGATTGCTGCGCATTGGCTGCAATTGGCTATTTGAATTCCTACAAGAACAGCCCGAGGGTAGCTTGCTCTGCTTGGAAGATCTAAGGTGGTTCCTTTATAGTTCCTCATTATTCTCCCTTCTAAAACGATTGATTCTTGCTGGAAGCTATTAGGGTGGGACTATTCGGTATAAATACTTCTGAAGATGAAGTTGCCATAGAATTGAAAGTGCATTTTTTTTTAAATGAGTATCGTTGTAATTGTTTTTTTTTTTTTTTTAATAGTAGCATCAGGCACAAGTGGTGCACTAAACGATCGACTCATCAACGGTCTCTAACTCATAAATCAAGCACGTAAACAGGAAGCGCCAGTAATGAAGACATCGATGTGATTCTCATTATTATTTTTACATCGTCATAATGAAGTCTAAATGGATCATGTGAAGTGCAAAGTTAAATGATTTAAATATCGGAGAACGTTAAATAGTTCTTCACCGTAATCATTTTGATTTTTTATGTCTAATTTTTCTGCCTTGTTTGACACGTATTCAACGTCTGATGCCATCAAATGATATCTAAATATTTTGCTTGACTCAGGTTAGTTGGGTACTTTATTTTCCCGGAAAGTCCATAATGACTGTAGATGGAGTAGAATATTCATTATGATTTTATTGTTGCCCTTGTTAGTTGTTGTTTTTTTTTTTTGAATATACACTGTGTACCTACAATTTTTGTTATTTTTGTGCTCCTCAGAAAAATTAATTGCTTGGCGATAAAATATCCCACTAGTTACAAAGCTGACTGACTGTCATAGCAGGGTAATGCTTTTGTGCTTTGTTGCATGGTGTGTTGTCAATGAGTATTGTTGATATTTGACCATAAAGTGTGCAGTACATTTGATGATCGTTTGAATTTGCATGAATGATTTTTATGGCAATATCTCCCTTTCTCACACACACATCTCATATATGTAGATTGCTCTTTTAAAATAGCTCAAAGGCGTAGCCAAAGATTAACGACGGAGGATCATACTCAAGAGTTTCATGAAAATATTTCTTACTATTACTTATTCAAAGTCAAACCCCAAAATCGGGGCCTCTAGAAACTTACTTACTTACTTAAAATAGCCTTTAATCGCCTAGGCGATTTTGGCCTTCCAGCATGTTTCGCCAGTCGGTTCTTTGTTGAGCCAACTGGCGCCAATTGGAGACACCGCGTGTTCTCAGACCTGCCTCCACTTGGTCCTGCCATCGGAGTGATGGTCTCGCTCGTCCTCTACTTCCACCGGCGGGTGCCGATAAGAATACCTTCTGGGCCGGAGTGTCTTCGTTCATTCGCATCACGTATCCTAGCCATCCAAGCCGCTGGGTTTTAATTCGCTGGACTATGTCGACGTCTGCGTAAAGCTCATATAGCTCATAATTCGGTACTCGCCGTCGCATAGAGAAAAATGAGCTGGGAATGGATAAGAATTGACCGTGATTCTGGTTGAATCAACAGATATTTTGGTTGATATGACCAAATCACTGTCAACTCTTATCCATCACCGGCTCAATGTTCTCTGTGTGCGCCAACTTTTAGGGGTCCGTAAATCTTTCGAAGAATTTTAGAAACACCGGCATAAAATAAGTCCCATATGAAATAAGTTAAAAAAAAATTTATTTTTATTGGGATTTATTTCATTGAAAGTTATTTCATTCAAACTTATTTCATTTGGGAGTTATTTCGTGGTACTCAAAATACCTTCTTCTCGAAAGGTTCTTTGTTCATTAGCTTATCTTGACCATTGGGCTTAAATAAAGCAAGTACCAAAGTGTTAATATTTACCCCAAAAGTCCCTCTTGCCTAAATCGCTTTCCAACATCAGCCCTAGGAATGAATGTAGCAGAGCTTGGCGTCGCAGACGTTGTGTCGACACATTTTTCTAAGAACTATTAAATTGGGTAGCTATTGAGGTGCATTTATCTAACAGCCAATTCGAAATGGATGCCTATTTGTCTGTCTGTTTTCTTGTCTACTGCATATTTGTCTGTCTGATTAGTGCTATCCTTTGTATGGCTGTATGACTTCTTATGATTGCTTTTTTTTACGCCAAATACATGGCGCTCAGTTCCGTTATTATTGCTGAGGTTTTTTTAATCATATCAATAGGTACCACATATTTGCTGACTTTTACACCTAAATATTTACGTATACAACAAATACATATACACATTAGGGTGGACAAAAAAAAATCGATTTTTGTTTTTTTTTTGAAGAAGGATTTTTCTGGTCAACGAATTTTTTTCACATCACTTCTTTGTATGCCTCAGCTCAGATGAAGACGACTCTGACGTGTGCGTCGTTAACTCTGATTTGAAAAGATAAAATGTAAACAGATTTTGCTTTAAAATTTTAAAACTTTTTAATTTTGGTATCTAGTTGATTTTGCCATAACATAAAATTAATGACATAAAAAAAAAAACATATTAATAATGAAACTATTTGTTACATACCTTAAAATAGGTCAAATACATGGTTAAAAAATGAGCCTAAATTTAAAATTCGTCTAAAGTTTAAGCGAATTTTTTTTTAACATTTTTCTGTAATATTTTAAGCCATCCAAAAGTTTAAAAAGAATTTCAATTTCTTTTGGTTTCGATTTAATATCTAAATGAAAAAGCAATATACATTTTTTTTTGGTTTGTCTGAATGTCATTGAATTTTGCGCACAAAAACTTTATGTGCGGCGTAGCTCAGCGGTAGAGCAGTCGGCTGAGACTCCTGAGCGCTTTCGTTCGAATCCTGCCAATGTGCCACATTTTTTTTTTAATTTTTTTATTATTAAAACTTTTTGGTTTAAAATTAAAACTTTGTGTTTGAAAATTAAAACTTTTCGGTTAAAACCATTTCGGTCTACAATTTTTGTTTTGTTTTCAGTTATTTTTGAAAGCTTATTCAAGATTGAATTTTGCCGACAACATTTATGTGTGCGATGTAGCTCAGTGGTAGAGAAGACGGGCATGATGCGGGGAGTCTTGGTTCGAGTCCCAGCCAACAGACAAAATATTATTTTTTCTTTAGAACATTGTTAAAACATTAAATGTGGTTTAAAATTGAAACTCGTTTCATTTAACCAATTTTCTCGAAAATTCGATCCCGAAAAATTTAAAAAAAATATCCATCCCTTGTATTTACATGTAAACTAATACGTATTTACATGTAAACTAATACGTATCTGCAGAAGTACAAATTAATGATTCTATACGCCCAAATTGTTTAATTATGAAAAAAATTTGTGTACACAAACCATTTTGGGGTTTTATGCGCTTTCTACAGAATTTTTGAGTGATTGCATTTTATTTGATTTGATTTGTTGAATTTACAAATTTATTGTTTGCATTGTGGAATTTTATTATAGCCTGGGTACTTGTCTTACAGAGAGGAAGTGTTGTAAAATTGAAATAAAATCAAACAGGATGGGCTAAACAAAAAAATTTAATAAGTAGTTTCTGGGAAAAAATCGGGCATATATTTATATCTACACTTCTATTAAGTAGGAAGGTGGTTTGGGGGGAGTATTAACAATTTGGACAGTTCTTTGCCGTATATACATAGATGCAGTGTGCTCCAAGAGTTCGGTTATCTGTTTTGGTCGAAGACTACTTTCCGTTTGTGTATTTTTTCTACGGGCAGAAAGGTAGCTAAGTCACCGTTGATAGTTACAAATTTGAAACTGTGAGGGACTTCGTCTATTTGGAAACCAGCATTAACACCGAATAATGTCAGTCTAGAAATCTAACGGAGAATCACTCTTGTCAACAAGTGTTATTTTGGACTAAGTATGCAATTGGGAAGTAAAGTCCTCTCTCGACAAACAAAGATCACGCTCTATAAGTCATGATCTACGGCTCAGAACTATGGACACTGCCAAGAGAAGATGAGATGGCCCTTGGAGTATTTGAGAGAAAAGTTCTTCGGAAGATGTGTATGGTCGTACCCGTAATGCCAACGGCGAGTACCGAAGGAAATTTAATGATGAGCTGTACGAGCTTTACGCAGAGCTGACCATAGTTCAGCGAATTCAACCCCAAAGGCTCCGCTGGCAGGGTCATGTTATGCGAATGAACAACGACGCCCCAGCACAGAAGGTTTTTCTATCGACAGCCGAATTCGGCAGCAGAGGAATGGGAGGCCTCGACTGAGATGGAAACAACAAGTGGAGGATAACTTGAACTCCCTTTGTGTTTCCAATTGGCGTCAGTTGTTGCTAAAAAGGAACGACGGACGTGCTTTGGTACGAAACGTCCAAAATCGTTGTTGTTGTTGTTGTTGTTGTTGTTGTTAACAGCAAAACACTCCCCGAAGGTTTTGGGGAGTGATGCCGAAGCTGACAGTCCTTGGCCGGATATGACCCCGGTACGCTGCGGTACTCCCTTGCGGTACTGCCCGACTGTCGTGGTAGCGATTTGGTATGACCAGTGGAACCTTCTAGGTCATGTCATCCCTCCATCCGTGAGGAAGAAGAAGATGGGTAATGAGAGGTGAGAGGAATCATATCCGTAGATCAACCATCGAGTAGCACGTTATTACTTATGTGCATATTAGTCGCCTCTTACGACCGGTATGCCTACCTCGGGCATATTCTAAACCCCTAACCCGCAGGGCACGCCAAAATCGCTTAGGCGGTTAAGCGTGAATAAATGATGATGAGACCTGGTTGAATATACTTTCTAGACTCTCACCAGCAGTTGGCAAGCCAAGACGAGAAGAGATCCTTAACACAGCACACATAGGATCGATGAGAGCTTTTGAGGTTTTCTATCTGAAGGTGAACCTAAGGTGTATACAAAAATTCTGTGGGAATTTTCGTTGTTTCAAATGTCTACATATATTGACCGGACTAAATAAAAAACATTTTTTTTTTCAGAAAAAGTAATAGGGTTTCTTTATAATAACGAAGTGAAACTGTAAAATTTCGTACGATTTGTACCGTAGGAATAAAATAATGGATATCAAATGGAAGGTATTTCTGACCGTATTCCAAATAAGAAGGGTCACCACCTAATCGCAATTTATTTATTTTTTTCGTATATCTCGGGAACTGCTTGACCGATTTGGATAAAATTTGGCATATAGACAACTTGATTCATTCTAAGATTATATACAAGGGTGTTGCCACTTAGGGCGGTTTACAGGGTTGCCACCTATCCCATTTTTTTTTATATATAAAGCAAGGTATGCCTATATGGGTATCAAATGAAAGGTATTTTCGACCGTATTCCAAAAAAGATAGTTTTAAGGAGGGTTAGGGTTGTCACCTAACCGCAATTTATTTATATCTTTCATATTGCATTATTTCTGAATTTAAGAAGTTAACTTCTTTCACGTGTACTGCCTACACCCGGTTTTTTTTTTTTTTATTTCAAGCCCATGTTTGAAAATTTAGTACTGTTTCACAAACTTAAGTCGGTTCACGCTGCTCGAGAACTTCAGATGAGTTTCAGACACTTTTTTTTTATCTAAGTAATTATATTTTCAAAATACATACCTACACGCAGATAGATTCATTCATGCATTCTTTATCCATTAAAAGACGGCTTGGCTTTATTGGTTGTTTTTGTACTTACAAAATTTCCCTGCTGTCATTGCCAAAGGTTTTGTTTGTGTAAAGGATCAACGTTGTGTTTGCGTATGCCTCTGTTAATTGCCCATAGTGGTGAACGTTTTAAGTCTCTCGTAAATCCACCCATGTCAAGAGAGGGCGAATGGGCGTTTGCGTATCAAAGCGCCCGGCAATATGCACATAAGTCTGTCGTTCTGTTCAATCTGCTGCAAAGGTGATATATATGTACTTATATACGTATGTATGAGGCGCTTTCTGTTCTGTAAGGAAACTTCCCTTCTTGCTTTTTTGTGCTTTGTAGTATTCACCTTTTTTTATTTAAAAATAAATTTGTCGTTTTTAATGGATGCGTCGTTTGGTGGATGAACGTGTATCATGGTGTTTAAGCATATCGAGGTGTTGTTGTATATTTGTTTCTGTACTGTAAAGTTAATTGTAAATTAAATATTGATTCTTTAGACTTGCGGCATTGCTTAAACACATTTACAAGTTTCTTAACAAACAATTCACGGTACGTATGCCGTAAACGGAATTGCGAGTTTCTTTCTTAGTTTAACAAGCTATTAATTGGTTGAAAAAATGTTTACGACTATGTACTTAGACATAAAATTGATGAGTTTTAAATTTTTGTTCCATCTAGTGGAAATTCTTTGTCAAGTTGATTTATCGAGCGACATAATTTATGAGACCTTTCCGTTAGTATGGTGTGTTTAGTGACGCAGATATCGCATTTCAAATTTAAAATACACATAAATACCTACATAGTAAGTATTTTCCGCACTACTGTACCTACTTATAAAAGTGGACGTTGTAATTTACTATACACTTAAAATAGCCTTATTAACCGCCCAGGCGATTGTGATCGTCCAACATTTTTTCGCAAGTCGGTTCTTTGTTGAGCCGGCTGGCGAAATTGGAGATACCGCGTAATCGTAGATCTGCCTTCACTTGGTCCTTCTATCGCAGTGGTTGTCTCCCTGTTCCTCTGCTTCCACCTTCGGGTGCCGATAAGAATACCTTCTGGACCGGAGTTGCAATTTTTTTCTACAAAATAATGGTATTTCAAGTCAGAAATAATTTATTCATACAAAACTGCTTAGAAGTTACGCTAACTTTAGCTAGTTGTACGTTGCAAATTTAATTTAATTATGTCCAGCCGTTATCAAAATAGATGCTAGCATAGATGCAGCAAAATCCAAATGAAACCTGTGGCCTTCCCCTTTCCTTTGATACCAATTTTGTGCGAATATTCCAAAGTTTACCCGAAACCGCATTTTGACCGTTAACACTGTTATCGATAAATATATCGGAATGGATCAAAGTCCAAATGAAAGCTGTGGTCTTACCATTTCGTTTGATACCAATTTTGTGCGAATATTCTGAAGTTTACGCGAAACCACATTTTGACCGATAACTCTGTTATCGATAAATACATCGAAATATACCAAAGTCCAAATGAAAGCTGTGGTCGTCCCCTTTTGTTTGATACGAATTTTATGCGAATATTCCAATATACAAACGGGATAGATGGAGATTTTTGCAGTTTTCTTCCTGGGGGTGAACCTAAGCTCCTGGCAAAAAATTGGCTCCCTGGGAACTTTTGTTGTATAAGATAAATAAAATTTACCGAACTAGTATTTTTTGATGTTATGTATGTAGAAAAGGTGGCTCTAGCTCGAGAACTATAGGCTTTAAAAAAAAGTACATACGTGGCATTTATTTTCATATAATTTCCAGAGCTGATTTTACAATCTCGAGATCTCAGATCTGGTGCTCTTAGAAAAAAATGCTAGGACCATACTTGTAGAGAATTTCCAGGTCTACAACTTGGTCTTTGCAAAATCTTACCGTTTTGGAGAAAAGTCCAAAAAGCCCAAGTCTTCTTACTGACGGCGAACCTAAGCTCTCTACCAAAATTTGGCTATGTGGGAATTTTTGTTATTTCAAGTATTTATATTGACCGGACTAATATTTTGGGGAAGAAGGGTCACCTCAAATTTTCATAAAAGTGACATGACGTATACGTAACATTTTTTTGTTAACGAATATGTACATAGACAATACTTCCTATTGGAATGCTTTAAGAGGAAGTTGAAGAAGCACAAAATAATGATTAAAAAAAGTACAGGTGTGTGTTTTCCAGGAAATTCTATCAAAATAGATGTTATTAATTTTCAAGAATACTTTTATAGATAGGTGTTATTTTTTTGTTGGTTTTGAAATTAAATTGTACTAAAATTTTTTGTATACATGAGTACATGGGAGGAACACCCCGGGAATAGAGGATTTCAGCTCTTTTTGGTGCAGTCAATACCTTTCATGAGGGTAACTTATGCGCTAAGTTTCACGAAACTACCTTGAGTTTTTGAGCTGAAATTCAAATTTGCATTTACATTTTTTTATAGGTCCAAAGGAGCAATCCCTTTAGGGTACAGTCAATAACTTGTAAGAGGATAGCTAATGCACCAAGTTTCGTAAACTTTTTTGATTTGAAATTAAAATGTGTTTTTTTTTTGTAGTGCCAAGGTACTTATAGGGGTTCATCGATTTCAAGCACTTTTCTTAACTAGATCACATATTTGAATTAAAAATCATTCAGTCGTATCTATCTATCAGTAATAACGCAACGTCGCGTTACACAGTCCCCGCCATTTTAGCCCATATTATTTGATAATTTGTGTTTTTATAAAACATTATTTATTTTCTGTCATGTTAACAGTATTTAGACTCTAAATAAAAATAATTCACGTTTAAAAATAAATCATGGGAATGAGGTTAGTAAGATGATCTCGAAATTACATATTTACCCATATATAGTCTATTTATTGTGTATCTATACTACATATGTATATACATTTGTACATACATATTTATGGAACTCAACGCTTCAAAACTTAGTTCCCATAGATTTTATTAACCCAAGGACTTGCATGAGTCAAGCAATACGAGCGCTATAACGTCAACTCCATAAAGAGTTCCCTTGCTTAAAAATAATCTTGTTTATTATTTTTAGAAATACAAAAACTATATATATAACGTATACACATAAATATATACATACATGGGTATAGCCACACAAACTTGCGCGCCTCCCCCAATACACTTTCGATGGTAATTTAATCCTTTTTTCTTTAGCCAATCCCTTCATTCTACTAAGCATTTATAAATGCGTAAGGTTCCAATGTCTCAGCCAATGTCGCCAATAGTTTACTCGACTCACCATTGCTGTGTCTGAATTTCATCTAGTAAACAAAATATTTACTTTAGCTTTCTTCTTTCGCCTTACCCCCAACCCCAACCCATTTGACTCTGTCAAGTTTCTCCTCAGCATTAGCTTAATTTGGTATATACATTTTGTCAGTTTTTCAATGGAAGTGTAATCGGATTCTGATAAAAGTTGTTGTGTAGATCGCATAAAATCTGCATTGAGTTTCGTGAGAAGTGCAAATGATTCATTGGCGTTAATTTAATGCCATTGGAAAGCTCGTGACCGGGTGTACGTTACAAGTATTTATACTTTGTTAAGGTTTGGGTTTTCATGTTCCACAAATATTTGTGAACATTAGACTGATCAGAGAATGGAAAGAAATGTCATAGTTTTTTGAGGCTGATTAAGCTTCCATCATGGCTTCCAGATTCCGAAATTTTCCATAAATTTGTAGTGTGCCGCTTTTAGTCTTTCCTTTAGCGGGACCTACAGTTTTAATAGGAAATTTGTTGAAAAGGGTTTCAAAACAGAAATAGGTATATCTGAAGAGTTTGCCGACCACGGGAACAGTTTTCAAAAACATTTGTGAAGCCCTTAAGTATTTTTTATATCATCTTCTTCTACACGGTTAAAAAAATTAGCCTAAATTTTAAACCCGTCTAAAGTAAGCATTTTTTTAAACTTTGTTTCGGAATATTTTAGACCTTTCAAATGCCGACAAAGACTTTCAATTACTTTTGGTTACGATTCAAGATCTAACTGAAAAAGCGGTCTAAATTATTTTTTCGTTTGTTTGAAAGTCATGGAATTTTGCCGACAAAAAATTAATGTCCGACATGGCTGAGTGGTAGAGCAGTCGGCTGTGATTCCTGAGCGCTTAAGTTCGAATCCTGTTAGGTGCCAAATTTTTTGAATTTTATTTTATTCTTAAAACTTTTCGGTTTGAAATTAAAACTTTTTGGTTTGAAAATTAAAACTTTTCGGTTTAAAATTAAAACCATTTCGGTGTAAAATTTTTATTTTGTTTTCATTTATTTTTGAAAGTCTATTCAAGATTGAATTTTGACCACAACATTTATATGTGCGATATAGCTCTGTGGTAGAGCAGTCGGCCATGATGCGGAGAGTATTGGTTCGAATCCCAGATAGCGGTAAAAACATTTATTTTTTCTTTAAAAAATTGTTAAAACATTTCTGGTTTAAAATTTAAACCCCATTCATTTAGCTAATTTTCTTGAAAACTGGTCTAGATTAAATTTGAAACCAAATTTGGTTTGATCATATATGCAGTCCAAAAAAGTTTAAAATTTAGGCTCAAATTTTTAACATGGACCTAAGGACTTTACAAGAATGTGTAAGAAATTCGTTGCTTGCGAAAAGGTCAAATATTTTGAGGAAATAATTTAGGATAAAACGTTGCATGTTTTTATTTCGGCCTAGGTTAACCTAACTTTTGGCCGTATTATAAGTACAAGTCCTGGAAAAGCGTTTACAGTTCGATAGTTCAGGTGAAATAGGAATTTCGAGATGATTTCCTGACCAACAAAAATTTCACCTTACGTAAATAAGCAACACAACAACAGAAAATTTATAGTAATGCTGGTAACAGCTGATAGTCTCCCAGCTACCAACATCTTTAATCGACGCCATTGTCGTTTCCCACACCATAAACAACCACTAAGAACTAGTGGTGGTGCTGTTGCCTTTCAGTTTCACTGCCAAGCAAATGATAGGGCAAAGAGAACAAGCGCTCTCTAGGTACTTGCCATCAAAGGGGAACTGAAACTTTCTGCTACCTTCAACGAACCTGGTGCCAAACAAACGAGTTTTGACTGCAGTGGTGATTTAAAATTGGGCTATGTGTGTGTATATTAGACTGGGCAAAACAATATTTCTTGGAAAATTATTTACCTATGATATGATATTGAATTTCAGATATGCAAAAAACAAAAACAAACTACTGTCAAAGTTAGTTAATTTTTAGATTTTTTTTGCAAGTTCAGATTTTTAGCACTTATTTATTTTTCTTTCAAACTTCTAAACCATTGAAGAAAAAAATTAGCTGGTTAGTTAAGTTTTGTAGAAAATAAGACTTGACACAAAATTTTAATGATTTTTCTTATTTTTTTTTTTTAATTTTAATACTGTCTGTACTTTATTTTTGTTTCGGGGAGTTAAGGCAGAAACTCGACCCTACATTTTGATACTCCTATCCCTATCCCTATCTCATATGTAATCTACAATTCCAGAGATATGCAGTATTGTTTAGATCTCGATTACTTGAGAATATGCCGACAGAAGAAAATTTTACCTCAGAATATTTTTGGGAATAATATCGTCTCCTACAAAACAAGGCGCGTATACTGAATATATTGGGGAGGGGGGTTGTAGGTCCAATAAAAATACCATGAATTGTCAATTATATAGCCATTTTAGCTTTTTATGTACCTTGCCGAATTATGTCATTTTCGAAATTTTTCATATCGAAAGTGGGCGTGGTCGGGAAGCGCTCTCATCCAATTCTATCAGTTCTAAAAGTTACGACCAGTCGAATTTTCAAAATTGAATGACCGGGACTCACCTATACTGCCAGCAAGAAGGAAGTAAAAACACTAGTATAATGATTTTACATACTGCCTTCTTGCTGATGACGGCAATTGAGTTACTGCCTTCTTGCTATGGATTTTTGAAGCTTTCTTCTTCTGAAAATTCCCAATTGAAGGTTGAAACACTTAGGGCACTCCTAATCATAAAATGCAATTACAACATGACATGTTCAAAATTAAAAAAAAAAAAAATAGGTAGATATTTTTAAACAAATTAGCGCTCTACAAAATTTGAAAAAAATTTTTTTTAAATAAGAAATCAACAATAAAATGATTTTAGGACTTATTAAAAACAGTGCCACAAGTGAAAATTTGCAATAAAAAAACACGCGATTATGTTCCAAATTTTCTTTTTTTACATAGACTAACTAAAAAAAAAAACTAATGGCAGCGATATACCAACGAGACTTTTAGCCGAGCTTCTCTTTCCAACTTGTGCTGTGTCGCTTTTAAGTTTTTCCTGGCGGGACCTACAGTTTTTTGCCGACTCCGAACGGTACTTGCAAAGCAAATGAATTTTTTGCTGAGAAGCTTCTCATGGCATAAATACACTCGGAGAGTTTGCCAAACTACTGCCGAGGGGCGACCCCTTTTAGAAAAATTATTTTTCTAAATAATTTTTGATGTTACTTTTGCCGGGCATCGAACCGCCACGGCTTGGTGTAGAAGGCCGAACACTTAAGCCCTACACCACGGCGGCCGCCAGGACACAGACACAAAAATTACACTAACTTGCACATTTCGTGAGGGGTCCGGGCCCCTGGACCCGTACGCTGACTAAACATTAATCAGGCAAATTTTTTACCTTAACGGCTTAGAAGTTTAAAAACAAAAATGAAATCAGTCATCGAAAATCTAAATATCATATAAAAATGTGTACCAATTAAGGCGTGAAAATGTTTAGTTCTTTTTGCTGTTCTTAAAAATAAAACAAATGTTTTTTTGCCTAGTCTAGTATGTATATTAGACTGGGCCAAAAATAAAAAATTTGGTTTTTTCAAAAATTATATTGATTTTCTTTTTAGGAAAGGAAAAAAAAATACTGTAATTTTTTTAGATTTTTAAATTAAAGTCTAGAGGTCTAACATTGCTAGTTTAGATTTTACAGACTTAACCTTTTGGTATAAAAACGACAAATCATTGTTGAAAAACGCCATTTACCTGAACATATTTTTGTAGGAAGTTGAATTCCCTACAAAAGCTGCCTAGACTGAAATTTTCTCAGACTAGCCGTTTTCTAATTTTCTAGCCACAAAGAAGGGCAAGTTTTTTGGATTCCCCGATTTTGGTTTCAAAACTTGCAAAACATGAAAAAATCCACATCGAATAAAGCTAAATACATATTCTTAAGGAAATTGGCTGCTGAGCCAGAATTCGATATCAGAATTCAACAACGGGCCCGAAGTTCGGCCCTAACCTTGCTAGGTTGTAGATGAGAAATGTATTTTTTGGTTATAATATTCATCATACAATGATAATAATAAGATAATTTTTTTATGGCCAACTCAATTTCCTTTAATAATCTGTATCTGTCTTTATTGAACATGGATTTTTGCATTTTTGACAATTTTTGAAAGAAAAAATGTGAAATCGAAAAAACATGCTAATTTTTGAGGCTCGAATACTAGAAAACGGCTAGTCTGAGAAAATTTTGGTCAATGCAAATTTTGTAGGGAATTCGATTTCCTTCAAAAATATGTTCAGGTAAATGGTATTTTACAGCAACGGTTTGTCGTTTTTATACTAAATTTGAGGTAAAGTCTGTAAAATCTGAAATAGCGATGATAGACCTCTAGACTTTAATTTAAACATCTGAAAAAATTACAGTAATTTTTTTCACCTTTCTTAAAAAGAAAATCAATATAATTTTTGAAATGAACGAAATTTTTTCTTTTTGGCCCAGTCTAAGGTATATGTATGTATGTATCTACATATTTGCAGTAGTACTTGTCGTGAGTGCGCTTCCGATATTGGGCTGTCGTTGGTGGTGTTGTTGGTAATGATGAAGAATATACGATGAAGACGATGATTATACTACTAATGATGATGTTTTGCCACTGTGTTTGTTGATAAAACTTGTTGGCCCGAAGGCGGAGCCTAAATAATTTTCACTATGAAAATGTTACGTTACGCTCATTTAAAATGTTGCGCAGCACTTTTCAACAATTTTGTTCTACTAAATGTTGTGAGAGTAACTTTGTTGTTGCGGGTTTGGCACGCCCCAGTTAGATACACAAATATTTTTTATATACATAGGTACATATAGGCAAGTACCCATGTACGTACATAAAAACCAACCAACTCATCATCACATTTCCAACATTACCATGACTATCCCATGGCACAATTTGTATGCCATTTTTGTTGTTGTTGTTATTTTTGTATTGTGCATATTTTATGTAAATTTATTTAGGTACGGTGGTTATTTTTTTACGACTTTATATTGAGGTGTGAAAATTTGAGTGAGGTAAACACGTTCAATTGCTCATCATCAAAGCAATACATAGTCATAGATGGCGTCTCAATCAAATTTCTCTTGGCGCCAGATTATTAAGACTGTTGATGGAGTATAGAAATGTATAGGCGGGTAGGTATATTGGTTCATGTATCGAAAAGATGATTAGAAGATGATTTGCATGGCGTAATTGCAAAAGTAAAATGGCGACTTCTCATCTTAATACAACATTATCACAGTTGCTAGGTTTTGATGGAGAGCAAGGGAAAGGAAAAGAAACGAAAGGAAAGAAAAGGACAGGACAGGAAAGGAAAGGAAAGGAAAGGAAAGGAAAGGAAAGGAAAGGAAAGGAAAGGAAAGGAAAGGAAAGGAAAGGAAAGGAAAGGAAAGGAAAGGAAAGGAAAGGAAAGGAAAGGAAAGGAAAGGAAAGGAAAGGAAAGGAAAGGAAAGGAAAACAAAGGAACGGAAAGGAAAGGTAAGGAAATTAAAGCCATCGAGTTAGCACGTGCAAATTATTCGCCTATTACTACCGGTATGCCTACCTCGGGCTTATACTAAACCCCTAACCCGTAGCGGCTGTATACTAGTATGGACTGGATTTTTACTGATTAGTAAGATACAGAAAATTATTAGTAGTTGTGTACTGGTATGTAATGGATATTATAGTTGTACTATAGCATGTTTTCTGACTAGTTTGATGTTTCACTGCAGCGAAACTTACATCGTTATTAGATATGAAAACCGCGATAAAAAAATTTAGTTTTTTGCTTGCATGAGTTTTTGTAAAATTCTTGTGATTTGCATAATTTTGGTGATTTTTATGTCCATATGCTTTTTAATTAGAGTTGATTTGCATTTTTAAAAAGTGCACTACGAGCACGCGCACACATCCGGATAGGCTTAAAAACAGTTTTCTTTTTTAGTTGTAATTTTTTATTTTTTTTTTTTGACGATTATTATGTTTTTTTTTTTTTTTTTTTTTTCAAAACAACGCGTTTTTATAGTTTTACCACATTTTAGGATTTGTGTAGCCGCGTGTTTTTTGTTGTTTTTGCTACTATTTTTATTGTTTTGTTGTATTGCTAAAATTTATTTGGAATTTTAATTGCATAAATATTATTTTAAAGATTATGAGATTTATTTGGTGAATGCAATAAAATGTGAAATTAAATAGGGCGACGCATTGCAATTTAGGTTTGTGTGCGTGAGTATGCAATTTTTTGTTCTTGTTGTTGTTTTTGTGTTTTGCTATTTGTTAGCCAACATCCGGTGTTATTTTGTGATTCTGATTTTATTTTTGCTATTATATGAGATTTCTAATATAAACATTTAATTACACGGAGGGAAATCTATGGATGGAACATCCATAATTATTGATATCACATTAAATAAAAATTGATAATCCTGTCCCATCAATGATTATGGATGTTTCATCAATGCTTTTTTGATAAATCACTATTGAAATGGTATCCATATAAACTATTGATAAATTCTAAATAGTTTAAAAAAACAAAATTTTATATAATTTGACATCTGGTTTCAGTAAGATTCGAACCCTGCTCCTCTGGCACGTTAGCCCAGTATTCTACCATTCGGCTACGGCTTATTATAAAATTTTTAGAAAAATGTTCAATCATAAGAAATTCAAAAAATTTTGAATTTAAAAAAACGCTCCAACAAGTTGTAATATTGTTAGGAAATCCATAGTAAAAATTGTTGAACTATTATGATTATGCGTCCCAGAAAAATTTATATTTCGCCAATATATATTAATGCGCTGTCTCTACCATTATTACTATGCAGTAAATATGGATATGGATATACCGACAATAGAAATTCATATCACGACCATAGATATTGACGTGCCGTTCAAATATATTAGCATTCTATCCATAAATATAGACAATAGTACATCATATTGAAATGGTTGGCATGCCATTTTACTTTTTATTGGAAGCAATTAATATTTGATAACTCGCTCATTCTGAATGAATATTGCATCAAACTCGTCGCTATCAATAGCGATATTGTCACAACATTCAATGCATTTCTCTCAGTGTAACTTTTAAAATCATAAATTTACAAGTATGTATGTAGTTGTAATTTGTCTATTATTTTTCTAAAATATTTGTGGTAAAAAACTTTGCATCTGAATTTTAAAGTTAATTTATTAAAACTTTTTAAATCACAGTTGATGTCCCCTCGACAACGGTAGGCTATATTTTTCCCGCTAGATGGCGCTGGGGTTACTGTTTTGCAAAGTGCGTATGTATGATCCGATTCTCTTCGTTTTTGGCTCGTATGCTTGATATGCAATCTAAAAGAAATCTTCTAGGTGGCGCTGAAGTCTTGGTTTGAAAAAAGTATTTACAGTCTGTTCTTTCAAGGAAATCTGCTAGTTTAGACAAAAAAAAAAAAAATGTTTCAAGAAAATTTTTGATGGAGAACTTTTAATACCTCCCTGCAGAGAACTCAGGCACTAGTGAGCAAATTTCAGGTTCAGAACTAGATATAAAGGGGCCAATAAGATCTACTACGTTAGTGATACCATTTTCACTAGTTCGAAACCAGTGTTTGAGGAGTCATTAAAAGGCATTTGGAATCGTATTTGAACTTAAGTTTTTGTATTTAATTTATATTCGTTTGTATGCTTAGAAATGGTTCAGAACTATAGATATAGTGCTAATAAACGAACTAGATCAAAACTGTCGAATTTTGTACTAGTCCAGCCTAGGATATCGCCATGTTAAATTCGCCAGTTGATTTCATGTAAAAAAGATAGTTCGCGAAATAGTACTGGTTCGGAACGCACTAGAAGCGAACTAGCTCTGAACTAGAGATTTTCCCTACAGGGCTATAACTTGTCTTATAGTTAAAGCAAGGCGAATTCATTACAGGTGGCATCCTCCCACCATATGGTTTCTTCTTCTTCCTTGAAAATCAAATCGTAGCTGTCAAATTGCTTATGTTGTTGCTTTGTCTGACATTTTTAGTTACAAGGAGAGTGTGCGTGCGTGTAGATCTGAATTCGCTCGAACACACCTGCATGAATTCGCCTTGAGTTAAAGTAAGAAATCAAAATTTTTAGCCTACAGTATAGAAGATCTAACTTTTTTTGTTCATAGACTTTTTAAATTTTTTTTTGTAAAAAATTCCATTGAATCGATAGAATGAAAAATAAAATTTTTTGGTGTACTTATATTTTCACATATATCTCAAAAACTAGATCTGTCACAAAAAAATCAGGAGAAGATTTTACAATAAGACAATTCCCTCTCATTTTTGGTACCTAATAATTAAATTCGAGTAGTGTGATTTTTGAAATCGGCATTTTTTGGAGTAGAAGATTATAAGTATACATACTTTTCGTCTTTCTCGTTATCTACATACAACAAAGGGCTTGAACCGAAACCGTAACCGTAACCGATTAAAACGGTGTCATTTTTCAAAACCGAAACCGTAACCGTTATTTTGATCTGAAAAAGAACGAAACCGAAGCCGTTTCAAAAGCCGGAACCGGTTCCAATGCCTTTTTTTATGCCTTTTTTCTTTTTATGGGAACATATTTTATTTTATCAAAGGGTACTCTGGAAAGCTTTCATGGAAGATTGTCGAGCAATTTTACAAAAGACACGTTTTGACCTCAGTATCAAATTCCTAAAGAGGAAATTTAGCTACATATAGCTGAATTATGGCATCGAAAAAAATTTATTTAAGAACCGAGAAAAAAGTGTTTAGTGGCCCGTATCAGATATTTTGACGATTTATTTCATTTAGTTTCCATTCTAATATTTTTCTATTAGAAAAAGTAGAAAATTTTTTTAAATTTATTTTGCAGCAATTTCATCCATACATAGCGTTAATAATATTTATTACAATGCAAAGTAGTCAGCTGGGTATTGGACCAAACCAACTTTTTTAAGTTTTTCGAAGTTAGCCTTCAAAACTAATTGTTTTGTTTAAGAAATTAAAAAAATAAACTTTCAAATAAAAAGAAAGTGCACCAATCAAGTAAAAGGAGCAAGAAGGCCACGCCCACATTTAGCCTTTTTCAATTTTTTTCACAAAACAATTAGAAAACCAAATCTTGGAAGGGTCCAACTTCGAACGCCCGTAACTAACTTTTGGAGGCTAACTTCGAAATTCAGGGAACGCCATTAAGTAAAAATACTTATCTCTTAATCTCTTAAAAAATTTTGATTTAGTCCAATATCCAAAGAAGTGGATTTTGTCGTACAGTGTTATTATTATATTGGAAAAATGTTATAAAACTTCACCCCTATTTTGCAGCTACATACTTAAGTTTTGTAAAATTTTTTGGCATTCGTATTTTTATTTGGAAACCGAAACCCTACCCGAAACCGAAATAAATTTTGAAGAACGAAACCGGAACCGAAACCGAATCGTGTTACAAAACTGAAACCGAAATCGGAACGTTATTTTAATCGGTTTCATTCCTCGCATACAACTCTTAATCTTAAACCAGATCTCCTCGAATGCATGGAACATTAATGAAGTTTTTCAAGTCTAATTGGAAACTTTTTAAATTAACTGTGTACATTAGACTGACCAAAAATTTCAAAGTGGTTTTATTTAAACGCTTGCGGGCCTGAAAGTAGTGTAAGTTTTATTACTACATCTTAATCCGTTTCGTAGATATAGACAAAAAAAGATTAATACAATTTACATGTTATTTTCATATACAAGTATGAAAAGAACAGGTAAATGTTACTCATACGCCGTGTATGTCCTATAAAAAGTGCACTACAATTGCAATGTTTTGCTTGAAATCATGTTGTTAGGCAAAATCTATTCTAAAATACTTTTGAAATTCGAATGTCCTTTTCTCGTGAATACGTTTTTTCAATATTCTTGTAAAAAATCCTGTTATGCTTTTAAAAATCCGTTATCTGAGAAAAATAAAACTTTGCACACATGTTATTTAGGCTAAAATGCACCGATATAGTAGGTATGGATATCAGATTTCGAACCTTAATTTTTTCCATACATATTTGAGACAGCCTAGTGTACATCTATTCTTATTGTTTTTTGTATCCATGTAACTGTATGCAGCGGATTTTATAAATCCACTGTTTATTTGCATTTTATAAAAAAAAGTAAAGATGATAATTTTCAAAGATTTAATGAAATTAACTGTCTCCCATTGAGATGAGGCAATTAAAGCGAGTCATAACAATTCAACGCTCATTGAACCAACCAAGCAGACAACAGCAATTTGGTGAGGCGGGACCACGACGTCATTTATAGCTTGGGTAAGTTTTAAGGCTGGCCGGATAAATGGATGGTTGGTTGCTTGGCGGTTCGCCATTTGGAATGGTAAATAAACCAATAAACGACAATTCAATAAGCCATGACAGCAGCGTTTATTTACTTAATGTACAAATATATGTATATACCACAACAACCACCACAGTAAAAGCATGCTTCCAAAGTCAGTGATATGAACGGCTGGTAATGCACTTTTCGATGTGCCACAAACAAAAAAAAAAAAAAAAAAAATAGCAAGAAAATTGAAGTGAAAAAGTGATTATTGAAATAAAGATGGAAGGTGGAAGTACCGCACACTGATGGTGACTATGAAATGAAAGTGCTCCTGAGTGCAGTCACTCAATGCGACAATTGTTGTTGTTGCTAGCACTTTTCACGACCACTTCATAGCACGTCGTCACAGTAAATGATGAATTGTTTATTTAGGATAAAATAAAAATGTGCGCAGGAAATTGCTCATCGCAATGATATGGCAATGACAGGAGGTACAGGAGCCACGGTCCATGCAGACTTAAGCGAATATATGCGAGTATGTACTTAGATTAACGGCGACATTAATGGCGTTGTGGTAATCACCCAAAAATGCCGAAATAGGGGACAGAAATCGAAGGGGCTCTTCCACAGTTTCCATTTGGTTATCTGGTGGAGATCCCCACTCACGAAATATGGAACGGAAATCGAAGGTAGCCTTTCTCAGCATTAGGTTATCTCAGCGCTCATCACGCCAAGGCTTTGCTATCCGTCATTATCTTTGCCACTATTTTGAGTTAAAAAATAAAAAATAAGTAAAAACTAATAAAATAAAATAAAAAATATATAATAAAAAAGTTAAAAAAAAAAACCAAGGACTGAAACCGAAACCGAAACCGTAACCGTAACCGATTAAAACCGATTCATTTTTCAAAACCGAAACCGAAACCGTAACCGTTATTTTTTTCTGAAAAAGAACGAAACCGAAACCGTTTCAAAAGCCGGAACCGGTTCCAAACGGTTTTGAATTTTTTTGTGGACACATACCTATTTTAATGAAAGATGATTAAGCAAGACACTTTTTGACCTCAATATCAAAATTTCGAAAGAACTGAACTATAGGCGAATGAAGCCATCGAAAAAATTTACGACAACCGAAAAAAAAATGTTTAGTGGCCGTCTCAGAAAGCGTCATCATATTAACGTTCCATTTTAACATTTTTCTAATATAAAAAGTAGAGTTAATTTTTTAAACTTATCGGTCAAAAGTCCACCAAATTTTCAAAGATTTTCAAATTAATGACCACTAACTTATAACATACATACTTATATTAAAGAAAAAATTTTTCCATAAATAGCGAAAGTAATATTTATTACCATATATTGGAGAAAATTCTTCATGAAAACCGGAGTAAAGTTATAAAAATTCAGACTTATTTTGCATTTAGGTACATATTTGAGTTTTGTAGTAGCACAATTTTTTTGTGTTGGTGTTTTTATTTGGAAACCGAAACCGGAACGAAACCGTAACCGAAACCGAAATAAATGTTGAAGAGCGAAACCGGAACCGAAACCGAAACACGTTACAAAACCGTAACCGAAACCGGAACTTTATTTTAATCGGTTTAATACCTTGAAAAAAACTAAAAAAGATTTTAAATAAATTAGGTAAAACCAAAACAATAAGATAGCAGCAATAAAGAAAAATAAAATAACATAAAATAAAATAAAAACGTGAAAAATTTAATTAAAAAATAAATAAAAGAAAATAAAACAGTGGGCGTGGCTAACAGTCGTATCGGTTGAAATTAATAGGTTAGGTTCAAGTGGCTTCCGCAGAGGCACTCTTAGGCCAGTTTTGAAGGCCCGTTGTCATACTACCAACGCTAGAAAGTCAGTCCCGGGACCGGCCATATGGAAAATCTCTGAGTTGTTGTGATTCTCCACATAGCAGAGTCCCGGGACTGACATTCCTAACCGCCACCACTATTCCTCCTCGAACCACTTAGTTGACTTCATGAAGGAAATCAAGTCCTTTATGTGTAGCTCCGCGATCTGGCGTAGGCTATCCAGGAAGGGAAGTTGCAGATGAGGTGCTCCACTCCACTTTCCTCCTCCTCATCATCTTTGCAAATCCTACAGCATCGTCGGTAAGGCACACCAGGCCTTTCTGCGTGCCTACCAATAAGGCAGTGCCCGGTTAAAACACATATTAATATGGAGATTTCACTCCTTCTTAGGGCGTAAATGTCTCTAGCTCTTTTTTGATCCCATTTTGGCCAGGTTTGTAGGGATATCCGGCACTCTGGGGATTGTTGCCATCTTTCATTGGCTTGAAGGAGTGTATACTCCTTCAGCATTAGCTTGCATGTGGCAAATGGAATACATAAGCGCTCTTTATGCCGAAGAACCTGCTTGGTCGTGCCCTGCCTGGCAAGTTCGTCTGCCTTATAGTTTCCCTCGATGTCCCTGTGTACCGGAACCCATGTGAGCATATAAACTGACAGCGGTAATGTCACCATTTGTATAGTTAGGTAGAAGAAAAGAGTTCAGCCCACACTTGACCAAAATACGGGTTATGACCTTGCCCTCCTTGCTGGCTCGAATGAGCTTGAATCCATTAGTTCCCAATCTGCATATCCTCGAGCTGTTGACCCAGGGTTCTTGGATGAGGACCAGATCCACGTCACCTTTAGAAAGACTTAAAGCAGCCGAGGCTACTTAAGATTTGTGCAGATTTATCTGAAGCACCACCAACATGAGTGCACTCAGACTTTCCTGCCGTCGTCGAGGTCTGCCCCGTCTCCGAGGCTGTCTCTCAACGACGAGTTGTTCCGCGAGCCCTGCTGCTATCAAGATTGGCTTGCGGCCTTCTCCGTCCAGCAGGCTGTCTTCCATCGCCGAGATGCTCACAGCACCTTCGCCAAATGACGGGTGGATAACATGCTTTCCGCGTCGGACTCCTCCATTTCCTCTTGCGGTACTTCGATTTCCGAGTTCCCACAGCTACCTCGATGGCAGCGCGCTGTGCATCGCCAATGCATACGTGGATAGCGATCTGGCCTACACTGTAATGAACTAGTCCGTTAAGGGGCTCTAGGGCCTCCTTATTCATGGAGAAGACCACTTGCCTATAAAATTAATATACTCTGTGAGCTATTTTTGGGGAACCTGTGAAAACTACTCTACCTTGTAAATATTTATGTGGGGCTTTACTTGTAGACCTATGGAAATATTTTCATAATTTTTTTATGGCTTTCTGTTTTATTCAATGGAAGATTTAGTAGCGAGTGACATATGCGTTTTTTTTTTTGCTTACAAAGCCGACAGTGTCGCGGCGGCTGCTGCCACCACTCAATTACGAATGGACGGACAGTCACAATCTTATTACGGGCATCCTGCGTTTCAGCATTTTTCATTATTTCCAACAACCATTCGTTCATACTTTGTGGCAAATTTTGTGGTTGTTTACTTTGCGTGTACAACTGTCATTGTTGCTGGCTGCCATTGCTGCCGTTGATGCCACTGTCATTGCATTAACACTACGTATGTATGTACGTATGATTGCTTCCTCAATCTGCTAGCTACATCCATGCGTGCATAGGTTGACTCGTCTGTGCTCGTCATTGTTATTCTTTCTTCCACCGTGTCTTGTATAAACAAAACTAATTTTCGAAAATTAAAGTTATCGCTGACGCGTTGCTAAATGTGGGAACCCAATTGTCGAGTAAAAAAGGTCGTCATCTATACAAAAAGTAATATTTAAAAAAAAGTGTGTATATACTCCTCTGTATGTATGTACATTGTACATACGTGTGTGTATATGTGTAAGCAGCTAATAAACTTCATTATAAATTCATATAACTACTATTTATATAAAATTTTCTACAACCCGAACTATGTAGCTGTCTTTATTAATGACCACCAATAGTTTGTTGACAACTCAATTTAACTGACGATAGGAAGGCTTTGGTGGATGAATCTAATTGTGTTTCAACTTTTATTGAACAGTACCTCGCTGACCGAACTGGCTCGGTGTTTTCAATTTTGTCCAATAGTCCTACTTACCAACATTTTTTCCAACATAAACTTTTCAAAATAGATTTCCGAAAAAATATCAAATAATTGGCAACCTTAAAAAAACGCCTCAAGTGGCAAACCCAAGTAGAAAAACTTAGAATGAAGCATACTATCCACATACAAAATTTTATCCAAATCGTTTAATATACGAAAAAAATAAATAAAATGCCAACTTATCTTAGAGACATCATTATTGGTATATTTGATACCCATATGGGCATACCTTGCTTTAAAAAAAATGAGATAGGCGACAACCCTGTAAACTGGCCCAAGTGGAAAGTCTTAGAATCAAGCACACTATCTATTTGCCGCATAATGTTCCAAAATTACTCCAAAATTATCCCAAAAGGACCCCAAATCAGAAAATTTTGCACCGAAAAAGTTTTAATTTTAAACCGAAAAGTTTTAAGAATAAGATAAAATTCAAAATATTTGGCACCTGACAGGATTCCAACGGAAGCGCTCAGGAATCATAGCCGACTGCTCTACTACTGAGCCATGTCGCACACAAATTTTTTGTGGGCAAAATTTCATGACTTTCAAACAAAAAAAAAAAAAAATTTAGACCTCTTTTTCATTTACATAGATCTTAAATCGAAACCAAAAGAAATATAAAATCTGTTTTTGAGAAAAATTTACCCACGTGCTTCAGGAACCAGACAAGCCGACATATGTTTCGATGATACTGGAATTACATCTCTTCATGGACTTTTCTTCCCGGATAGAAGCATATGTCGGCTTGTCTGGTTCCTGCAGCGCGTGGTTAAATTTGTCTAAAAAAACACATTTTCATACAATCCCGAAAATTGCTTCACAATACCGTCGGTATTTGCAACAATAGACTACAAGTCAAAAAGCACACAAATAAATTTAAAATCTTTGTAGGTATTTGAAAGGTCTAAAATATTCCAAAACAAAGTTTAAAAAATTGCTTAAACTTTACATGGGTTTAAAATTTAGACACATTTTTTTAACCGTGTAAATGATCCCAAAATGACAACAAAAAAAATCTCAAAATGACCCCAAAGTGATGCCAAAATGACTACAAAATGATCCTAAAATGATCCCCAAATGAACCCAAAATGATCCATAAATGATCTCAGTATGATCCCAAAACGACCCAAAAATTATCCCAAAATTACTCCAAAATATACAAACACAATACGGTAAAATGGCAACCCTGCCCAGCAACCCTACTTGAAAATATTTTTGTGGGTATTTGGCCGAAAATACCTTTCATTTGATACCCATATTGACATATTCTGCTCAATACTTAAAAAAAGAAAATGAGATAGGTGGCAACCCTGTAAACCGCCCCAAGTGACTTTCTTTTCTATGACCATATTTTATAAGATGAAGTGAATGCTGAATGAGTTTTCGAATATGCACTTATATTTAAATGCAGAGTGTGACAATTTAACAATATGAATTTAATAGCAAGGGTGGCGCCTACTTCTGTCATTATTTTTGAAATGTTCACCTGTAGTTCTTACCCACCTTTTGAATAGCTTTCTCATTCTTTAATTATAATGATCAAATAAACCTTCGTACTTGAAAATCGATCTCGCCTTTCCGGTCTAAACGTTTTCTAAGCCAATCGAATTTTGCACCATTTTTAAAAGTTATTTTTATTTGATCTTTTTAGTACAGTGATCTAACTATTGTGATCCTATGATATCCTAAGCATCATGTCCACTCGAAAGCAGCGGCACAATTTTGAAGCATCTGTCCCCGCGTGCGGTGTCAACCGATCAGGTCGATAAATTATGACCAACACTTGCATAAATGTCTTTGGCACGCCCCGCTGTGGCGAGTATTTCCTTTCTGGTTTGTTTGGAAACAAGCCGACCGCGTAAAAAATTCGAGTATCCTCACTGGAAGTAAACTTAAGAGCACCGAATAAATTTAAAAACGTTAGATATGGGTATTTCCAGCGTTGCGGGCAGTCCCACTCAGAGAAATGTACTCCTTTTGTCGTAAAATGTGGAATTGTTAGATGTTTTTAGTATTCGAGAGCCGTTTTATTAACACAAGTAGTGATTTTTGACTTTGTGTGGATGTCAACTTTGTCTGTGGTTTAAACCTGCACAGAAAATCTGGGCCTAACTACAACGTTTGATGTTGTGTCTCTTTTCTCTAATATACCGACCACTTTAGCCTCTAAAATAATAATGAAAAAATGGGATAGAATTAAAGAAACAACAAATATACCAAAGAATAAATTTCAAAACATATTAGACTTCTGCCTAAAAGACAACAACTATTTTGTTTGCAACAATAAAATTTATGCTCAGACATTTGGAATGCCCATGGGTAACCCCCTTTCCCCGACGATCGCAGATATAGTGATGGATGAAATACTTGACAATACTTTCTCAGAATTAAAACAACAAAATAACACAAACATAAAATTTTTAGTGAAATATGTGGACGACATATTCGCTATAATCAAAAGAAACGACGCGGAACTCATCCTAAAAACTCTTAATACATACCATGAAAGATTAAAGTTTACCATGGAAATGGAGGAAAACGGCAATATCCCATTTCTCGACGTCCGAATACACAAAAACAACAACAATATAATATTAGACTGGTACTCGAAACCTACATCTTCTGGACGCCTAATCAATTTCCTATCCTCACAACCTAAAAAATACAAAGTAAATACTGCGAAAAACTTCATACATAAAATACTAACAATAAGTCATCCCAAATTTCACGACGCCAACATTAAATTAATTAAAAAAACCCTAAAGAAAAATAATTACCCAGTCCACTTAACAAAGCAAAACATAATAAATCCTTCACCAACTACAGATATGCCAAATGAACCCAAAAAATATTTTAGCGTCACATTCGTTCCCAGGCTCTCAGAAAATTTCACAAACATTATACCAAAACCAAACTTATGCTTAGCCTACAAATCGAATTGTACACTAGCGACATGCTTCACAAAAACGAAAAGCCCAATAGATCAGCAACAACAAAGTAATGTGGTGTACGAAGTAACTTGCAAAGGCAACAACAACGAGAATTGTAATAAGGTTTATATCGGTACGACTAAGAGAAATCTAAGCATTAGACTAGCAGAGCATGAGGCCGATATAAGGAAACAGAAATTCAGCACAGCACTATCACAGCATGCAATAACAAACAACCATACAGCTGATTTTGCCAACACGAGAATACTAGACAAGGAACGAAGAGAAAAGACGAGATATACTTTGGAGAGCCTTCGTATAATGCAAAAAAGGGAATATACGATTAACAAAAAAGAAGACACCGATGAAATAGCAGCAACGTATTTGTTATGTTTATAGTTTAGTATGACAAGTGTACCACTAATGATGGTATCAACATTATATGTTAATTTTTGTAAAATTTTAATGTAAAAATATTATTGTTTAGTGTTTTGAACGTTAATATTAGATGTAATGTGAAAATCTACCTTTTTCAGTGTAAGTTAGATATAAATGTTTAATGTGTATTTAAACTTTGTGCATCAATATGTAACACTTACTAATGTTGTTTTTGTATTTTTGTTCTTTTTATGGTTTTTTAAATAAACTAATAGTTACGCTCCTGAAGATGCTAAGAAAATCTTAGCGAAACGTTGAGCTGTAAGGTGGAAAAAACGTTGTTTTATTCGCACCCCACATAAATAGATCAGACCAGCTTATTATATATATAAAAATTAGATAAATTAACTGATCGGAAAAATACGAAAATACAACTTTTCAAGTTTATAACGAGGCATGTTAGTTCATATTATCTATTTACGTATTCTCAATATCAACTTACACTCTCTCATTATCAACTTGGGTATTCTCAATATCAACTTCAAGGCATGAAAACAATTAAAATAACGTTCCGGTTTCGGTGTGTAACGTGTTTCGGTTTCGGTTACGGTTTCGGTTTCTAAATAAAAACACAATAAATTTTACTATTAAAAAACTTAAGTAGGTAAGTACCCTGCCATCCAGAGCTGGCCATGGTAAAAACAAAATCGATAATTCGAAAATTTCCAACAATAATTAGCACCTTCAACATGGGTAGAAATGGAACCTCGCTGAACAAAATTGCTCACTTTTTTATCCTCTTTTTTGGTAAGCGCGACCCAGTTATTTTCCAAGATTTTATCCGCAGATGTTACGCTTTCGGTTTCGGGTTTGAAAAATGAATCAGTTTTAATCGGTTACGGTTATGGTTTCGGTTTCGGTTTCAGTCCTTGATCAACTTACATTTCTCATTATCAACTTTTGTTTACTCAATATAAACTTTAACTCTTTCAGTCACGGTGGTTAGTAAACTATTGGTAAACTAACCACCTCATTTCTCAAAAACTATGTGAGTTATGTTTGTGAATTTTTTCCCCCTCAATAATATGTCTAATACAATCCAAAAAATACAACGTTTTTAATTATAAAGTCAAATATATGAAAGTGTGACGGAAAGAGTTAAAATGTGTAAAACGTGACTTTTTTTTTTGGTATTGGTTGACAATTTCCAGGAAATGCCCACATGTATGCAAGTAGAGTACAAGTACTATTCAGGAAGTCGCTGTCTTTCAAGGCGCTGCCCATTTAGGAGCAATTAGAGGAACATTAGGAAATGCGTCAGGTTACATGACGTTAAAGTTGTGTGATGTTGAGCAACCCGAAAAGGCCAATATGTTCGACAGTATAATGTGTTATGTAACTACATACATACATATTCCCATTTAAACAAATTTATGAAAATGCATGTAGGACTGATGTTGGTGCCGCAATGTCTAGTCCAACGAAATGGTGAATGGTGAGTGCAACAACTTTTGTATTTCTTTTTGTATTTTAAATATGAATGAACACAGAATAAATGAAAAATCATATCGCGCCTTTTATATGAGATATGCAGTATGCTGTTGTTGTTCTGAATATTCAAATTCTATCACTATTTCCCACCATTGTTGTTGTATGAATTGGTATTGGTGTTGACGTTTCAACGTTATTCCAACAATTTACACTCGAAATAATGTGCGAGCATTTAATCAACATCATATTTTCAGAACAAACATTACAATTGTTTATACAAAAAATATTTAAATATTTATATTATGCAAAGCGATGGCAATAGGAACCACAACAACAATAACAACTGGAGCTCCAACCATATAGTTGTGGTCTCTTGCATCACTCAATGGTTGTTATTGAATTCATTGCATTGTTTTTGTTATTGTTATTATTGCCGTCGTTCTTGTTGTTTTTCTGCCTAGCTTAAGAACAAAATTTACACCTTTCACCAGTAATAAACTCAGTCGAAGCAGCAGTAGCCACAAAAATAGCAAACACTATTGCCACCTTTGTTGACAGCAAGCAAAAACAAAAACAAGAAATGGACAATAATATTATTAAAGAAAATTGTGGAGCGACATGGGAAATTTCTTCCAACATATTCGTACAACTTTCACAAACAATTCAATTTTCTCCTTTTATCGAATACTCCAAGGGTCATTCCACCTTCTTGCAAAATCTACACCTTTTGGAATAAAACTAACTCTAATTTTGGTGTTACACGATTAAAAATTTTTGCCTAAATTTTAAACTTTTCTGGGCTACATACATATACCTGCATATGACCAAACCAAATTTGGTTTTAAATTTAATCTAGACGAGTTTTCAAGAAGATTGGATAAATGGGCGGTGCCACGCCCACTTAAAAAAAATTATCAAAAAATCATTATATAGAGCAGAAAATATTCCGTAAAAGGGAAAATCAAATGAGAGATAAAGCCATACGAGATAACGCCATGTGGTCTTATCGCTCTTTGAAATTGGAAATAAAGCCATACAGAAATTTTGGCGCGAATATGGCTTTATCTCTCTTTGAATATTTTTACAAATATAGCTTTGTAAATTTGGAATATCTTCGTTATTACTGCCAGTAACTCCTTAAAATTTGTAGTGAATATGTATTACTTAAATATGTGATATTGATAAGACAACCCTGCAAAAAAATATGCGGTTATTTAAGCTATCAATAATGAAATACTTTTGAGGAGGCAAAAGGGAAAAAAAATGTTTTTTGTCCACCCTAATGTATGTAGATCGTTTTGGTGTTCAGAATTTGCAAGAAATGTAAATTAAGCTTAAGCGAGGTAATTGCAATATAAGACGTGGTCAATATTTTTTTGTTGTGAAAAAAGATCCTGGTTTCTTTAAGACCAAAAAATGGAACGTCCGAACGGGAACGTCCGAAAAAATCGAAATCGATATTTGTGCAATAAAAAACTTCTCTATAAAGATAATCTATGTTTTATAGAGAAAATAGTGTGCCAGCAAGGAACGTCCGTAACGTTGGAAACATCCATATACAGCAACACCTTAAAGTGTTGTTTTGACACCAAAAATTTTTTGCGTGTACCTATGTAAGGTTTTTCAATCGGGCACTTTATATATTTGTAAAATTTTCAATTAGATCTATTGTAAACATAGTTCCCACGGAGTTCAATTTATGGTTGGCTAGAGCTGTGAGCTGCATTGTATCAAATCCTAATGCAACTGGAGCAAAAATACTGTGAAAAGGTATTGATTATGTATTTGTGTATGCAATATTGAAAATTTGAAAAATATGTGGGCCATAGTAAAGCCGTCGACTGTGAAATTGGCAATAGCAGATGTTTTAGTAATTTGAAAACCATTAAAAGTCTTAAACTTCCAGCTGAGCCCATATCCACTGGGCTCTTGTATTCAGTGAGTGTTTTTAATACAACCCCTTTGCCTTCCTCGGATCGTGCAAGATATTCTGTCTATGGCTAATGAGGGCAACTGTCTTCTAGTACAGTCTGGTGGCTATGTGGGCTATCAGGTGAACACAGATTAAAATGACCTGGACGTTCGACGAGGGCATAAAAAACCGGTCATATTATAGTCAAGGCAGTACCCACGCTTGACCTAGGGGCTATATAAAAAGATCAGAAAATATTTAAACCATATTTCTTGCTACGATTGTTCTCTTGTTGTTACTAAAGAACAAGGAACTCTACCTTCAAGCTAATGCATTCAAACATCAATCTTTACAGACTATTTCGTAGCATTAATTTTCACTAAATGCTGCTATTTACTTAACCTAAATTTATAAAGCGAGAAAAACAGGCAGAACATGAAGTAAAAAATTGCGGATGAAGTGAAATAATAGAAATTCAGAATGGCAGGAGACGAACTGGCTGGGCTGACTGAGTCGGTTCGGTGACTGGCTAAACCAAAACGTCTGTCAAGATAAGCGAAATTTATCTTAAAATTAAGCATCGCTCATTTGTACGTTGAACACAAATGTTGGCGGTTGATTAGCTGCCAAATTGGAGTTAACACAAGCGATGCATTACGAGCATGTTTAGAGAACTAAAGATATGTGTTTGTATGGCTGCAACATAGAAAGATATATAGTACATACATAAATTCTGAGGTGGCAATGATGTGCTGTTTAATTTGTTTTCAATTTAAATACACATAAATTAAATTCATTACAGGCACTTGCTAACAACATGCGCCACCGCCGATCGACACCGTCGCCAATACCCCGCGACCAACGGCTGCTTATGTATACAGCTGTGGGTGTATTAATTGGAGATTGGAGAGGGATATCGGGACTTGTAAGATCCATGGACTTTGAAAATTGTGTGGAATAATTTTTATCAAATTATTCTTTTGAGTTTTTTGGCGAAATTATTTAATTTTATTTTATTTTGCCTTATTTTAATTTATTTTTATGTGTAGGGCTGGGACAGGTTGCTTCCTAAACGGATTGACCGATCATATCCAAATTTGGAATACTAACTTGAAGTTTTCAATACAATTATCTTGAGAAATTTTTTTTTTCGTTCGGACGTTCCAGTATTTGATACACTTAAATTCGGGAATCCTTCTAACTTGGGGAAAAAAATTTTAGCCACCGGAAATAGCATCAGAATCTGTGTTTTGGGGAAAAAAATTTGAATGAAATTTAAAAGATATATACATTTGTTTTTTTTTTAATACAAAGTTTATTTTGCGTCCGAACGCCTCAAAAAAACACTTCTTTTGCATTCACTTTATATATGAATTGGAGTAGTTTTCCAGATGTATCTATTATAAGCTAAATAGGACGGACTTATGGCTAGATACTTGTAAAAGTATGAGAATCACTCTTGCCAACAAGTGCTACTTTGGACTGAGTAGGCAATTGAGAAGTAAAGTCCTCTCTCGAAGAACAAAGATCACGCTCTATAAGTCTCTCATCATACCTGTCCTGATGTATGGCTCAGATTCATGGACAATGTCAAGAGAAGATGAGATGGCCCTTGGAGTATTTGAGAGAAAAGTTCTCCGGAAGATTTATGGTCCTTCCCGTGATGCCAACGGCGAGTATCGAAGGAAATTTAACGATGAGCTGTACGAGCTCTACGCAGATCTGACCATAGTCCAGCGAATTAAAGCCCAAAGACTCCGCTGGCTGGGCCATGTTATGCGAATGGACAAAGAAGCTCCAGCACAGAAGGTTTTCCTATCGTCGCCTGAATTCGGCAGCAGAGGAAGGGGGAGGCCTCGACTGAGATGGAAACAACTGGTGGAGGATGACTTGAACTCCCTTGGGGTTTCCAATTGGCGTCGGTTATCGCTAAAAAGGAATGACTGGCGTGCTTTGATACGAAACGGCCAAAATCGCTTAGGCGGTTAAGCGCCAATAAATGATGACTTGTAAAAGTAAGCAGATATATTTCAAAAGTCATAACTACTCGGCTATAAAAAAAAAATCATTGATGATAGTAGGAAACACCTAAGTTTTGTCAGAAACGCTGTTCCAATATCTATCAAATTTTGCAAGATGATATGGCCTAGATTCATTTTGAAATTTTTCTCTTTGGTTGAGACATTTTCGGAAACACCCATGTATTGGTGCCAATAACTCCATTTTTTTGTGAGTATAATAGGATCGTATATTTCCTTACAAATTTCCAGGATCCTACCTTGGACCTTTTTGAGATACTTAGCATGATAAGTTATGTTTCATGTGAAGTGCCACGGAACCTTTTCCTAAAAAACGTTTTTTACACCACTTTTATACCCATATCGTACAAACACCTTCCAGGGTCGCACTTGGTCTACATTTTGGTCGATATTTGGAAAAGGGGTTCGGACATGGGACTTAGAAGCACTCCGTGCTAAACCTCTCACCAACACCTCTCCACTAATCTTCAACAGAGAAGGTTCAAGAAAAAACTATTACATAGTAGCCGTAGCTACCTCAGAATACATTTGTCGTATGTAGCAAAACTCGATTTTTAAGGAGCCGCTTTTGAATTTTTAAAATACAAAAAACCTCAATTGTATTGCATACGACCAAATGCATGCTGAAAATCTGAGAAGTTATAGGCTTTAGAAACAAACTGATAACGCCATTCGAAAGAGATCGCGAAGCCGGCTATAAGAACGCAATAATCCCGAAATTCACAAACGACATTTGTATTCTGAGGTAGCGATGTATAGATTATGCAAAATTGTGAAATTTAGACGTCGCAGCTTTCTTAATTTTTCGGCAACAAAACAAAAGGTTTTAAATCGGTTTTTTTATAAACCTGCTACAGAAGAGGTCCCAGAAAGTACATTTTACAGAACAGAAATAGGTTAAGCCGTTAAGACATAAACCGCGGTCCCACAGAGTACTTTTAATTTTTATATATCTAGATTACCTATTTTCTATAGAAAATTGTGAAATATTAGAAACGCTTTGGGTGCGCTCATGCCTTGCGGTGGCACGGTTTCGGCTGTCATATCTTTCACTAGCACATTTTGTTGAGAACAGGGAAGCTTTTACTTTGGTTTCAGGAAAAAAAAAAACGTCGAGTCTAGGGATTTCGGGATCACCACTCTTCTTTATATTGCACCAATCTTTGTGTGGCAAGCGTAACAAATGGTTGGTTTTATATAACTCAATGGCTCTAAATTGTTCGTTAGCATGTTTAGCCATATGCTTGTCCGTATGTATATATATGTATGCATTCTACATAGCGATCGATCCAGCCCGTTAGACATATCGTCTAGCAGTGGAGCAGCCAATACAATTGAACCAAACCAGCCACACTGTCAGCTGTTATACAAATAATGCTTCCAACCAAAGAAGTCAGTCATTGTTGTGAAAAAGTGGGCGGCAGAGGGTGAGGTGTTGGTGCATACCGTGGCAGACAACCCATGCTGCGTCCAAAAGTCTGCGATTTCCGTTCGCATAAATCAAGCGCGTGATAATGATGCTTTCACACTTCTGCATTAACAGTACCCTGCAGCGAAATCTCAAACTAGTCAGAAAAATACTAGTATACAACTATAATTTTCGGGCAGAACTCATACTAGTCAGAAAATATCCATTTAATACTAGTATACAACTAGAATTTTCTGGATTAAATCATACCAGTTAAAAAATACAAAATTCATTCGTTTCGTTTACATCTTCTTTCTCTTATAATTCATAGATGCTTTTTCGTGATAGGTTAAATACAAATAGTCGCTGCTTTCTTAAGAATAAACATGAAAATAAAGGCAAATGATAAAATAAAGAGTAAGTCAGGGAAATTCTGGTTGAAATCATACTAGGCCACGTTCAATGCTTTTTATGGAAATTATACTAGTCCAGGTTGTACTAGTATGGAACTGGTATTTTACAACTAGTATAATTCTAGTATATCATGACTAGTAGATGACTGGTATGTTCTGGGGTCGAAATCTGACAATTGACATTTCGTAGGACATCAACACGTATATGGAAAAATTACAAAAACAAGTAGTTTTCAACAAGTTGCTTTCGCTGCAGGGTAATAACAAAAACAACAACAAATGCGAAGTATAACAAAAATTCAGTGCAACTTCTAATGGAATTTGAAACTAATTTGAGTGTAATAAGTTAGATGAGGAGCTTTTTTTAATGTGTGTACTAAACATCGAGAAATTGTTGTTTTTTGAAATTTACGATTTTTAAGTAAAAATTATGTGTGTAGAAAAGCACATCAATTGTTTATATAAATATATTCATACTTAGATATAGCCCTACGTACGAATCCAAAGGTACATATTTTGAATATTTCCAACTAAATCACACACACAAACAAATATAAACAAAGAGATATCAATTTTTATCGCCTAATTCATTTACTTGAAATCGTATTAACAACATTGGTATCGACAATTGAGATATAATTGGATCGAAATGCCATAACACCAATTATAAAGATATACAGACAGATATGTTAACAATTGAAGATCACAAATCAACACATCATCAACTTGTTGGCATTTTGATTTGAGTGAGTTGGCATATTTTGAAACACTGAATTAAGTTGTGGAAATAGTTTTGAATACTATGTATCTATGCTTAGAATTACTTGAGTATGGATTTCTGCAGGGATTGATCAACCATTAAAGATTTTTTATGGAAATAGGTTGAAGCTATTCTAGTATTATTAGTTCCCGGACGTTGCGTTCAAAGTCAGAACACGAAAGTGAATTTGCCGTTAAAAAGTACGGTCAACAGGCTGACCATGGCTTTCCCGAGTGGTTCAAATTAAGCTACAAAAATCAGCGAGAATAGTAAGATGCTAGCCAGCAGAAGCGACGTGCGAAAATTTTATCGAAAAATTCGAAGAATGACGGAAAGTTTTAAACCCGAGGGAAACTCCTGCAAAAATGACAACGGTGACCTGGTGGCAGATGTTCAGAGAGTACTAAGGTTATGAAGGGATCACTTATCTGCCCTTTTAAATGGAGGAAAAGAGCAACAATTCAGAGAAGAGGATGAGCCCGACCCTACAATCGAAGACGATGGAATTGAAGTTCCACAACCCGACTAAAACGAGGTGCGAATAGCTACATATATCACGGCTAAAAAAAAATAAAGTGGCGGGCGCTAATGGTCTGCCAGCTCGTGGACAAAATATGGTGGCATGAGTGCATGCCTGAAGATTAGAATCTAAGTGTTCTCTGCCCAATCGACAAGAAGGGCGATCCCACAAACTGGGCTTTTGAGTACCGCATATAAGGTCCCATCAAGCCCATTGTGCAAAAAACCGAAGCCTGACGTAAGCCGGCTGATTGGACCTTACCAGTGTGACTTCAGATTTCGTAAATCTACCATCGACCTGATCTTTACAATACGTCAACTCTTGGAGAAAACCTTAGGACCTTAAAGCCGCCTTCGCCAGGACGAAAAGATGTTGCCTATATGTCGCTAGGTCTTATATTGGTTTCCCCGCAAAACGCTCGGTCAGAGTCGGGATGGACCTCTCCGAGCCGTTCGGAACTAAACGAGGTTTCAGGCAGGGCGACCCCGTATCGTGCGATTTCTTTAATTTGATGTTGGAGAAAATACTACAAGCTGCAGAACTTAACCGCGCTGGAACAATATATCACAAGAGCGTAAAACGGCTGCGTATGCCGACGACATCGACATCATTGGCATCAACAGCCGCGCCGTAACTTCTCCTTACTCCAAATTGGTAACGTATTCTTATTCCTCGTTTAATTCCCCTCAACATATTTCTTATTCTTCCTCTATCTCTACTACATCTCCCTTTTCCACTTCTGATCATTCATATACAGGGTCTTCATACCAGATATTAAATACTAGAGTTCGCCCAGTGGTTGAAATTCAACTACAAAACCTTATTTTATTTTCCTACCTTTTTGATATTTCTTAAATTTTCCTTTCTTTTCCATATATTTATATTTTTGGTTTCTATACATTCCTATTCATTTTGCCTTTTCCTCACTCTTTACAACATTCAATAATATAATAATATAGTTTCAATGTTGATAATTATTTATTCTTCTTAGTTCGTCTTCATACGTATTTCTATCCTTTCCTTTCCTTTGCTATCATTTGCTTTTATTTCCATTCCTTTCCTCTCCTTTCATCTCAATTTATATCTTTTGCTTTTCTTTCCTTTTCTATTCTTCCCTCTCCTTTCTTTTCCTTTTCTTTCCTTTTCTCTTCTTCCATTTCATTTTATTACTTTTCTTTCTTTCTTTCTTTCTTTTCTCTTCTTTTCTTTTATTTTCCTTTCTTTTATTTTCTTACCTGACCTTTCTTTTATTTCCATTACATTCCTTTTTCCTTTTATTTTCTTTTTCTTTCCTTTCCTTTCGTTTCCTTTGCTGTAGTTTCGTTTGGTTTCCCTTAGTTTCCTTTCATTTTATTCATTTTTTTTCATTTCATTTCATTTTATTCATTTTTTTTTTTCATTTCATTTCATTTCTTTCTTTCCTTTATTTTCTTTCACTTTTTTTCCTTAGATTTCTTTTCCTGTCATTTCGTTTCGTTACCTTTGCTTTCCTACCGTTTCCTTATTTTCTTTTTTTCCCTTCCGTAACTCCTTTATTTTTCTTTCTTTTTATTTTATATTCTTTTCCATACCTTCTTCCTCGCTGCCTATTCTATCCTTTCTTTTTCTCTGCTTTCCTTTCTATGTCTTTCTCTATTTGCTTCTCTTTTCCACTCCTTTACCTACATAACATTTCCTTTCTTCCCTTCCTTTTTTCTTTCCCATTCCTTTCCTTTCCCTTCCTTTATTTGATTTTTCTCTCATATTTTCCGTTCCTTGCCTTAACTTACCTTTATTTTCCTTTTATCCATCCCTTTCCTTTCCCATTCTTTCCTTTATTTTATACTTTTATTTATTTCATCTTGTTTTATTTTTATTTATTTTATATTATTTTTTTTTATTTCATTTCCAACAAATTTCTTTTTTTACTTTCAATCACTTTTCTAATTCTTATTTTACTTTTTTCAATTTTATCAATTTTACATTTTATTTCATTTCACTAAGTCTAGCCACGAAGGGCCTTGTGCATGATCTAGCTTATTTGTGCTTTTTTTTCACATCATGTCTGAGCAAGCATTTGCTTCTCCGAATGCCCACGCACAGATTTTGTTTTTGTAAGCACTGTTTGTACCTACGCTCAATAAAGTGGCTGGCTCATGTTTATTATTGCTGCCAACAAAACAACTCACACTCGGACTCTCCCCAACTGCAATGAATGCAAGCACAACAATGCAAGTGTACCTACATCAGTCCTAGGCACCTAGTGAGACAATTGTCCGAAAGTCTCTCGAGATATGAAATTATTGCTCGCTTATGAGAGCGCTATGGCCGCGTTGACCAATCAATGAATATCGTTTGTTATGCTCAGTCGCTCACTTGCAATTAACGAATCAACAACAAACGCTGTTGCTTCGGTACTTGCTGGTAAGCGACAGAGTAAACAGAGATAACCTAATTTGTTTAGTGCGAATTGTGCCGTGCTCTGACCTACATACACACATAACAGCGGCTTTATAAAGTGAATGCGTGTTTAGCACTTGTAGTGGTGTGACTTTCAAATCATATTATAATTAATTTTTTTTTAATTTTTGGTTTGTTGTCGCATACCCTGCTCGGCGAGACCTATCGATCCATATCAAATTTTATATACCTTAGAATTGTGGTTATTGCAAAAAAGGGAGAAAACTGTTAAGCATTGCGCATTTATATATAAAAGATTATTTTATCTTCTATTTTTTTTCTTTGTGTTTAATTTAATTTAATTTTATTTCATTTCATTTCATTTCACTTCATTCCGTTTCATTTCATTTCATTTCACTTCATTCCGTTTCATTTCATTTCATTTCATGTCATTTCACTTCACTTCATTTCATTTTATTTTATTTTATTTTATCTTATTTTATTTTATTTTATTTTATTTTATTTTATTTTATTTTATTTTATTTTATTTTATTTTATTTTATTTTATTTTATTTTATCTTATTTTATTTTATTTTATTTTGCTTTATTTTATTTTATTTTATTTTATTTTATTTTATCTTATTTTATTTTATTTTATTTGATTTTATTTTATTTTATTTTACTTTATTTTATTTTATTTTATGTTATTTTATTTTATTTTATTTTATTTTATTTTATTTTATTTTATTTTATTTTATTTTATTTTATTTTATTTTATTTTATTTTTTTATTTTTGCTTCTCTGACTACCTACCCACAGATTTTGTTTTTGTAAACACTTTGTGTAAGCGCCATGAAGTTGACGGGCTCGTGCTTATTATAGTAAACAAAACAATGACTACACACACAATTGCAATGAATGCAAACACAACAATGCAAGTGGTCATACCTACGTACATACACACATAACAGCGGCTCTATAAGGTGAATGCGTGTTTAGCATTTCATAATATAATTAATTTTTTTAAATTTTTAGTTTGTTGTCGCACACCCTGCTCGGCGAGACATATCGATACATACCAAATTTTATATACCTTAGAATTGTGGTTATTGCAAAAAAGGGAGAAAGTTGTTATGTTTGCGCATTTATATATAATAGATTTAGTACAAATACCCTGCAGCGAAAGCAACTAGTTGAAAACTTCTTTACTACTAATTGGTGCACCGGGCCCAACTAGTCAATGTTCTGTCTATTTTCCATATAAGCAACTAGTATTTTTTACGTGTTGATGTCCTATTGTCAGATTTCGACCAGAATATACCAGTTATCTACTAGTCAGGAAATACCAGTTCCATACTAGTTCAACCTGAAATAGTATAATTTCCATAAAATATACTAGTCTCATACTAGTCCAATACGCATTCAACCTGCACTAGTATGATTTCAACCTGAATTTTCCTGGCTTCATTTTCATGTTTATTCTTAAGAAAGCAGCGGCTATTTGTATTTACCCTATCACGAAAAAGCATCTATGAATTATAAGGGAAAACGAAACGAATGAATTTTGTATTTTTCAACTGGTATAATTGCATCCAGAAATCTATAGTCGAAAATTATAGTTGTATACTAGTATTTTTCTGACTAGTTTGAGGTTTCGCTGCAGGGTAGTTAAGAGAAACAGTAATTTTAGCAAAATTCTAGACAATTAACTTCCGTCAAAGTTTTTAATGTAAATGAACACTGTTCAAAATAAAGTCCACCCTAAAGTAGAAACGAGTATGTGCCTTGCATGGTTGGCAAAAAGAGACACGATTTGTAAATAATCCCGAATAAACAAATAACTTAGGCTATTAAAATAAATAACGGCTAATCAGGCATATTGACACCGTTGTTTAGATGATGAACTGGTTGTCAGATTTCCTATGAGTAAAGAGTATGCACATAGATCACAGCCGCAATCACGAAACGCGAAACCGCAAGTAAAGGAAACTTGGCGATCGGCGCGTCTATGAAAGTAAAGATCAAAGTAGTCTACTCGCAAAGACACGTGCTATGATTGAGGCAAAAAATTCTGTAACATGTGGTTTTGCAGAGGCAATAATAAACTTATCGTGAAGAAAAGACAACAATAATATCAAGCGGTAAAAATAAAGTCATTAGATTTTTGGAATGAAAATTTTACAGATTAATAAAACTTTGTATCAATTACAAAACGAGGAAAGAGCTTAAGTGAAAAAAATTAGGTACTATTTTTTATTGTTAAAACATTTTAAAACGGTCAATTACACCTTATAGAATGAGGTCATTTACATAGTTCTATTTGACGGTTAGAGCTCGATACATCCACAAAAAAAAATACCGGACTTACAAAAGAATAAAGAATCATGATTAGGTGGCAACCCCAATTGAGTTCTCTACTTAAAGTTTTTTTTTATTAGAAATGCGAGAAAGTATACAAAAAAACCAAAGAGCAAGTTTTTTGGGACACACTAATACACAAACATGTGTACATATTACATGTAACTATATGTGATAGCCAAATAAAAGCAGAGGCTTACTAATGTGCTACATCACTGCACTGAACTAATCTGAGATATGTTGTGTAATCTCGAGCGCCATCTGGTGATAGTGAAAAATAGCAAAATGAAAAAACCACGACAACGCGGCAAATAAACGCCTCAAAAGCAAACAAATCACATACGTTCATATGATTTCTTAGAAGTTTTCCTCCAACCGCTTATTTGACGCCACCCTTGAACCGCCCTTTCCACAAGCGCGGCAATTTGTTTGTACTGGCGCTTTTAACAGCGCCACCACTGCCACCATCGCCGATCATTGCAGATCATCAATGTTAGCAAAAAAAAATCATTTTTTTTACAGTTAATCAATGATCAAAGCGTTTAAGCGTGTCTGTGGTGTCAGCACGCCAGCACCTCGAAGTCAATCAAAACAACAACGCCTTCATGCTGCCGTTGTGTTGCAGCCTTCAACAATTTTTCTACCATGCCCCATCTTCTATATTTTGCCGCGTCTTTAAATATTTTAATATTCTTTGGTGTATACCATTACACCCCTTTGATGGTGAGACTCGTTCCTTACGCAATTTGTTAGGCATTGAATAGGTCCCCTATATTTACATCTAGATTTAAAGTACTCGAGACTTGAGCTCATCCAGCCACATCAGCAATATTTGATTTGTTGATTGCTTTGCTGCGTCACATAAATCGATCATAATTTTGATGTAGCAAAGATTGATTACATAAACCAAAATTTTTATTAGATATCGATCGTGGTGAAGCGTAAATAAACTTTTATTTGACGAATTTTAAATGTTAACAAAAGTTCAAGTTTTTGAATGTAGGCAACTCTCTGAATGAATCTTTGTTTATAATTGTTAGCTTGATTATGGTGGCAGAAGTATGGGGTCTATCAGCTATTCCTTGGAGCTTCCGAAGGCGGAAAATGTTATAAATCATGAGGGAATTCAATTGATTTCATCTGAACTTTGATCAAGCAACAAAAATGATACCCACCTTAATCCCATGGTATATATTATAAGGACTATTATTTAGCATTTAAGGTGAATTTCCTGACCATTTATAAGAATCGGCTGATTGATGTCTTCTTGAACGTATGACGGATATGCGGGGGGGGGGGGGGGGGGGGAGGGTATTTCGGGCATTTAGCCAATCAAGCCAGGGACGTGGGAGTTATATTGTGATACATATATGTAACGTGATACTCCGGTACTGCATGACGAAATTGATGCTTATTGCGAAATAGCTTCAGACAATGGAGAGGTATACGTAAAGATCCTGACGGAAAAGTCTTTCTTAAACCTTTAATTCATTGGCCGTAGCGAAGGGCCATGAACAAGTTCACCGGCTCACTGCCTGAATAAGTCCCATATCTCACTTCTCCGCAAGGAGAGAGCCGTTTTACCCACGATATCCACCGGAGTCTTAACGAAGCGCCTCCATCAGCAGTACAAGGCAATCGATGTTTGCCGTACCTACCTTACTGGATCTAAAATGCAGAAAGAACTCGTCTGCGTTCACCAGCCAGATTAGCTTGTACAGTGTACACCCTTGACTAGATTGTGATCCAACCCCACTCTACTAGGGCAGTTTATTGCACAACAGCTTACCAATGAACCAGACTCCCATCGAATCTTTAACCAGTCAGGGATACTTCAAAAGTATCGGTCAGAATGTTGGCGTGGCACCGCCCACTTTTAGGGGAGGCATTTTTTAAAAGTCGACTGGTCGTAACTTTTAAGCTAATTACGGTAGAACGATGAAATTGGTACAAGGTATACTAGCATAATAGGGAGTATACCTAATGTAATTGGACGAAATCGCTTGCCAACCACGCCCACTTCCGAAATGGAATATTTCGAAAACCATATGAAAACTACCGCTGGGTATTTATTGTTCGGTTTACCCGAACTTAGACTTCCTTATTTGTTTATTTTTTTTTTTTTTTAAATTTCTATTCCTCAGCATCTTCTCGCTCCTTCAGTTATCGATCCCACATTTTTTTGTTCTAGTTAGGAGAGTCTCTTTTCTGTTCGAGTCGTAAGAAACTAGCTCAAACTCCGAATATTTCAAAACCTTAAAAGAAACACTTTAAAACAGCACAGCCTGGATGATCCTTTTGGCTTTTTAGCTTTGGGCACTCACAGTCTCATTGTCTTGCCAACACCAACACCCAAATAGCTCTCATGTAAGTTTACTCACGTTGGCGCCACTAAACACTTACGGCTACGATGACCCCTATGGTGTTTATTAAAGTTTTAAACAAAATAAAATTGCTTCCAAAAAACTCTTGAGCCCATTAAACTAAGTAAAAGTATATGAACATGACCTAACTTTAGCACATTTATTATCCAATAGATTCCATACAATAGAGGATACATATTGAAGCTGCAGTATCCTCACCCGTTTATGATCGCACTACGGCATTGTAACCATGTAAACATGCTGTTCGGACAAGCCGGCGTCTATATCCCACTAGGCGAAATGGTAAATTTATCGCACCGGAGGCCGGAGGGTGGTCGTAATGTGCCAAATAACACTTGAAGTTGGGCGAGACATTTGCCATTTACCAAGTAACTTGGGAAGATGATGAGCGCCAGTGCTAGCCCCTACTGTGCTATGTGCATTTATGGTTGTGGTTGTGGTCGTTGCTGCGTCTATGGCTAATGTTTGCCACCTCCTCAACGCCTCTTGCATTTAGCGTGTTTCTGTTGTTGTTCTTGCAGTTTGCATTGTTTGATGTCTAAATAGAAATAGCCGAACTGCATGTGGCTGCTGCAAGCTGTGTGAAAAAGAGCGAAGCAACAATTAGCGAATTCACACTTTATTCCTGTCCCCTTTTGCTGATTTTTCTTAATCGTATGCATATATTCTATAATCCTCAAAGGATTTACGTATTTCACTTTCATCAATCCGCTTAAGACTGGCAAGAGAATCGATCAAATTTGGCATCTGATCGCTTACACATGTGCCTTGCAGTGGAAATTAATCTTTTGGACATGTTTTGGATTTTCAGCAGAATCTATCGAAGAGAATGATGTTTAGTTGCGTGAGAAACCTCCTGTGTAGTGTATCCGCGTACACATAAACTCTTGACATACATATGTACATATATCCCTGCAAAAAAAGCAAATACCTGAAAAATACTGACACAAGACTACCAGACTAGGTACTCCAAGCATATCTTTTTTCATATAAATATAATGATCCCATTTAAACCATCTAGGAGTACTCCATATCTTTGCCTCGGCACATCTAAATGAGAGTACTCTGCGGTGTAGTCATTAGAAAGGTGCAATAGAGAGTAGTTTATAATCGAGGGAACATCTGTGTACTATTCTGTAGGTGTACCATGTAGTACGCTGAAGCAAAAAGATAGCGTACTTCCAGATATATATGGTGGTCCTCTACTAGGACATCGGCATGTATGTAAATTGGACCACTTGTTTTTTTTTTTTTTCATCTGAATATTTAAAATTTATTCGTCTGTCTGTCTGTCTGTTTGAACGCAAACTAGTCCCTCAGTTTTTGAGATATTTGGCTGAAATTTTGTATGCGGCCACCGTTTCTAATATAGGAATAATTTGTCGAAACGAGCAAGATTGGACCGATATTACATATAGCTCCCACACGGCTAAAAAATGAACCTAAATTTTAAACCCGTATAAAGTTTAATCAATTTTTCAAACTTTTTTATACAATATTTCAAACCGTCAAAATACCTACAAAGATTTTCAATTTCTTTTGGTTTCGATTTAAAATCTAAATGAAAAAGCAGTCTAAATTTTTTACTTTTGGTTTGTTTGAATGTAATTGAATTTTGCCCACAAAAATTTCATATGCGTCATAGCTCAGCGGTAGAGCAGTCGGCTGTGACTCCTGAGCGTTTTGGTTTGAATCCTGCCAGCTGCCACATTTTTTTAGTTTCATTTTATTCTTAAAACTTTTCAGTTTAAAATTAAAATTTTTTGGTTTGAAAATTAAAACTTTTCGGTTTAAAATTTAAACTTTTGGGTTTGAAAATCAAATTTATTTTTGAAAGCTTATTCAAGATTGAATTTTGCCAACAACATTTATGCGAGCGATGTAGCTCAGTGGTAGAGCAGACGGGCATGATGCGGGGAGTCTTGGTTCGAATTCCCGCCAACGGACAAAAAATTTATTTTATCTTAAAAAAGTAGTTAAAACATTTCTTGTTTATAATTGAAACCCGATTCATTTAGCCGATTTTCATGAAAACTGGTCTAGAATGAATTTGAATCCAAATTTGGTTTAGTCATATATGTAGTCCAAAAAAGTTTAAAATTTGGCTTCAAATTTTTAACCGTGCATACAATCAATTGTTCCGATAAACGGATTTTGGGTTATAACTCCTGTAATTAAAGACGTAGGAAAGTGAAATAAACTATTGCTCTTCAAGAATGTGGAATCTCGGTGTTAAAAATAGATGAGATTGGACAAATATAACACATCGCCCCCATATAATCGAAAGTTCCGATATTTCGGTATGAGCTAAAGTTAAATACACCAGGCTGTACTGGAGATCGAACAGTGAAAATCGTGACGCTTATTCATGAAAGGTATATACTATATAGCCTTCGGCACAGCCGAAGACATCTTTCCTTACTTGTTTAATATTAAGCAAGATATTTTCTGCCGTATAGACACGAAGATATCTAAGGGAGGGTTGACGACTATTTTATTTATTCCTTCGTATATCGCCCACTATCTCGAGCAAGGACGTTGTCAGCTTTTCGCAAAAGTTTCCAAATGGTGGGCCATTTATATATTTGCTAAGTAACTATAATTTTTCTTGGGTTTTTTCGGCAAGGTTAGGGCATCAGCCCCCCCTCCCCTGCGTACGCCTTGATTTCGGGAACCTATTGACGCTGTGGGAAGCTTAGAGGGTTGCCACACATTTTAGTTTTTTTAAAAGTATTTTCTGCCGTATCCCAACGAAGATATTTATTTCTTCATATACCGACTACTATGTCGGAAAAGAACTATAGTATATTAGACCGGGTCGAGCCCCATACAAAAAAAAAGTTACAAAAGCCCGCCCCTAAATTTAAAGGTTATGTTGAGAGGATTTCGGGAAAACTTTTTTTTTTATCCATACAAAGACAGCCCAAATGGTTTTCTTATGGTAACTTTTTTTTATTTTACATCCGATTTTTAAAAATGATATGTCAAAATTTTTATTTCGACAGCCCGTATAATTCTTCTTAATGTCCTTTTTTTATCAGGAATTTCAGAGCACTTTCTTTAGGTGAAACAAAAAGTATATTTTAAGGACCTTAAACGCAGTTAGCTGCCGAAGCTATGTGAAAACGACTTCCGAGTCCAAAAGGACATTCAGAAGAATTATTCGGGCCGACTTTCCCCACTTTTTTTTTGTATTCTGATCGGCTCACCCTAATTACCCAATTAACAACTTTGTTTGATATCAATTTGGGAAAAATGCCTAATCTTAAATGGCAGGAAATGCTAAAACTCAACTTGAGAATTAAGAAAACGTTTGAGAACACATACATTTTTTCTGTGCTTATTGGGTAAGAAAAGGTATCAATGGCGGTTTAAAGGTGTGAATATGCACACGTACCTAGGTGTTTGCGGGTGGCAATGTAATTTGGTAGATACGAATAACGATACTCCTACCCTTTTATAATTTTGTTGTTTTTCTTTTTTACATCATCATCATCATCATTTTCCTTGGCTTCCATTTGAGCATAGGTCAAAGGACAATGACAAACTGTGAGTTGGTAGACACTTGAACACCCTAAAATTTTCAAATTCTTTCCTTTTTCTTGAATTTTCCAGCTCATTCATCTTTTCATTCATTCATAAACATATTTACCTCGTTATTTAGATATGTGTATGTGCTTATGTATATGGCTTATATGTATGGATGTATGAAAAAGAAAACCAGATATTTGTTGTCGAATATGAGCAGGAAGTTTATTCAAATTAGCAACCAACTACTTAGAATTTTTAATATTTGTTTGCGGCTGCTTAACGTTGTAGGTGGTCAAATGAAAAAGTGTGGCACAGCAAGCGGAAGAATAAATTCTCAATTGGTTTATGAAACGTACTAACAAATATATGGGCATTAGACTGGTGTTAAAAAAAACTAAACCAAAATCACATTAATTTTTTGCCGTCCTTATTATGGGACAAGTTTCGATTGCCAAACTTACCAAGAAGTAACTCCTAATTTGATCTGGAAGTTTCTAAACTTTGCATGGACTTTTTAGGGGCAACTTTTAATTTTAATTTTTAAAAGGAAAATCTCCGCCGGGTCAAAATTTTTGATTTCTGCCACATTTTGTCTTTAAACAGTTCGAAATGGGACTTTGAAGATGTCACTACATATATGTTACCCTTTTTGTACCCAAACAAAAATTATTGGTACAAAAAGAACCGGTCTAGTGTGCCTACATCCATATTTACACACGCAAACCTGTTTAATATTTATTGGTATTGGTTTAGTGTGTTTAATTATATTATGTATTTTGCTGCCACTATGAGCAGACGTATAAATTTGTAAATTTCACTAACACACCTTATTGAAAATGTAATTAGTGTAAATAATTACAGGAAAAATAATTTAATATCATACTTTGCAATGATTAATGGCCTATAGATGCTGAAAAAAAATTTAAAATAAATCCAGATAATGTGCGTGTTGGGGTAAGATTTTTAAGTCAAATGATTGCAAATATGATTAGATTAAATTAATAAGCAGGTGGCAACTCTTCTTAAGTACTAATTAATTAAGTGCTAAAAAATTGTATTAATCATACTTTCAACTATTCAAATAACCAATCAATTTTAAATTTTTATTCTACTTTTTCAGACAATACATTTTTAGATTAATTAAGAAATATTTAGTTTATTAATTAACCTTCCATTATATAAAAGATTTATACTTTGATTAAACATATTTTTCATTTCATATTCATTTTTTTAATATAAAAATAGCACATATATCATCGGAAAAATTTACATATAAAATGGTTTAATTGAGATGTTGAATTGTTTAACTTAAAGACGTATAGAATCGATAAGAATTGAAAGTGATTTTGGTTGAAGCAACAGATATTTGGTTGATATAACTATATCTTGGTTGATATGACCAAATCACTATCAATTCTTATCCATCGTCAGTTCAATTTTCTCTGTGTGCATTTGAATGAAATTTGGTGAAAGTGATCTGATATGTAGAAAAAAAAAAAAATATTTGACTGAAAGTCGCGTATAAATATTGGATAATTACCGAGTAATACGGATTTGAATTCGCAATATTTTTTGTGTAAGCTTTTTTCATTAAATTAGAAGTCATGTTATTGACGTTGATAAGAAAAGACATGGAAATCATTTTCTTAAGTATTTTTTCATTCTTTTCGAATAAAATTGCGAATTCAAACCCGCATATCTCGGTAACCATCCAATATTTAAACGCGACCTTTAGTGATATTTTTTTTTTATATAGCAGATCACTTTTAAGCAGAGCTAAACCGTAACGGTACAATCTATTACAAGAGCGCGCAATTTCTGGCATATGCCGATGATATTGATATCATTGGACCGGATAAGGAAGCGAAAAAAGTGGGTCCTGCGGTCAACGAGGACAAGACAAAGTATTTGCTGACATCAAAAAAAGAATCGGCGCACCTGCGCCTTGGCAGCCATGTCACTGTTGATAGTTACAAATTTGAATCCGTGAGGAACTTCGTCTATTTGGGAACCAGTATTAATACCGAAAAAAAATATCAGTCTAGTAATCCAGCGGAGAATCACTCTTGCCAACAATTGCTACTTTGGACTGAGTAGGCAATTGAGAAGTAAAGTCCTCTTTCGAAGAACAAAGATAACGCTCTATAAGTCTCTCATCATACCTCTCCTGATGTATGGCTCAGATTAATGGACAATGTCAAGGGAAGATGAGATGGCCCTAGGAGTATTTGAGAGAAAAGTTCTCCGTGATGTCAACGGCGAGTATCGAAGGAAATTTAACGATGAGCTGTACGAGCTTTACGCTGATCTGACCATAGTCCAGCGAATTAAAGCCTAAAGGATCCGCTGGCTGGGTCATGTTATGCGACTGGACAAAGAAGCTCTAGCACAGAAGGTTTTCCTATTCGGCAGCAGAAGAAGGGGGAGGCCTCGACTGAGATGGAAACAACAAGTGGGGGATGACTTGAACTCCCTTGGGGTTTCCAATTGGCGGTTACGCGCCAATAAATGATGATTATGAGATCACTTTTAACAAATTTCATTCGAACAGATGGAATCGAAATTTTTAGATGTTACGGTTGACGAATTTCGTCCCATAATTACTTTATAGAACAAGATCCTATGAAGCTCGATACATTTCCAGGCAAACGACTAGTTTTCCTGACAAATAAATAATGAACAGATGTCAATGGCAGGAGGCTCAGAAAATTTGCATCGATCCTAAGCTTACCACAAAAATTGAGCTCAGTTGGAATTTTTTTTTAATGTCTTATTTGACTGGACTGTAATAAATTTGCAGAAGAATTTTGTTTCATTCATGCTTTCCATCATTTTGGCATTTCTTATTAAAAAAAAAAAAACATTCATTCATCGCATTTTGCCAGATGCACTTCTGGGTATTTTTATTTCTCCTATTTTTTAGTACAGCTGTTCAATGCCTCACAAGTGCTGAAAAAAAATCAGAGAGGCTCAGCCACTATGGATGCTGCAAATTCAAATCACACCTCGTTCGTGATGTGAATGAAAACTTCAATGTAAATCATAAAAAAATACTAAATCGGAAAATTGAGAATGCCCTCCCACCTTCCAAAAAAACGTGAATATGCTCACTTTGATGAAAGTACAGTGGCAATGTTTTCATTGACGGCGATACGCTTAGAAATAAAATTTCTTTACTTCATATTTTTATCTGTCACTTTCTTGGGTGTTAATTTCCTTTTTTTTATTCAATTTAATTTAATTTTTTTGTTTTATTTTTATTTTACTTTAATTTATTGTGTTTTCTTTTAATTTATTTTTATTTCATTTTACTTTATTTTATTTTATTTATACATACATATATTTTTATACTCAGCGTACTATTACTCGTACAAGGGTATTATAATTTTGTTCACATAACATTACTACGAAACGCCACAAAATAATTGAGATAGTTTCATATATGAAAGTTCTTAGGTTGAAAAGAGGAGTTGATTAAGGCATGCCCGTCCGTCCGTCTGTCCGTGTACACGATAACTTGAGTAAAAATTGGGATGTTTGGATCAGATTTCGTACATAGGTTAGTTTCTGACCAAAATTGGGATGCTATGGGTGAAATCGGATAATAACCACGCCCCGAATTTTGAAAATCATATAAATTGACATATCTCGGTAGGTGAAATTACTAAAATTATATAACTTTAAAGGTGAGCGTGGCGTGAAAATACGACTGGTCTTGGTATTTTTATCCCCTTCTTTGACTTCCTTACTCGTTTTTTTTTTGTTCTCCTTAATTTTAATTTTATTTTAATTTTAGTATAAATAAAAACGTATTTGGGCGTAGCCAGGTAGGGGCAGGTAGGGGTAAATGCCCCAACCTATGCTAAATGTGCTCGAAAAATTCTGCGTTTTTTAAGAAAAAATTAATCTTTGTCCTTGAGGACATTTGGAGAAAATGCTGAAACAACGAGGACTTTTCAAAGAGTATTCTCCTAAAAAACTAGGACAATTAGGGAAAAAAGGAGTATCGATGAAAATTTTTATACAAAAATTAAAGAAAAAAAAACTTAGCCAATGTCCTCTGCGTTTTTTAAGAAAAAATTTATCTTTGTCCTTGAGGACATTTGGAGAAAATGCTGAAAGATGGAGGACTTTTCAAAGAGCATTCTCGTAAAAAACGAGGATAATTTGGGAAAAAGGCGGTAAAAGGAGTAGCAATGAAAATTTGTATAAAAAATTAAAGGAAAAAACTTAGCCAATGGGTCAAATGCCCCAACCTATGCTAAATGTGCTCGAAAAATTCTGGGTTTTTTTTAAGAAAAATCAATCTTTGTCCTCGAGGACATTTGGAGAAAATGCTGAAATAACGGGGACTTTTCAAAGTGAAAATTTTTATAAAATGAGAAACCAAAAAAGGGATACTTTTAAAGTATTTCTCAATATTCATATCAATAAATATGTCCTACTTTTTTTCCAAAAAATTTCCTCGTTTTTTCATTGATTTTTGAGGAAATTGTCCACGAAAAAATACCTAAAAAAAATGTCTGGCTACGCCCACGTTTGGAGAAAATTTTCATTGACTTCACTTTTAGAATTTTTGTGATATTTTTTCACTCTCCACTGTATGTACATATGTATGTATGTATGTACCTATTACGAGTTAGGAAACGTAAAAAATAAATAAAACGTAATCAAATTTTATTTCCACAAACTCATCAAACGCAACAGCAACAACAACAAACCCATACATAGGTATGTATCTATTCTCCTCATTGTTAGCAATAGTTTATATTTGATTTATAGCAAATTCGTAGAAAAAGTCGACATAATGTCTAGCAAACCAGGCGTGCTATAACAAAATTGATGTTCAACTCCCATCAACGTCGCTCGATGTTTAGATACCAGATTACAAGGGAAAAATACTACCTAAATAAGCGTATAATAACAACAACAAGAGCGAAATATTTAAGTATGCGCACTCATGCTAATAATGCGTATGTTTCATATGCTATGGAAATTTGTTTGTAAAAAGTGTGTAGTATGCAGAATAGGAAATGCTGAATGGAATGAGAGCAAAAAACAACAAAAATGAAATAATTAAATAAACATATTTGTTCTTATTTTTATGTTTCAAGCAAATGCTTGTGTGGGGTCCAGCAGCTCGGATCTAAACAATCGAAGTATGTACTCGCATAATTAATAAATATATTTGTGTGAAGTTGAAACTCTTGATCGATCTTTTTATATATTTGTATATTGTATATTTTTTTAATCAACTTGGCGACAAACGCTGCAATGAAGAGCAATTTTCATTACTTTGTTGTATGCGGTGGTTGATTTTGAGTGTATATAAGCTGTAGCTCGAAACCGCATATCAAAATTTTGGGAAACTGTTTAACAGGCGAGAATTTGAAATATCTTATAACTTTAAACCGAGGTATGAAACCGATTAAAATAAAGTTCCGGTTTCGGTTTCGGTTTTGTAACGTGTTTCGGTTTTGGTTCCGGTTTCGTTCTTCAACATTTATTTCGGTTTCGGTTACGGTTTCGTTCCGGTTTCGGTTTCCAGATAAAAACACCAACCCAAGAAAATTTTGCTTGTATAAAACTCAAATATGTACCTAAATGCAAAATAAGTCTGAATTTAAGATATTAAAAAAATTCAAAATCGTTTGGAACCGGTTCCGGCTTTTGAAACGGTTTCGGTTTCGTTCATTTTCAGATCAAAATAACGGTTACGGTTTCGGTTTTGAAAAATTAATCGGTTTTAATCGGTTGCGGTTACCGTTACGGTTTCGGTCTCGGACTATCTCGGGAACCGCTTGACAGGTTTTGATAAAATTTTGAATATACATAACATTTTTGATTCTAAGACTATCCACTTGGGGGTTGCCACCTGGGGCGGGGTACAGGGCTGCCACATATCTCAATTTTTTTAAATTTGGTAGCAAGATATGCAAATATGGGTACCAAATGAAAAGTATTTTCAGCGGCATACCAACTAAAATATATCCAAGTAGGGTTGCCACCTAGGGTTGCCACCTAGGGTTGCCACCTTATCACAGTATATTTGTACATCCGGTACTATCTTGAGAACCGCTTGACCGATTGGGATGAAATGTGACATAGAGATAGTATTATTGATTCTAAGACTATGCACTTGGGGGTTGCCACTTTGGGGGTTTACAAGGTTACCACCTATCTCAATTTTTTTTAATTATGGAGCAAGATATGCCGATATGGGTATCAAATGAAAGGTATGTTCGGCGGCATACCAACTAAAATATTTTTAAGTAGGGCTGCCACCTAGGGTTGCCACCTTACCGCAGTATATTTGTATATCCGGTACTATCTCGGGAAAAGCTTGAACGATTTGGATGAAATTTGGGAAATAGGTAATATGATTGATTCTAAGACTATCCACTTGTGGGTTGCCACCTATCTGAATTTTTTTTTAAATTATGGAGCGAGATATGCCAATATGGGTATCAAATGAAAGGTTTGGTCGCCCACATACCAACTAATATTTTCAAGTAGGGTTTCCGCCCAGGGTTACCATTTTACCGCATTGTATTTGTATTATATATTTTTGGGATCATATTTGGATTATTTTAGGATCATTTAGGCATCATTTAGGGGTCACTTTAGGATAATTTTGGGGCTATTTTGAGATCATTTTGGGGTTTCTTCTAAACTAACATGCGCGAATTAGATATAAAGAAACCAGGGTGAAATTTATGTAGTTTTTTTTCAGTGTTTATTTTTATACATATAAGTCAATAAGGTTTACTTATACAACGAAAACTTATATTTTTAGCTTAGAGTTAGTCAAATGTGGGGTTAAACTCATATGTTTTTGACAACTTTTTAAATTAACTGAGTTAAAATGATAACTCGCCGTCGGGCAAGTGGGCCTTAAAGATATCATAAATACAAGTTTTTTCAGTGTTGAGAAGAACCTTTGAGTTTCTCATCTTGGGATCTAACGTTACTCAGGCCGAAATATTTGTTCGAAGTTCGATAAAGAACATGTACTATAGTATAAACATTTTTGCTCGGACGGCTTTTTCTTGAGGGTATTTTTTTGTATTAAGTCTTAAGACCATTAGTATTATTATATTAAAACTAATGGCGGCGATATACCAACAGGTTATCATAACCTCTAACGAGATTTTTAGCCGAGCTTCTCTTTCCAACTTGTGGTGTGTTGCTTTTTTGAGTTTTTCCTACAAGTTGGCGGGACCTACAGTTTTTTGCCGACTCCGAACGGCACTTGCAAAGCAAATGAATTTTTTGCTGAGAAGCTTCTCATGGCAGAAATACACCCGGAGAGTTTGCCAAACTGCTGCCGAGGGGCGACCCCGTTTAGAAAAATCCTTTTTCTAGTTAAATAATTTTTGATGTTACTTTTGCCGGGCATCGAACCGCCACGACTTGGTGTAAAACGCCGAACACTTAGCCGCTACACCACGGCGGCCGCCACATGACACATTTTATATTGCTTAAAAACGTTAAAATAAAATCAAAAGAGAGTATATAGTATTTATATCATGGGTCGTAGTAGGTCTAAACCAGATTGCTGAAAAAATCAAATTCAGAAATGCGGCATCATAATTACAAATATATTTAGTACTGTTTGCAGTTCATCAGAAAAACATGCATTTAATTTTAAGAAGTTTTTAGTGATATTCGTACAAACATGTCTCTAAAAGCCACTAGACTTGTTTTAAGTTTTGCACCACCCTGTAACCAACATTATGTGTCACCGCTAACTTGCAAGATATAGCCCGATCCTTGCAAAAATCCCTATTACGTCATTTATTAACATTGAGAAAAATTTTGTAATTTAAGCACCATGGCGTATGAGTAACTTTTTCAAATAATATCGACTGCAAGTGGAAAATCATGCTATCTCGAAAAAAAAATTCATTAAAGTTTCAGATAATGCTAGCGGCACACGTCGTAGTATAATATCAATACTAAGATCCCTACCAGCTTCTATACTAATAATAATTATACATAGTAGACAGTAAACAATTTCACACTACAGTATCGATACTACTGTATCAATACCATATATCTTTTAGATACACGGCTAAAAAAATGAACCTAAATTTTAAACCCGTATAAAGTTTAATCAATTTTTAAAACTTTTTTGTACAATATTTCAAACCGTCCAAATACCTACAAAGATTTTCAATTTCTTTTGGTTTTGATTTAAAATCTAAATGAAAAAAATCATTCTAATGTTTTTATTTTTGGTTTGTTTGAATGTAATTGAATTTTGCCCACAAAAATTTCATGTGCGTCATAGCTCAGCGGTAGAGCAATCGGCTGTGACTCCTGAGCATTTTCGTTCGAATCCTGCCAGCTGCTGCATTTTTTAGTTTTATTTTATTCTTAAAACTTTTCGGTTTAAAATTAAAACTTTTTGGTTTGAAAATTAAATTTTTTCGGTTAAAAATTAAAATTTTTTGGTTTGAAAATTAAAACTTTTCGGTCTAAAATTTAAACTTTTGGGTTTGATTGAATTTTGCCAACAACATTTATATGTGCGATGTAGCTCAGTGGTAGAGCAGACGGGCATGATGCGGGGAGTCTTGGTTCGAATTCCCGCCAACGGACAAACAATTTATTTTATCTTTAAAAAATTGTTAAAACATTTCTTGTTTGTAATTGAAACCCGATTCATTTAGTCAATTTTCATGAAAACTGGTCTAGATTGAATTTGAATCCAAATTTGGTTTCGTCATATATATAGTCCAAAAAAGTTTAAAATTTAGGTTCAAATTTTTAACCGTGTAGAGCGTTTTCTAATCAAATGCTGAGGGGTTGTAGGGGTTTTTCAAGAATATGCTAAGATATGGGGATATTCCACTTTGCTGCTAGATTTACAAGTAAGTGGGTTGAAAATCAGCAGGTACAACCTCTAAAAGCTCGCACTAGAATCTAGTACTAGTTCGGCGAAAGGTGAAAGGTCTCAGAGCCAAGGCTAATTCCTGCAAGAAAAATAATGTCGAGTGATAAACAATACTCTAGTTATGTCACAAGAGGAGAAGGAGATAATGACCTCGATACTCCGATACACATCAGATGAACAGTACTTGGACACTTGATTAATCTCTCTCGATGCCACAATTTGTAATACATATCTACAATTCAATTGCTCCGTCCGTATTATTTCTTGGGTGTCCGAGGTATTAGTCTTTGTCCTACGGAGTCATACACCAGAAGAGCAGGGTTACAATGCTTTTGGGTACATAAACCCTTATGTAAATATATACATATTCATCTACAAATATAAGACTGCTGTACATACATACACATATAACAATTGCCGTATCTAATTACCATATGAACGCAATTCGGTGTCAGAAATAACACAATCCAGTGAAGACCAAATTTACATACATATATTTGCATATATACATTAGCATGCGTGGTTGCAGCTAAGAAAACACAAAATTTCATTTTATAATAACAAAATAGAAATAGCAGTTGATAACGAGTAACAAATAGCGACACTTCATATTGCAACATTTTCGAATGGTAACAACAACAATGATAACAAAATAGACCGACGGCATTTGGCCAAAGCAAATAAGCACAATATTTAAACGCCATCACGCCAACCAACCGTTGATGATGCGAACCAAGGCGAGTTTGGATGGCTGTGCTATTGTTTGTCTATGCGATAAGGACACGCAAATAGGACATACTGCCGCTACCGCTAGCAACAATAATAAAAATAATGTAGGTGTGTGCATACAGTTAAAAAGGCAGCGATAGGTGCTGTGGCAATCACAACGTGAATGGGAGCTATGACAAATATTGATACATTGAAATGGCTCGATGCGTCGGGAATATTTAAGTAGGCATGTTGGCGAACTATGTAGGTATACAAATTATATCCATACACAAATCAACATCTGTGTATATTTGTGTACATGTGTATGTGAATATATGGATCATTGTTTGCGTACTTGCAAAGCAAACTTTACTATGGATCGCCAAGTAAATGACAAACAAATTCCTAATTCAAAATATTTTCCTAAACCTAATTAAATGAAAGTGATACAACGCAACTAAAGCACAATAGAGTGCCTCAATAAAACAATGTTACCTGCTATGGTAATGGTATGGTAATGGTATGGTAATGGTATGGTAATGGTATGGTAATGGTATGGTAATGGTATGGTAATGGTATGGTAATGGTATGGTAATGGTATGGTAATGGTATGGTAATGGTATGGTAATGGTATGGTAATGGTATGGTAATGGTATGGTAATGGTATGGTAATGGTATGGTAATGGTATGGTAATGGTATGGTAATGGTATGGTAATGGTATGGTAATGGTATGGTAATGGTATGGTAATGGTATGGTAATGGTATGGTAATGGTATGGTAATGGTATGGTAATGGTATGGTAATGGTATGGTAATGGTATGGTAATGGTATGGTAATGGTATGGTAATGGTATGGTAATGGTATGGTAATGGTATGGTAATGGTATGGTAATGGTATGGTAATGGTATGGTAATGGTATGGTAATGGTATGGTAATGGTATGGTAATGGTATGGTAATGGTATGGTAATGGTATGGTAATGGTATGGTAATGGTATGGTAATGGTATGGTAATGGTATGGTAATGGTATGGTAATGGTATGGTAATGGTATGGTAATGGTATGGTAATGGTATGGTAATGGTATGGTAATGGTATGGTAATGGTATGGTAATGGTATGGTAATGGTATGGTAATGGTATGGTAATGGTATGGTAATGGTATGGTAATGGTATGGTAATGGTATGGTAATGGTATGGTAATGGTATGGTAATGGTATGGTAATGGTATGGTAATGGTATGGTAATGGTATGGTAATGGTATGGTAATGGTATGGTAATGGTATGGTAATGGTATGGTAATGGTATGGTAATGGTATGGTAATGGTATGGTAATGGTATGGTAATGGTATGGTAATGGTATGGTAATGGTATGGTAATGGTATGGTAATGGTATGGTAATGGTATGGTAATGGTATGGTAATGGTATGGTAATGGTATGGTAATGGTATGGTAATGGTATGGTAATGGTATGGTAATGGTATGGTAATGGTATGGTAATGGTATGGTAATGGTATGGTAATGGTATGGTAATGGTATGGTAATGGTATGGTAATGGTATGGTAATGGTATGGTAATGGTATGGTAATGGTATGGTAATGGTAGGGTAAAATTAGAGGTCGCCCAGTTATTGACAGTCAAGCACAGCAGTGGTCAAAATATATTTTTTTTAACCTATTTTTTTAATTTTATATTTTTTGATCTAAAAAATTTTTAATTTATATTTTAATTCCTTTTTAGTTTAATTTTTCACATTTGCTTTGGTGTTATCATATTTTGTTTTATTTTATTCCATTTTATTTTATTAATATATATTTTCTTTTTTAAATTTATTTTAAAAATAATGGGCCCCCTAATACAATTAAATTAAGTTTGTTATTGTCGAAATGGACTATTGCTGTATTTCGCTTCCATATTATTATATAGATGTCGGTACACTCACGGACACACAACTCGATATAATGTTTCCCTTTTTGATATGTGGCTATATTTCTCAATATTACACTTGCTACTTTTTATTTGTTGTTTTTGTCATGCACTAAAAAGTAGTTGCTTCCAAAAGCATATCAAATACGCTTTGTTGACGTGTGGTCACATTTGTTAATTGGCTTACATAAATATTTTAATTGCCTCAACTTTGACCATTTCAGATGCAAACACGCCTCCAAGTTATGTTTTCTTGTGGCATCAAAATATTCCACATTTAATTTGGTTTGCATTTAATTATTGCATCGATGGAGCTGAGTTTATGTTAATGTCCTTTGGCATTGCCTACATTGTATAGATAAACAATACTTTAGCTGTTGCATGCCTCGTTTACTTTACTGATGTTTGTTTTACATTATAATTTGTCAATATGGACATCAGTTTGATGGAGCGAAGGTACCAAATTTCGAGCAATAACGTTGGTCATATAGCGTGGATTGCAGTTTAAATTATCTAAAGTAGTAAAATAATCGTTTGAGTCCGGATTTATAGCCTCTAGGCTAGAGCTAATTTCTAATTATATACTAAAATGTTGAGACCCGCAAAAATTTTAACATGCACTTTTTTGGTACTTGAACAAATTTTCTTTTCTCAGCCAAAAATAAAAATAAATTATGGCAGCATTTATATTGCACCCGGAATATTGGTATAGTTGGCCAAGCGCACTACCGCTACACCCGCTACACCACGAGGGCCTGATTTGAAAATTTAAATAACTTGTTTACGTTGAAATGAGCAGGGTTCCTATCAGTCTTGGGATTTGTTATTAGGCGACCAGATGAGGTCTTTTCAAGCTATAAATCTATTTTATTTAATATTTACCTATTTTTATCGGTGGCTAGATATCCATTTCAACCTGCTATTTCCTATGACTTTGCACCCGGTCCATTAGAAAGCCCTAACTGTTCAGATAAATAGTATTAACTATTTTAAATTTGTATGTCTTTTTAGGTGTGAATTTTCAGAGTATATAACAGAACAGTAGATATTTGATATTAGCATGAAATTTTGGGTGTGAGAATTCTCAGGGTGTATAGTAGGGTGCAGCGACAATTAGCCTTTTCCGAATAAGAGAACGTAATACCCGTCCGCGCCACCAAGTCCATATAGATAGGCTAGAATCAGTCCAAAAACAGTTTTTACTTTTTGCATTAAGAGATTTTCACTGGGATCCCTTATATAATCTACCACCTTAAGCTAGTCGCTTGAAACTCGTAAATCTTCACACCCTTGGAATAGTTTTCATGATTAAGATACTAAATGAATCTCTCTCAAGCCCGTTTCTTCTAAGCGAAGTAAATTTCAATATACCCTCTCGGCCATCACGTTATTTTAAACCACTTGTCTTGAAACAGTGTAGAACCAACTTTGAGTTAAATGAACCCTTCGCTGTTTATGTCAGGATTATAACTCTCATTCTAGCACATTTGATGTTTCATACTCGTTTTTCCACATAAAATAATCTATTCTTTCTATCCTAAATACGTAGAAACATTTTGTAGTCTTTAATCCTTATTTGAGCTCTTTTCTTGGTCTATATGTATATGTTACTTTTTATATAAGGTGAAAGTACTGGATTTTTCGCGAAATGACTTTTAACTGTTATTACGTCCTCATATTCAGAAAATCGTAATTGTCGCTGCTAGGGCGTTTTTGAAATTTTTTTTGAAATAGAGTCATATAAGTAATACTTCTCTTTTGCTACTAAGATACATTTTCTTTGAAACGAAATTCCGAAAACATAGTGAGTACCGGTAATAAAAATTTAAGTACATAAGCACCTAAGTACCATCTAGTATATTGTTTTCTTGGTACTCTGGACACCACTGAAACATTTCTGCATTTTTTTAACCTTTTTGACGTAAAAAGGCACGATTGCGCCGTTCAAACATAAATATTTGTGTATTTTCTACTGAAAGGTTTTCGAACTAGCTTTTGCGCCAATTTCAATATACACAGTGCCGGATTAGCCCTAAGGCAGAATAGGTCCCGCATCGGGGCCCCGCCCACCCACAAAAAAAGAAAAATATATTAATAAAAAACGAAAACTTTATTTGAAAAGTGGTATGAAATTTACCATTTCTGGCACATATGGGATAGATGGGAACCTTGGCAAACCTAAGCTTTTCACAAAAATTTGGCTCTGTCGAAACTTATGTTATACAAGATATCTAAATTTGCTGGACTGGTAGTTTTTGATTTTATGAATAGAGAATAGGTGGCTCTACCTCGAGAACTATAGACTTTACAAATATAACTACTTTCATTGTCGAGTTTTGCCTACGGGCCCTGCATGTACAGTGTAAAAAAAAGCTAATGGCGGCGATATACCAACAGGTTATCATAACATCTAACGAGATTTTTAGCCGAGCTTCTCTTTCCAACTTGTGGTGTGTTGCTTTTGAGTTTTCCTACAAGTTTGCCGACTCCGAACGGCACTTGCAAAGCAAATGAATTTTTTGCTGAAAAGCTTCTCATGGCAGAAATACAGGCGGTGAGTTTGCCAAACCACGGCGGCCGCTAGTGTAAAGGGGTATAGACTTCACAGATGCAGTTGCAAATGAAGTTTCAGCCTTTCAGTTGAAGAAGTGCTCCCTATGAAAAAGTTGTGATCTTCCTAATAGATTTTACACATGCTTACTCTAATTGATAATAGCACTTTAACGGTATTATCACACAGAAAAATTTGTATGTAAAATCAACACTTTTTTAACACTTTTTCAGGTTATTATTTTTCAACACTATCGCTCATGTTATTTTAACATAAAGCTCATGTTGAAAAACTTGACTTCGTGTTAAATTAGCATGACTTCCTATAAAATTAACATGAAGCTCATGTTGAAAAACTTGACTTCGTGTTAAATACCCATGACTCTTTGTTGAATTAACATGACTTTCTGTTGAAATTACATGAATTTATTTTAAAACATCATGTTTGCCTCATTATCTCATGTTAATTTAACATGATCTTTTTTGTTATTTTAACGTGGAACATGTTGAAAAGAAATTATTCTGTGTGATCTACAAAAGTTAGATCCGCAGCTTTCCATGTTCCATTTTCGTCATTTCTCCCCTGCCTCTAAACCAAGCATCGGCGCCCCATAGATCTTAAGATCAGTCAAACAAGTTGGATTCATCACACAGACTCGTTGCGCTCTTTGTTTACCAAATGATTTAGTCGTCGCTGGGCAAGGGTCGAAACCACATCGCGTGGGGGTCTCGCTTGTTTGGTCAGCGAATGTTAAAAATATAGTTCGGACGATCACAGCGCGTGTATAAGCGTTCTCACTTATACACCTGCATTTACAAATCTGCCGACCCATGCTCTAAACTCACCAGGGAATTTCTGTTCTTCGATTCACTGGGATATATTTACCGTAATTCAATCTGAATTTTTCATTGTCTGTCATTTGGTTGACGTACTTTGATGGTATGTTTTGATAGTTTGTAATTGAGCAACAGCCGTTCACTTTGGTGGATATTCAATACCATGGTAATTGTCTTTGGTGTCAAATAAAACGTTCCTAATGAAAAACAGGTTTCGAAATGATTGAATTTGCTTATCAATTCATTACTTTTCTGTTAAAAGCTGCTGTCATTTGGCATAGTCGTATAAGCTTTGCAGGAGAGGAGAATTCCTGGTGTCCCCAAATCGACCAAGAAGAAATGCGTTTTGATTCCCGTACCGTTTATATTCTCCAGGATTTAGGGTATGGTGAGGATTTGGCCGATAGTAAACTTACCAGGTCTAAAGCTGGCCTGATACTGTTCAGGAGTCTCCTTCGTACAATAAACTTGATAGAAAATTTTTTAGGTAGATATAATTATTAGACTTATTTATCGATGTATCGAATCACACTTTCTCTTATTAACAGATCATACACTCAAGAAAATATTCGAACAGAAATCGTCTTTAATTACAGAGGGTCTATTATACGGCTGATACATAAGCGCAAATTCCGAATTAACTGCGCTTTTGGGAGTTAACTTGAGCATAATCTTCATTATAAACTCCCAAAAATTAAAAAGATTTGAGCAGTTTTAAAAAATTTGCACTGGCAACACTCTGTACATAAATAGACAACAACACCAAGAAACACTAGGAAATTAAGGGTAGCTGACAGATAGGCGTCGCGCTGGTTTCTAAGATCCAACTTTCGACAACTAGATGTCGCTGAGGTAGGTAAGAATATAGTGCAATAACAACCAAAGTAGTAATTCTCAATGCTGTTAATCTTCATTTTTGTGTGTATCAGGGTAAAATTTGGATCTGATTAAAGAAGATTTATTGGAGATAATCTCCGTGTGTGTATCCATAGCATTAGCTGTTTCGAAGGAGCTTCCCGTTGGGAATGATTCAGAAGAGTCGATAAATGATTCATCGACTTAATCGAAATTTGATTGAGAAATTCGATTAAGTCAATGAAATATCTATCGACTTTCACGAATTATTCCCAACAGGAATCTCCGTCGGAATAGCTGATAGAACCCAGAGCTTTCCTATCTAACAGCGTGTCAAGAAAGCAAAAAATCGTTTCTCTCATCGTGTTGACGGAGTCAGATATGGGATAGACGCATTTTTGTGTTTTGGAGATATTTAACAAAAACCTCTTTCTCGCGGACGACAAGGGGCTTGACCATACCTCAAATTGATTTGGTTTTACATAAAAAAATTAAAACTGCCTCAGTGCGCTCAACGCAGCAACAAATTAACGCCACACGACCCAACGGCTGCAATATCAACCGCAGCTATTTTTATTTAAGTAAACATATATATATATACAACCTCAAGTATACAAATTAATGCACACTTTTTATTAAAACCTACAAGCTTCTTAGATATTTATCTATGCAATAAAACCCAGCATGCATTTTGAAGTGAAGGTGAAGGATCTGAAAATAAAGCGAATCGCTTTTTGTTTTGCATCTTCCAACTCTCTTTCACAACTCTTGCAAGCGACTTGCAACATGCCGCAAGTGGCGGAATAATTCCAAAAATGTTAGCTGGGTATGGAACTCATATGCACGTGTCATATCTTTATTGTTGCTTAAGCCGAAATGCAATGACTAAATTATTTATTGTGTGCTGAAGAGTTGATAAAGTTAATTTTTCAATTTCACGTTTTTAAGCTGTTGCTTTACAGATAAGACCGAAAAATCTTTTTTAAGCGATAAAAAACAAGTCGGTTGGAGATTTCACCGTTGTTGTTGTTGTTGTAGCGAGGTGTAGCCCTGCCTAAATGTCAGACAGGGTCACCTCGAGTGTATTGCTCTTGGCCGGGTCGATATAAGAAAACGGCCCGGGTCGTTTCGGCACGATGGGTACAGTACAAGTACTGGTACCGTTCTCGTAGAACCGGCAATACAAGAAACTAGCCGTGTAGGCTATGTAGGTCATTTAGCGTTACCCAGGGTGCACCAACTGGGAGGCGACCTAATTTTACACCCCCTAATTTTACCCCCTAAGATTTCACCGTCGGATACACCAATACCTCGGGTTATCATCCCGGTAAAACCAAGATCAAACATTTTTTTAAAACAAGTTTTTCTAAACGGGTTCCACCCTCGGCAGTGGTTTTGAATACTCCCCGAGTATACTTCTCTCACAAAAGGGTTGGCAAATAAACTGCCAGACTTTTTGTAAGTATCGGCGAATCAAATGATGGGTTAGATGCCACTTGGATTGAATCTTTGGTACGAAATGTTATGTTAAGTATATGTACAGAGAAAAATATTTTACTCGAATCTAGAAAAGTATTTTCTCAATTTCAACCATATTTGAGGGCTTTTAAGGAATTTTTCTTATACAAGATAACTAAATTTACCTCGTTTTTTTTTCAAAAAGTTACGCGTATTGCGCGCCGAGCGACGATATAAAAATTTAGCTCGTTTAAAGTTAAAAGAGTAGAAAGATTACACAGTGCAACAGCCATTTTACACTTTTGGAGCGACCGGTGACAGCTAACAAGGTCAATGGAAATAGTGTCAATTGACATTATTTCGCACCCCAAATGGAAATAGTGTCAATTTTCGAAATTGAAATAAGGTCAGTTGACTTAACTTCTCTTTGTCAATATGTTTATTGACGTTATTTCCTAATTGAAATAGAAATAGCGTCAACATTGCTTATAGCATGTCAACTGCACATCACGCGATGTTTGAGTTTGATGATGTGATTTTCAACATTACAAAAAGCGTCGCAATTTAAAATACTCAATGATACGATTTTTTTAATTGTAAATTTTTATTTAATAAACTGATATAAATCAAGCGATATTTAATTATAAATTGAATATTTTCTTTCAAATTTATCTTAAAAAGCACCGCAGGCAAATATTTGAAATTAAAAAACTGCACGATTTTTAATTCAAAATTTTTATTTTTTTTTAGTATGATATTATTTTAAAATATTTAACGCCTTGTTTTTGAAATTTATTTTAAAAAGTGCCACAAGCAAAAATTTGGAATAACAAAAATCGCGCGATTTTTAATTTCAAATTTTTATTTTTTGGTATGTGATTTTAAAATATTTCATGGCATGACTTACAAATTTACTTAAATAAGAGCAGCATGAATTAAAATGAATTAAATTAGTTTAGTCAAAAGTGAATCAAAAAAGTCCACAATGTCGTTAAAGTACTCTTTTATAGAAGGGCTTAGGAAAAATGCAAAATTATTATTGGAATCAAGTTCTTCCTTTCAAAGTATGTCGTCCATATCATATATGCGTTCGCGGTCCAGCCCAGCGGTTCCGCAACGCGGCGAAGAACCGAGGGAGCGGGTTGCGGGGCGCGGGACGGCATGAGACCGACTTAGTGAAAAAATTAGATGCGACGATTTTTGTAAATCACATCATCACACTTAAACATCACGTGATGTTTAGTTGACATGTCGTAAGCAATGTTGACGCTATTTCCATTTCAATTAGGAAATAAAATCAATGACTATATTGCCAAATTGCTATTGACTTTACTTTTCTTTACAAAATAGAAATAGTGTCAATTGAGTTTTTTGTATAGGGACCCCACAGGTGGGGTCTTAGCGGGTGCGCCACTGGCATGGGTGGATCGGTCCTACAAATTTAGCGGATTTTAGTCATACATTTTTACATGTTTGGGCCACTCTAAATGGGCAAACTTAGGATTTTTCAAACCTTGAATTGGTTTTAGAGGTATTCTTCCTTCGGCAAAGTATCTTATTTTGATCGCTAAAACACGATTTTCCTTGTCACTTTGGTGATTTTCAAATCGACCCGTCTTCTTACACATAGTACCCCTGATCCAGATATGTTAATTCAAATCCGAGAGTGGTCATTACAAAACGTATATCCACCTACCTCTACATTTTGTGGTGTTCTTGTTTTTAATAAAACTAACAATTAAATTTTTAATATTTAAACATGATGCAGGGTTTATTCTTAAATTTTTTTATTTTCGCATATACTTCCTTTTTTAATATAAGTTATTATGTATATAATGCTATATGTATGTACTATGTATACCAAACAATTATGCAACTTACAGCTAGATACTATTTTGATGATAATTACGTAAACAAGTGTATTGCTAAACTCTTAATAATAGTTCAAGTTTAATACTAATTATTTTACAAACAAACACGTATATAACTATAGTAAATTTATTTTAAAATTAAAAGGCTTATGATTTTATATCGAATGCATCACAAATTTTTCTTTGCTATTCGCTAAAACTTACATATTTACACAATTGCTATCTTATTATTCATTACCTATACTTAAAATATAATAACAAATGTGTTTTATTGGTGAGTTGCTTTTCGTTTCCAATTTTTTTTTTTTATACATTTACCAAACAATATTATCAGCTATGTATGTAAATAAGTTAGACAGACAACTGTGCTCAAAATAAACGAATTTGATAAACAAATTTACTGGAATAAGTGTTTTCTTTATAATAATAATTTAACTTCAATGACAAACAAGTTAAGAAATTTCGGATTTATATTAAGTGGTCTATATCCCAAAAATGAAAATAAGTTTTTTTGAATTCCTATGCTTACACCTCTCATACATTTTGATCAACTGTTCACTCGATCCTCAATGTTGTGTGTCAGGGTAAAAACGGGATCAAGTCCGGGTGTATCCATAGCATCATACGATATCCTTTAGAAAGATTCAAAGGGGCATCTAGATATGAAAAAATGTCCCAAACACACGATCTAGAGCTTAAGACTGTTTCATATGGGTCTGAGCTCTACATCAAGCACACTTTAGAGCTGCTTCAAATAACTTAAGTCATTGAGCTGCTGTGAGGAACCTTCGTAATATTTGAAATATATTCAGATCAGACAAGGTCTGCTATTTTTTCAACCGCCGAAAAGTTTGATAAATCTTCATTACCCAACAAAAGCCGGTGGGGCTAGCATAAAATCATGTCTCATCAAAATCACGTGTTTCTGCACGAAAATGAAATATTTCTACCTAAACCAAATCCTGGGAAGGGTTTGAAAATAAAAAATTGATACTGCGGATTTTGAAACCGGCAGCTGCGAAAAGTGACCTTCCACTCAGACAAAACCAGAGCAAGCCATGGTGAAAACAAAATCAGAAATTATAGCTGTGCAATACCAAAAATGATTGCGAGCAAAAATATGCCTCGAAATACCAACGCGTAATTCCCTGCACAATCCTGTAAGTCACTATTTTTCCAAAAAACTATGTTCTGAGCCTTTCCCATAGATCGTGGACAACTTCCCGTTACATCTCAGTGGTGAAATGTAATAATATGCATATGATAAAATTATCATAGTTAATTTTTCTCTCCTGAAAACTTTTTGGTTTTGAACATACAGGGGTTTGCAGTGTGACTGTCGTTATGTAAGTCAATAATTCGAAAATTTCCCACACTGATAAGCACCTTCAACATGGATAGAATAGGCACCACGCTGAACAAAATTACCCTATTTTTTATCCTCCTTTTTGGGAAACGCGACCCAGTAACTTTCCAATATTTTACCGTTGCTTGTTAGCAGGGATTTTTTGATAGTTCTATAGAAGATTTTTGTTCTTTACATTTTTTTTGTAATAATGCACTGGGAAAAATTTATTATAGCGGGAAAACTACAACATCTCCAATAAAAACTGTGAACATTTTCGTTTGAGAATCACCTCACCAGAAAACTATAGAAGAACGTTTTTTTACCGTTACCAAAACCAAAAAATCCCATGGTCGGTGATAAATCCCTATCTCCTGGAAAACTGTATAAAATTTTACAGTAAAAAATGAAAGTATACTCTTCTCTGGTATTGTTTTAAGACTCTGAAAAGCTTTGGAAATTAAATTAGTCAAATGGCCTGAAAATAATACCAAAATAACACTCTCTCTCCTAATTAAACCGAACATGGTATTAATTTAATACTTTTTGGCGTTGTTATTTATAAACACCAGATTGGTATTAAAGTTAGAATTTTCTTTTTACTGTGTAATAATTTTTTGGTCGATTATCGGACATTCAGACGGTTCTAGATGCCAGAAGCAGGCCCGACGAGACGGGGGGCTCTGGGGGGTCATTTAGCCAGCGCCCGAGCATTAGAGGGCACGGGAATATGAAAGAAATTACGCAATACTCTCGACGAAAAAAAATCGCTCGAAATTCTGCCAAAAAAGTTGAAAATTTGTTGGCCGTTTTGCAAATTTCGAAAAATTCCCTTGAAGTTTTTGCAAATTTTTAGGGACATTTTTGTGTGGTTTCTGTTATATAATTCGATATATTATTTAGTGAAAAAAATTTAAATACTATCCTAGTACCTGTCTATCGACATTCAAAATAATGTTACTGCACGAAATAAGTTGGGAGGCACTGTATGTAAATATGTAAAAGATGGTAATTTTGATTTTGAGAATGTGTTCATTTAGTATGGAGGTCCGGAGTTTTTTTTTACCCCGGGCCCGGATTTTCTTTCGGCGGCCTTGGTCAGAAGACATTTACTACTCAACCGACGGCTGTTAGATACTAGGCGGATTTTCATCGAAGCAAGTGCGAAAAGAATGCCTAACTTTCCAAAAATTTGCCAACAGTGGAAACGTTTCAGATGGCAAAATCATCCTTGAATACGATAATTAAATCTGTCTAAATAAATCGTGGAAAATTTAAAGTCTCGTTAACAATAGAACAGTTTTCAAGTCCCGTATTTGATAAAAGAATTCACAAGAATGGATAAAATAACCGAGCTTGTGTGGTTGCTTGGAAGGTAATTCGATGAATAAGCGAGTATTCTTTTTGCACTTGCGTCGATAAAAATACGCCAACTGTTACAAAAACCTTACTCGCCGTTAAGCGGGAAACAAAATCAATCCGCCAATACGTCAGTTGCGTGACGTACGTCAATTTTAGAGCGAATTCTATTTTGACGTATCCGTCGTATCTGGCGTTACGCATTCAAACACCCGCAGTCTACTTTGCTGTCAGTTGTTTCGACGTACTGACGGACTGATTCTGCTTAACGCTTTAGGCTAATCAGTGTCAACTGTCGTAAATTACCATCGAAATAATCTAGGTTCAAAAGATTTCAATAAGTCTTGAGGACGCAGATTGTATTCAACATTCAAGTTTAAAAACAAAATTTGTGTGAGCATCAACTGTGAACCTGACATAAAAACTTCCAAAACTTGATCTTATTCAAAGATAGCATGCTTCAAAAGCTACATAAAACATTTGCTAAAGCAAAGCATAGCATAGCGGGCAGAAGCGCCTTCTCGCTTCATTATGCACATTAAATCAACGCTACTTTGGAGAAACTGTGAAGACGCGGTTTTTTTTCCTACGGAACCATTTTTATCCGCAAGCATCACTAACTTAAACACCATACTTAATACCATAATCTTGATAGTGACTCACATGTGAACGGTAATGACTTAAATTGCTTAGATTACTCAAATTGCCCAAGTTCCCGCTCAAATGATGATGATGGTGATGATGATGACTGCTGATCACTGATGCCGCCGCTGCTGCAGATGCTGCTGCTACGCTCGCACTTGACGGTGGACTTGAAGATTGAAGGCTACCATTCGGACTGCCAGTGTCCATTTGACAAGGCTGATTCGTTTCGAAAAGCATATCACGAAAACCCAATGAAGTGTGCCCAGTGACAACAGCCGACGGACTGCTGGTAGCGGTAATAGCCGACGCATGATTATGATTACCGACAAGCACACCAACTGAGCCGTTATGATTATGATTGCTATTGTTGTTGTTGTTTTGATGATTGTTATTATTATTATTATTGTGGGTTGGTGTGCCACCGTTTGGAGTGCCACCACCGCCACCATTACTACCGCCGCTACCAGCTGAGCCACCGCTAATGCCATTACCAATTGGTTCTGACGGCGGTGTTTCCGGCGTATACCAACCACCATGTGTAGGTCCATGTGGATTTGAGATCGTTGTGGGTGATGTGCCTGATGAAAGCGTAGTTGTACCAGCGCCCAATTGTACGCCCGCATGCCCACTAGGTGTTAGAGGATGGGTATGTGAAACGTGGGTGGCATGATGATGATGCCGCAACTGGGCATGATGAGCCGCAGCGGCATGGTGGGCATGCATTTGTGTAGAGGCAACAGCTAAATTATCCTCGTTCAAATGGTAAGGATAGGCGCTATGGTGTATGCGTGGATTGTAGACATTCATAAGAGAATCCACAGTGAAACCTGCATGTTCCACTGTACCGGTGAGATGATTCATTTGCGCTAAACTATCGTGACACGAATTGAGCATAGCCGTACTCAAGCCTGTATGCATATCTTTGCCCGTCAAACAACCCAACTCCATGATGGGCTCCTTTTTGAAGTGTGCATGTGCGGCCATATGCTTTGGATCCAAAATACCATTCGTCATTAATTTCAACGGTTTAATCTCAGCCAACTTTTCATTCATCATCGCTTGACGCTTCATGGCCTCTTCCTTTTCGCGTAGCACATCTTTTTTCTTGAAACGACGACGTCGACGCAAAAACGAACCGTTATCGAACATATTATATGAATCGGGATCGAGTGTCCAGTAGGAACCTTTGCCAGGTTTCTTATCATCGCGCGCCACCTTCACAAAACATTCATTTAAACTTAGATTGTGACGTATGGAATTTTGCCAACCCTGTTTATTATCACGATAATAGGGAAAACGTTCCATTATATACTGATAAATACCATTCAAAGTGATCTTCTTATCCGATGAGTTCTGTATAGCCATAGCTATGAGCGCAATATAGGAATAAGGCGGTTTAACGATTTCTTTATTCTGATGTGGCGCGCCTAGACCATAGGCGCTTGCCGGATATGAATAACGCGAATACTGATCGTAGGCGTAGTGTGCAGCAGCCGCGGCCGAAGCGGTGGTCATAGCGCCGGCAGTTGCAGCGCTCGGATAGCCGGCGGTTTGCGCGTAGTGGCGTGAAAAGGAATTTTGATCGGTGAAGAGTGTGTGCATTGTGTTGCAGGATAAGTGGGTGTAGCGTTTGCACTATAAGGAGTGGAGTGTTGTGCGATCGCACTGTACTTGATTGGCAGATTGCTATCGATCAAATCTTCTTGTAGAATTATTTACAGTTCGTAGTTTAAAGTTTTAATTAAAACATCAAATATTAAATTTTTTTTTTAAATTGTGTGTATATTTTTTCAATTTGAGATTTTACAAATTTTTAAAATTCCCAAACAGACTTTTTGTATTAAATCCACACGCTTTCCAAAACTTTTCTTTTCTATCCCGTTGTTTTGTTTTGACTCATACGCATGTCGCGATTTTGTTTTTGCAAGTCACCGCGTTCTTTTTGCTAAATTCTTTGTTTGTTAGGCAAATATTTATTTAATTTTACTTGTTTGTGTTTTTAAATATTTTTTTTTTTTGTATAAGCGCGTTTTCACTACTCTGACGTATCTACGTACGTCAAGATATCTCTTATTACTATTTTTATTGCCTGATTTTATTATTTTAACTTGAACTAAGCGTACGACGAACCAGTTTCGTTTAAGTCAACGTCACTTGTGTAATTGGCGTAAAAGTGGTTAAGGGTAAACTAGACACACTTGGTGTCTACAACCACGTTTTAATGTTGTTCCCTCTTTCCAGTTCTTCTTGTTGTTTTTTTTTATTTTCTTAAATATTTATTTATTTTTATTTTTTCTGACATCAACACTTTACCGTGCTTAGCGTACTAACGATCCGTTCGGGATAGTAACACGTCAGATACTGAATCTGTGTAGCTGAAATAACATTCACCTCGAGTCCGTACGCAACGCAAAGTAAAGCAAAGCAGCAGCAATAGCAAACGGAGCAAATATTGTTGCGCGCACAAGAAGGAAAGAGGGCAAATCAAACCAAATTACACGCACATGCTCCTACACTCACGCACACACACACTCACCAATGCGCACACACACACTCGCATATCTCACATACATACAGCCATATAAACGCCATGGAACCATCCTATGTAACGTGAGCGCGCTCGGCTTGTTGCAATGCCTCGAACGCACAGTGGACCAAGACCTGGTGATTTTTGATAAAATTATGTTATTCATATTAGACATAAGCCATGATTTTAATTATTTTTTAAAAATAAATAATAATAATAATATTAGCCATTATATATAGGGAATTTTTTTTTGGTGAAATTTAAAATGAGGAAACAGCAATTAAGCGTTCAGCAGAATCAGTCCGTCAGTACGGATACGTCAAAATAGAATTAGCTCTAAAATTTACGTACGTCACGCAAGTGACGTATTGACGGACTGATTCTGTTTCCCCCGTTAGACCATTACGTGTATATGCTTTAGAATAAATTCCTAATTTCTCCTGAAATATTTTTGATTTTTTGGTAGGGGCAATATGTAATTACAAAGTGCTACAAAAAAGCAAAAAATGGATACACTTTTAAAGCGACCTAGTAGAGATTGTTCATCTGGTCAAATTATACACGAAACACCCTTCAAAAAGTTTGTAACACCAACAAAATCTGGTTTTAGGGCCTGCACTCCGTTTTTTTTTCAGTTTCGTCGCACGGTTAAAAATTTGAACCTAAATTTTAAACTTTTTTGGACTACATATATGAAGAAATGCATGGATGAAGGGGGTATGTCGCATTTTGAGTGAAACGAGAAAATTGACTTTACAGTTTTGCTTAAACCTTTGAGGTTTTTTCAAATCTTTATGGAAAACTGACATAAAAATTATGCAAAGCCATAAAAGACGTTGCATAATATGCAATAAAAAGCACAAGTTTATGTTTAGTACTTTATATGAAAAAAACGGAACATACCCCCTTCATCCATGAATTATCTTCTACAATTTTCACGATACCCAAGTTCTGATAAGACAGAAATCTAGATATGCCCAAAAACTATTCACCAATGCCAAAAACAGAAATTGAGTGAGAATGCGACATTCCCCCTTCATCCATGCATGCCGTCATATATCATCGAGAAGCAATCACTACTTAATTACACCATTTTTTTTAAGGACTCCAAGTTTTAAAGATATGCAGCATAATACAAAATCTAATATTTTGGCCTCAAACGCCCTACAGGGGAACTGTTGTTAATAAGGGATCAAAATAAAATACTTCGCCAAAGGAAGCATACCTCTAAAACGTTTTTTGATGTTCCGACTTAGTACTTTTGACTTTGATCGTTAATTTTTGAAAAATCCTACGTTGACCTATGTATTTAGAGTGCCCCAATCGAGCCCAAATATATGACCGAGCCACACTAAATTTGGAGGACCGATTCACCCATGGCAGTGGCACTCCCCCAAAAACCGCTCCTGGAGATTCGTCAAACAAACATTTAAAAAAACACCATTTTTGGCACTATACATGAAAAAATCAGCGAAATGGCTATCTTTTTTTTCTTTTTGGAGTTAATTTGTCTGTTTAGGGACACTCCATGTCTCGCGAGTCATATTTCACATCGAAATTTGACAAAATTGGCTACTGTAGCCATCACACCGGCATGTTAAAAATTATGACATAGAATCTAGTAGCCTACTCTAAAAAGTTCTTGCAAAAATTTAACAACTACATATTTCTCAACTTCCTGGAAATTTTAATTTTACCAAATATGTATTACCGAAAAGCACTCTCGTAGATATACTTTTGTTGTTGTTAGAAAACTGTTGATTTGGCTTCAACTGGCTTAATTTTTTCAATTTAATCAATTTTTTTTAATATCCGCAATGTCCTATAACAATTTTATTATATGTAGTGAGCCCCTGACCCACAGTACAAATAGCTTGATTTTTTCAATAGCTACTTGGGTTAGCATTGTTGTTATTGTAGCTGTAGGTACTCCCGCACTTTGCTTTAGTATTATTGTTGGTATATATGTATGTCTGCTCTTGCGCTCTATATAGCTACTCTCCGGTCAGGCAATGCATATGATATGGTACTCAATGAAAATCTGACTTGCTTTGTTGTTGCTGCATAAAACCCCACCATCCATTTAAACAACAACAGCAACGTTATTCCACCACCATGCACGTACATCTATAAAAACAAACCAACTAATCAGGACGTTGCAATATGTACTGAAGGTTGTGCAAATACGTTAAGGTGCGTGTGTGTGTGTGTGGGTGCATTAGGAGCATCTGTGTGCGTGAGATGTGCTTGCGTGTTTTTGTTTTCTTACCTTGTATTAGTGGCAGTCAGAAAGTGAAGATTTCAGCCATTCAGCGTTATAGTGGCATTTTAATAGTTGCGTGTGTGTGTGTGAATGTGCGCCTGTGTAAGGCAGCAGGCATGGATATTCCCATACATGCATAGGTGAGCCTCAACTGCAATTTGTTGTTTTTAGCATCCACCTACCTGAAGAGAAAATTTGTGGTTTTTACAAATATTGTTGTTGTTCTTTCGCTCATTTTGTTGTTGTTATTTGTATTTAAATTGCTTTTGTTGTTATTGGTTTTCCCACTTAGCCACCAGCCGCCGGGTTCATTCATATTCAACAAAGTGCTAATTGGTGCGGGTCTTGCGGCTAGAGTGAGATGGCGCTCGCCTAAATTACAAAACCAAAAATAAAAAAAACAAAAATAGAATAATATTATCGTTTATAGTTGTTAAAAATAATAATAACAACAATTCGTGTAATAAGACCTACTAGTTATCACTAAGAAAATAATAATAACTGTAAAAAGCGTGTGAAGCAGGAAAATCGGTTTGATTCATTTAAAGTTTAGACGCTGGCATGAAAAGGCTTTGACCTAATTGGTTAAACCCCACGTAAAAAATACGGTGCACTCGCAAAATATGAACACTTTCTCGCTTCATTAAGTATTCTAAAATATGAACTTCTGGCTAAAGCTCTAAAATAAAGTTCATAAAGTTTTTTATGTTTTAACCAGGGGCGGCTCCACGGGGGTAGTTTTCCCCTTCGGGATCCAAAAAGTCACATTTTTCACAAATTCACGCAAAAAATATAGTAGAAATTACACAAAAAATATAGTAAAACTGCCAACGCATATTCAAACCCCCCCCCCTTCGGGTTCCAAAAAGTCACATTTTTTCACAGTAATCACAGCAAAAAATATAGTAAAACTTACACAAAAATATAGTAGAAATTAAGCAAAAAATAGAGCAAGAATTACGCGAAAAATATAGTAAAATTATAAAAAATTTAAGTAAAAGTTACAGAAAAAAAAATAAAATTTACACAAAAAAAGTAATAGTATAGTAAAAATTACGGTTTACATAAGTGATACCTTGAATTTGACATTGCACATAACATTTTTTTTTTTTTTTTTTGAACATCAAGCATAAAGGTCAGTTTTAGAAAACCCTGAATGAAAAATTCCCTACAACATACGGGGCCGATCAAGTATTACTTAAGCAGATTTATTACACGGTTAAAAATTTGAACCTAAATTTTAAACTTTTTTGGACTACATATATGACAAAATCAAATTTGGATTCAAGTTCAACCTAGACTAGTTTTCATGAGTTCACTGAGTTACATCGCACACATAAATGTTGTTGGCAAAATTCTATCTTGAATAAGCTTTCAAAAATAAATTCGAATTTTAAAACCCAAAAGTTTAAATTTTAGACCGAAAAGTTTTAGTTTTCAAACCAAAAAGTTTAATTTTAAACCGAAAAGTTTTAATTTTCAAACCAAAAAGTTTTAATTTTAAACCGAAAAGTTTTAAGAATAAAATAAAACTAAAAAAATGTGGCAGCTGGCAAGATTCGGACGAAAACGCTCAGGAGCCACAGCCGACTGCTCTACCGCTGAGCTATGCCGCACATTAAGTTTTTGTGGACAAAATTCATGATGTAATAATATAAGGTGATTTTTAAATACACTCTCCCGCTCTTACACCGCCATCTTGAACGCCATTAGCGTTTGCAATGTTGTCTCTTCAGAAAACTACTTTTTGTTCCAGAGCAAATTGTGGAATGAAAACCATACGATTTATAATTTAGTTAAAAACGCTTGTGTTGGCAACACCTTTGTTACCAATTTCCTTTTGTTCTGACACTTATATCTTTCAAATTATTCAAAACTAAAAAATAACAATTTTTTTTTTTTCGGAAAATTGCTGGATTTTTGTGTTTTGTAGGCAATTAAGGGTAAGATTTGCTAAAAAATCTTTTAAATATTATCGATTTCATGTTTTAAATATATTTCCAGATGCAGAAAACTGGCTAGGTACTGCTGTTAAGTTGCGAGGAGCGCAGTTTCTGTTGATTTACCCCGTGTGTCCTTAGGCTTGTAGTAGGAGGCATTCCAAGCTTTAGAAACACTACATTGGAACTTTTCCAGGAGCACGGCTCTTCGCCATCCAAGATGACCCAAGGTAGGTACATCAAGTTTTGGCAAATGTCACAATAAGACGCACCTTTTACTGTCGCTGTGGATGTTCATCGTACGAAAGTACGCGCTCATACAACTGGTCGTGAATGCCAAGAAGAAGACCACTGACACGGGTCGCGTGCGTTATCTGAAAGTCGTACGTCACCGTTTACGCAACGGTTTCCTCGAAGAAACATAAGCCAAACCCAAGAAGGCCCTTGGGTCATTTTATTTTAATTTTAATTTTTCGTCCTTGTCGTTTATCTTCATATACGTATGCATATGTTGCGTGAATAATTCACGAATGCATTTAAGAACGTTTCAATTAAATAAAATAAAAAAAAACTAAAATAAAATAAATTAAACAAATAAAAAAATAAATAAAAAAAAATAAAAATTAAAAAAATAATAATTAAAATAGAATAAAAAAAATATAATTAAAAAAAATTAAAATTCGAGACCAGTGGTTATAAAAATTAAATGTGTGTTAATTTGATCCTTTAGGACCCTAAAGAAGTGTCCCTCAAAGTTTGAGCAAAATCCGAGACTAGTCAGCTACACGGAGGGAAATCTATGGATGGAACATCCATAATTATTGATATCACATTAAATAAAAATTGATAATCCTGTCCCATCAATGAATATGGATGTTTCATCAATTCTTTTTTGATAAATCACTATTGAAATGGTATCCATATAAACTATTGATAAATTCTAAATAGTTAAAAAAAAAACAAAATTTTATATAATCTGACATCTGGTTTCAGTAAGATTCGACCCCTGCTCCTCTGGCACGTTAGCCCAGTATTCTACCATTCGGCTACGGCATATTATAAAATTTTTAGAAAAATGTTCAATCATAGCCTCCAACATGATATCAAAATCGTGCTAGGCGACTTTAATGCCAAGGTGGACAAGGAAGGAGTCTTTGGTCCTACAGTTGGGAAATTTAGTCTCCACGATATAACATCCCCCAACGACACTAGGTTTGTTTGACTTCGCCGCTGCTCGCAATATGGTCATCAGTAGTACCAGGTTCCAGCGTAAACAAATACACCAAGCCACCTGGCTGTCCCCTGATCAAAGAACAAGAAACCAGATTGATCATGTCATGAGCGACAGCAGACATAGCTCCACCGTTCTGGATGTGCGTTCACTACGTGGTCCCAATATCGACTCGCAACATTATCTTTTTGCAGCCAAGATACATACAGCTGATAATTTCTCCACTCGACTCTAACACCTGCTATCGCAGAGCAATCCTCGACCTAACGATGTAACCGAGCAATGGAAACATATCTCTCACTCATTACGTACCGCCGCTGAGGCCACTATAGGGTTTCAGCGAGCCCGCAAGAACAACTGGTACGATGGGGAATGCAGCACCGCCTCGGACAAAAGGGACGCTGCTTACAGGGAGACGTTGCGAACGGCACAACCCGCAGTGTATGGCAACGATATCGTGAGGCGAAGAAAGGAAGAGATACCTCTTTTCAGGCACACAGGAATGATGCCCGAAAATTGTATGAAAAGATCCGGCGGATGACGGAAGGTTTTACGACCGGGGCAAGTTCCTGTAAGGACAATAATGGCTACCTGGTAACCGACGTACAGATTGTATTTAAATTATGGAGGGAGCACTTATCCTCACTGCTAAATTGCGAGGGAGACGTTGAACCCGACGCCCCAATCCCTGACGATGGAAAAGTCGTCCCACTACCTGACTATGATGAAGTGAGGATAGCTATATCCCGGCTCAAAAACAACAAAGCGCCTGGAAAATACGGACTACCCGCCGAGCTGTTCAAACATGAAGGCGAAGAGCTGGTAAAAAGCATGCATCAGCTCTTATGCAGAATATGCTCAGACGAGTGCATTCCTCCAGATTGAAATTTAAGAGTGCTCTGCCCAATCCACAAGAAAGACGATCCCGCTAACCCCACCAACTACTGCGGAATCAGTCTTCTTAATATCGCATATACCGGTCTTTCTAGCGTATTGTGTGAAAGACTGAAGCCTATCGTAGACAAACTGATTGGACCTTATCACCGTGGCTTTAGACCTGGTAAGTCTACCATCGACCAAATTTTCACGATACGCCAAATCCTGGAGAAGACCCATGATAAAAGAATCGGCACTCACCATCTCCTTGTCGATCTCAAAACCGCTTTTGACAGCGCAAAAAGAAGTTGGCTGTATGCCGCCATGTCTGAATTTGACTTCCCTGCAAAGCTTATACGGCTTTGCCAAATGACGTTGAGCAATACCAACAGCTCCGTCAGAATCGGGAAGGACCTCTCTGAGCCATTTGAAACCAAACGAGTCTTCAGACAGGGCGACTCCCTTTCGTGCGATTTCTTCAACCTGATGCTGGGAAGATGGTGCGAGCAGCGGAGCTAAACCGCAATGGTACAATATTTTAGAAGAGCGTGCAATTGCTGGCATATGCTTATGATATTGATAGCATTGGCCTTAACAACCGCGCCGTATGCGCTGCCTTCTCTGGACTGGATAAGCGAAAAAATTGGGTCTTGCGGTCAACGAGGACAAGACGAAGTATCTGCTGTCATCAAAGAAAGAATCGGCGCACCTGCGCCTTGGCAGCCAACTCACCGTTGATAGCTACAAATTAGAAAGGGTGAGGGACTTCGTCTATTTGGGAACCAGCATTAACACCGAAAACAATATCAGTCTAGAAATCCAACGGAGAAACACTCTTGCAAACAAGTGTTACTTTGAGAAGTAAAGTCCTCTCTCGACAAACAAAGATCACGCTCTATAAGTCTCTCATCATACCAGTCCTGATGTACGGCTCGGAATCATGGACAGTGTCAGGAGAAGATGAGATGGGCCTTGGAGTATTTGTGAGAAAAGTGCTCTGGAAGATTTATGGTCCTTCCCGTGATACCAACGCCGAGTATCGAAGGAAATTTACGCATGAGCTTTATGCAGGCCCGACCATAGTTCAGCGAATTAAAGCCCAAAGGCTCCGCTGGTTGGGTCATGTTATGCGAATATACAAAGAAGCTCCAGCACAGAAGATTTTCCTATCGACACCCGAATTCGGAAGCAGAGGAAGGGGAAGGCCTCGACTGAGATGGAAACAACAAGTGAAGGATGACTTGAACTTCCTTGGTGTTTCCAATTGGCGTCAGTTATCGCTAAAAAGGAATGACTGGCGTGCTTTGACACGAAACCGCCAAAATTGTGTAGGCGGTTTAGCGTCAATAAAAAAAATCATTGCTCCTGAGCCAGCATTGAACCCAGGCACCTTCACATTACAGAAGTCATCTCTATCCATTAAGCTGTTACAATGGATGAAATTTGTTCTGTAAATGATCAACTGTAATTAAATTTTAATCGTGGGAAAACTAGCCTTGCGCTGGATTGGAAAAACTAGGCCGGTTGAATAAAGAAAAAAATATTCAGGCCATGGATTGGAAACACTGAGCAGGCACAAGCTATGCAAAACTAAATTGAGAAGCATACGCTTTCGATTTCAGAGCCCTAGCAGGCCCAAGGCAGAATTGTCCATTGTAGGACAATCAATGTAATTTTCCTATGGAAGGATTGATCCCCCTAATCCGCACCCTATCTACGCCACTGTGTGGAACTCTATATTTATATCGATTACTTTGTTCCGTCGCGTAGTACCGCTTTGTTGACAAAATTATAATACCCTTGTACTAGCACAAGTACGCTGGGTATAAAAACATTAAATTACGTTGCCAATCGTTTTCTAACTCAATCGACTCATTAAATATTTACTTTACATTTCCAAACAAAATTGTAAAGTTTTCTCACTTGAAGCGTTGCCACTGGTGCATTTACTTAACAAATGAAGGTGTAAAATGTACACAGATTAAACCTATTGACCCATTGACATCTCAAATATAAATAATATTAACATTTCTTAACCCTTTTCGCACAAATAAATAAACGAATTACATACATACACAAGCCCATGTGTGACCGGGCATAAGCGCCTAAATGTATGTATTGATAAAATGCAATCACAAATATTTTACACACACCCACACATCCATACATACATCCTTGAATTATTCAGATAAATCGTTTGATTTCTTAAACACTATTGCTTTGCAATTTCTTAAAGATTTCAAATAACTAAATGCAAAGAATCCAAAAGAAAAATTGCAAGAAACTCATTCCTTGGTACGGATAGCAAAGCAAGAAAAAGAAATTTAGCTGAGTTTATTGTTTGAGAAAATATTTTCATAGGTCAGACATACCCAAACAATGAAAAGAAAACATTATTAACATTTTGACGGAATGTCAAAATCGTCATCTCGTTCACATTCTCGGCGTCAGCAGCAACGCTTTTATCTACGGAAACATGCGCCCAGTTCGATGCCAGACAAACGGTTGAAATGGTAAAAACAAAAAATTAAAATTAACTCAGACTTGCCTTAAGGGCTGATGGGATTGATTGGGCTGAGAGTTGGTGGTGGTTGCAAAATGACTGTTGAAAGGTTGATGAAGTTTGAAGAAGAGCAATGCTTAGAGAGACTTATACTCGTGAGTGGTGAAGTATGTATGTAAGATTATTTGAAAATTGAATTGAATGAATGAATACTTAATGCGTGAATTGAAGTGAAACAGTTGGAAATGGCGCATAAGAAAGGTATTGTAAGAAATATATCTCTTAGATTGGCTGATACCTACCTATTCTTTTTTTTGTTCTAGGTGTTTTTGCTTTGGCAAAAAAAATGTTGGTTCTATTTAAAATAAAGGATACATTTTATTTACGATTTGATACTTCGAATTAATGAAATGGTGTCAGCCTGTTCTTGACATGTTATACTGAAAATGTAGAAAAGGAAAAAATCCTTAGTTTGAAGAAAGATAAGTCCAATGAAACAAATAAAAAAAATATTTTATCAAAAAGGAGTCTTGTAGTGACCCAAAACAATTTCCATTAACTTTATTTTTGAAACTTCGGTGATAAGCCGCGATGTTCTGTTTTAAAAACAATTACAATACGATTTCTCGTAGAATTCAAATACTTCTGTGTGAAGAAAATATTTTTCACTCATTATATTCCTACAGGATACGAATGGTGCAAAGAGCTCAAATACATGGCTGATTTACAAATCAATTTGTGAGAGTACTCAATTCAACTTTCTTTTTTTTTTTTGTACTTTACAATATCAATTTTACTCCTTTAACAGTTATTGCAATTCAATTTACTTTAGAAATTATGTTAAAGCAATACAAATATTTTCGAAAATAATGCGATTGCAAGCGAAACCCAAAAAGTATAAATTGAATATTGCAATATTTTATCGCTGTAAGAGGTAAGAGTAGTTTGAGAGAGCTTGGCATGGGATTTTCCAATCTCACGCGTGGAGAAATTCCTGTTCGTTGTGCAAGCAATTTGAACCTAAATTTTAAACTTTTTTGGTCTACAAATATGACCAAACCAAATTTGGATTCAAATTCAATCTAGACCAGTTTTCATGAAAATTGGCTAGATAAATCGCGTTTCAATTATAAACCAGAAATGTTTTAACAATTTTTTAAAGATAAAATAAATTTTTTGTCCGTTGGGGGGAATTCGAACCAAGACTCCGAGCATCATGCCCGTCTGCTCTACCACTGAGTTACATCGCACACATAAATGTTGTTGACAAAATTCAATCTTGAATAAGCTTTCAAAAATAAATTTGAATTTTCAAACCAAAAAGTTTTAATTTTAGACCGAAAAGTTTTTATTTTCAAACCAAAAAGTTTTAATTTTAAACGGAAAAACTTTAATTTTCAAACCAAAAGTTTTAATTTTAAACCGAAAAGTTTTAAGAATAAAATGAAACTAAAAAAATGTGGCAGCTGGCAGGATTCGAATGAAAACGCTCAGGAGTCACAGCCGACTGCTCTACCGCTGAGCTATGCCGCACATGAAGTTTTTGTTTAAAATTTAGGTTAATTTTTTTAACCGTGCAATTGATAAAATAAATTGTAAGTTATGAAAATTCTGGTTGAAATCATATTATGTAGTCCAGGTTCAATGCTTTTTGGACTAGTATTGAACAAGTATATTTCACCCTATTCCTTTTTGGACTAGTATGGGGACTAGTAAATTTTATGGAAATCATACTAGTCTAGGTTGAACTAGTATGGGACTGGTATTTTACAACTAGTATATAGTATATCATGACTATGTAGTAGATGACTGGTATGTTCTGGTCTAAATCTGACAATTGACATTTCGTAGGACATCAACACGTAAAAAATACCAGTTGCTTATAGGGAAAAATGACAAAACACTGACTAGTTGGGCCCGGTCCACCAACTACACCTTTTCAAGTTTATATTGAGAAAACAGAAGTTGATAATGAGAAATGTAACTTGATATTGAGAATACGTAAATTGATAATGAGAAAATTTCATTATAAATATCAACTTACACTCTCTCATTATCAACTTGTGTTTTCTCAATATCAATTTACATTTCGCATTATTAACTTCTGTATTATCAATCTGAACTTACATTTCTCCTTATAAACTTGAAACGGTGTTGTTGTAAAGTAGTTTTCAACTAATTGCTTTCGCTGCAGCGATATTGTATAAATCGGACAAACTTATAGTATATTTACTGCACCAAATTTTTGCAAATTTGGCGAAAAATTGCATATTTGGCGCTTTTTTCCATACAAATGTCATTTTCCAAATTTGGAATTCCATCACAGTTGACCTCATTTGTCGAACAGTACACTCCACAGTTCCTCTAAATAGCAACCCTGCCTGTGTTCCACATTTACAATTGCCCAGCATTATGCTGTAAACAACAATTGCAAATAGTTTGTTTAAGAAACAGGGCCAATTCTATCAGAAAAAGACAGAAGTCTTCATGACTCTTCTATTATTATTACTCTACAGGTGTTTAAAACATCACGGTAGTGCATTTTCTTTCGGCGGCTTTTTGTCCTGGTGGAGAATTCGTGCAGGGAAGGTAAAGCCAAATGAAAATTTGTCATTTGATTTCGCCAAATTTGGTGCAGGGTAAACGTACTATTAGGGTATAGCCCAGCCAAGCAATGCATCAGTTTTATTATTGGAATTTAATCGAGGATAGCTACCTATTTAGCGTACAAGAGCCTCTTGTCAAGAGGATATGTAATTGTCGACCACATTCACGACTTATGTGTATCGACTCAAACAATTTAAAACGAAAATCATTTTACATTAATAAGCGTTTTTATTCCACCATCGCCATACATAACCACATATATGCCTACATTTATCTGTAGCAACTATTTTAATTAACTGTTCGTTAAACTTTTTTTTCGGCCACACAGCCTGTTCTGCTCCTTAGCTTCGTTCTACGTCCGTCCGTTGTCATTAATTTTACTCTACTTTAAAGCTGACAAAAACAATAAATAATTAAATTTTGAAAGTAAATATTTTCTCAATAAGCAAAGGAACTGTAAAGAATAATAACAAACACAACAAAACATTGAAAAAAAAAAAAACTTAATAAAGTATGTGTGAGGCGTAGAAATTTAATTATGTACGCACATAATTACATAGCAAAAAAATGGTGTAAGCTATTATAAGAAATAGGAATAGGCTGTAGGAATAAGCGATTAACCTTATACTTATGGGGTAATTTTAACCATTATAATGCACGAAAAAATATTTGAGTAGTATAATAAGTTCGTATGTTAACTAGGTACTTTCAATTTAGAGTAGAGATGGGAGCGTACATGATTTTTGTGACACAACACGACACGAGCAAGAAACACGGCACTAAAAAAAATAAAACTGTATTTTATAGTTTATAGCAGAGATTGAATATAATTTACACGGGTCGATTTTTCTAGTCGAATTTTGTCTTTCCACCGTGTAAATTGCAATTTGATCGATTTACACCTTGTATTTGAAGGTAGAACGCAGTGGAACGACAAAAATCGACCATAAAATCAACCCGTGTAAATCATCCTTAACAAATTTTTACTTTTCTGCTTTTCAAAAAAAAAAAAAAGAAAAAGTAAAACCGAAAAACCTAAATTGACAAAAACCGAAAAAAATGAAAAAAAAAAATGGTCCCTTTACCGAAACTTACTCCACAAGGGAGACCAGGTATGACTAAAACTAATTCAAATAACTCCGGTAATCTGAGGCGGATGTTTTGATAACAAGTGAAAATATCTTCATATAAGCTCAAATGTCTATAAAGACTTTCAAAATTATCTATTTTGAAATACATACTCGTATGTTAATACGACCTCATAAAGAGGAACTACAGGTACTGTGTTTTGAGCTGTATAATCAAAGCTAAGTTGCCAAATCAACTTAAGTCTGTGCTATATAAGTACAACAGCAGATTTGAACTAAAATTAATCTGCCTTATCCCTAACATAACCATAGCCATAAAAATCAGTTGATCCAACCAACCTTATGGAAATCAATGTAAACGATTAATCTTAGATTACCATAACGTCACATCGAGTACACTGATTTCATTAAGCTTCTTGGATCAGCTGAATTATATGGTTATGGTTATACTAGGGATAAGGAAGATTAATTTAAGATTTAGGTCGTTTATGTTGATTTTCTGTCGAACAAAAATCGAAGCCTATCGACTCTTACAAAGTCATCATTAGGCGTATTCGAAATGTATAAGTTTTTTAAAAGTTTCTTAGTATGCATCGTAACACGTAGCAGAGCCAAAATTATGTTATAATTTTGTATACCATTGCTTCTGATTTTTGCTTTACTCCTGTTTATAATCAGGCCAATAAAAAAAAGACGCAATCACTGTTCGAAAATGTTCGTCAAACCCTGCGAGTGTATTTCTGCTATGAACAACTTCTCAGCCAAACACTTGCTGCCTTGGCTTCAAGTAATTGAAATTGTTCAACAATTATACGTAAAAGTACACGGTTAAAAATTTTAGCCTAAATTTTAAAACAAACCAAATTTGGTTTAAAATTTAAACTAGACCAGTTTTCAAGAAAATTGGTCAAATGAAACGGGTTTTTAAATTTTAAACCAGAAATGTTTTAACAATTTTTTAAAGAAAAATTAATATTTTGTCCGTTGGCTGGTACTCAAACCAAGACTCCCCGCATCATGCCCACATAAATATTGTTGGTAAAATTCAATCTTGAATAAGCTTGCAAAAATAAATGAAAACAAAACAAAAAGGTTTCAATTTTAAATCGCAATTTTAAATCGCAAAGTTTTAATTTTTAAACCAAAAAGTTTTAAGAATAAAATAAAATTAAAAAAAATGTGTCACTTGGCAGGGTTCGAAAACGAAAGCGCTCAGGAGTCAAAGCCAACTGCTCTACCGCTGAGCTATGCCGCGCATAAAATTTTTGTGGGCAAAACTCAATGACTTTCAAACAAACCAAAAAAAAAATTGACTGCTTTTTCATTGAGATCTTAAATCGAAACAAAAAGAAGTGGAAATTGTTTTTAAACTTTTGGAAGGTTTTAATATTCCAAGCAAAGTTAAAAACAATCACGGGTTTAAAATTTAGGATCATTTTTTTAACCGCATATTATCAATTAATTACAGCCAACCTTGAGGGCTTTGGTAGTAAAAAAAAAACTCAAAATCACACGTGCTGGCAAAATTAGTTTGCCACGTAACTAGCCCATCGCCAGAAGGTAAATTTTTCCAGGTAGTCAAGTTGCCAAAGGAAAGTCCAAACACTTTTATTCTCAAGAAAACTTCTTTTGAGTTGGAAATTAATTAAAAGAATTTGTCGTAAAATCCAATAATTTGTAGCTGCAAAAGCGCCAAATGTCCGCTACGTCGTTTTTCATAATCACCGACGAAATCTTACGTTCTTACAAGAGAATATCTAATCTAAAGCTAAAATAAAAAGTTCGTCTCAAAGAAAAAAAAAATTATTTATTTAAGATAAAAACACAACATTTTAATCAGAACTACCACTACCCCAAACATAAAATTATAAATTACACTGTAATGGGGAAAATAATTCAAGCAACGCTTCAATGTTAAACAAGTAAAACCAACAACAAAAACATCTATGCAAAAAAAGTACAAAACAGTTAAAATAACATGGCGACATGTGGCAAGCACGCGTACAAAAAAGCAGCAAATTTTAAAAATATCCACAATTATGTTTTGTTTGATGGTGCAGAGTGGGGGCTGTTGTACAGTTTGAAGCGTTTGCAATTTTCCACGCTCAATTTGCGAGTCAACACTCAGGAACGCGTAACAAAATGTTGACATTTGCGTCGACATTGAATGAGACAGATCCTAAAGTTCGTTGTACTTGAAAATATAATTAAAGCGTGAATCAAAAATAATGTATGAAAAAAAAAAATTAAAACAAAAACCAAAACGCATAACTTTCTTCAATTTTAAGCAAACAAACTTTAACAAAGTAATAAATTATAAATCTATATATCGTGGGTGATTATGCAGAACAACGTAACGAATAAATGCATAACCACGTAAGTGCTGCCACTAAAAGTTTACAGAAGAGACAAAACACTGTTTTCACATCAGCAAGAACCGTTATCTAGTGGAGCAAATTTCTACAAAGCTAGATGTTTTTTTTTTTCACAAAAAAACTATTTTGACTGAAAAGTGGAAATGACTTAACTAAAGGTTAATTTTGTACTACAGCTAGTTACATATTAAGCTAATTTTACAATAGCGATATCTCACATCTGGTGACTCTTGGACAAAATGTAAGTACCATTTTTGAAGTGAATTTTCAGGTCCCAAACATTATCTCAGTAACTTTTTCGAAACAAACTTACAGTTTCGAAAAAAAAATCAAAAAACCTCAAACGTTGAATTTTGACCCCGAATAACTTTCTTAGCACACATGGGATCGATGGATATTTTTGAAGTTGTCTTTCTGACGGCAAACCTAAGCTCAAGCTACAAAAATTTAGCGCGGTAGGAATTTTTGTCATTTCAAATGCGTTTTTTGACCGGACTATACCTAACTTGAAATCAAAACATTTTCTGCCATGAGTTAGGGATTTATTCAAAAAAGTGCCACCAAATATTCAATTTCATTGTAACCTGAAATCAAAAAATAATATGCCATGAATTTTAATATGCCAGACACCGACAAAAAAATGCACCTTGTACATTTCGGGAGGGGTCCCGGGGGGTCCTGAATACGCGCCTGCCAATTGGAGTACCTATCAGAGTACTCTTAATGAAATCCTTTTCCATATAGTAAAAATGAACTCCAATTAACGTGTCGATATCGTAGGACTGGACCACTTACTACAACCTTAGCTTTTTTTTTACACTCCATGGAATATCTACTGTCAATTATCGACGATATTTAGTCGTATGTCAATACAATCATTTTTGAGTGGAATCCATTGAATAGATTTAAGCTATAAAAATAATAATTTTTATAAAATCATTTTTGAAACGTAGATAATGCATAAAATGTTTTTATAAATATAAAAAAAAAAAAAAAAAAAAAAAAAAAACTAATGGCGGCGATATACCAACAGGTTATCATAACCTCTAACGAGATTTTAAGCCGAGCTTCTCTTTCCAACTTGTGGGGTGTTGCTTTTGAGTTTTTCCTACAAGTTGGCGGGACCTACAGTTTTTTGCCGACTCCGAACGGCACTTGCAAAGCAAATGAATTTTTTGCTGAGAAGCTTCTCATGGCAGAAATACACCCGGAGAGTTTGCCAAACTACTGCCGAGGGGCGACCCCGTTTTAGAAAAATTCTTTTTCTAAATAATTTTTGATGTTACTTTTGCCGGGCATCGAACCGACACGACTTGGTGTAGAAGGCCGAACACTTAACCGCTACACCACGGCGGCCGCCAAATAATTTTATAAATATACATATATCAAAAATGAGCAGGTGGCTAATTTTGTATTCGTATCTGTCGTAGCTACATGTCGCTCCTGTGAAAAAAATGTGTTAAGCCAACCAAAAGTTTTCTACAAAAACCCATCATTGCTGAAAACTAAACAGTTGGTTATTGAAAAATTGAAGATATGCTGCAAAGCTGAGTGAGTGAGTGCTACTCCGCAACGTAAAACCTGCAAACACTTTACTAGGTATATGCGACAATTTCATGAATATGCATTTTTAACAAATTGCCATCAAACATATCTAAACGCACACATCATACAGCCCCACACAAGCGTAACATATGTACCACCACCACCCACCTTACCGTTGCTTCGCATAGATGAGAGGCGAAGAACACAACTCCACGCACATCAACTCAATCGTACACACGCGCAAACAGCACACACCGCCATAAGCAACCAATACTCTAGCAGCAATGGAGGCGGTTCCGTTATTCGCACAAGCCACATCCCATTCTCATTTATGGCGCTCTTTTCCCGTTGTCCGCTAACAGCTATGGTTGTGTTCGTGTACTTTTGCCACCATTATGAGTTTTGTTGTTGCAATACGGCAAACCGGTTACGCATTCTCCTTTTCTATACCTTTCTCTTTCATAATTATAGCTATGCTGCTTACATACACGCACATGTTTTGCATTCATGCAGCTACCCCTATATTATATTCACCACAGTGTTTGATGGTGGAAAATGTTAAATCTTTATCGATTTTTAAAGCTTTTTCAATTTTTTTCTGTGGTTTACAAACACATGCACACAATTATAAGTTTCTATGAACCAGTGAAGTTTTGCTTAAGTTTTGCATAAGTCAAATTGAAGTTTCTCGATTAATTTGGTAAAGGGCCTGATAGTGGTTTTAAGACAGTAAAGTTTGTAAGGCAAGGTAGGAGAGCGTTATTTTTTTTAATTTGTCCATCGTTATCACAGGTGATAATTTTTCATATGCCGCTTGCCTACTACATCGCAACTACCTGTCTTAAGTTCGGCGGTACTTAACATAAAAACATTCCACAAAGTTAGATGGACACGGACTCGGTCTCCGAGAGTGGGCAGTAAGCCCTCCGAATGCATTTCTGGCATGAAAAGTACGTCTGGTGATAGATAGGAAATGGACCTCCATCATTAGCTTGGGTTCAACTGGCTGCCGCAGAGGCACACCTACACACCAATATTAAAAGGTCCGTTGTGATACTACCAACACTAGGAAAGTCAGTGCCGGGACCCGGCCATATGGAAAATTCTTGTGTTTTCGGGATTCTCCATATAGAGGAATCTCAGGACTGACACTCCGAAACCGACACCGTTACTCCTCCTCCAACCATTTCGATTACTTGATTAAGGCCATCAAGTCCTTTATAGCCAGCTCTGCGAGTTGGCGTAGGCTATCCAGGTAGGAAACTCCCAAAAAGCGCGTTGTCGCGCTGCTTAAAGCTGGCCAGTTGCAGGTGAGGTGCTCCACCGTTACCTCCTCCTCATCGTCTTTTCAACTCCTACAGCATCGTCGGTAGGGCACACCTACCCTTTCTGCTTGCCTTGCAGTGCCAGCTTAATACCCCTATTAATATAGAGATATCCCTCCTCCTTAGGGCGTGAATTGGTTTGGATCTTTTATGGTCCGATTTTGGCCAGGTTTGTTTGGATATCCGGCACCCTGGGGATTGTAGCCATTTTTCGTTGGCTTGGCGGAGGGTGTGTTCCTTCAGCATTATTAGTTTGCATGTTGTAAAGATGCTGTATTGTGTTTGATAATATTACTCAAACCATAGCTCATGTCAGTCCCCTACGAAGCATTACTCAAAGTACGAAAATCTACGGTTACCTCTGCGACCTTTCCAGGTGAGGCGGGTGAGGTTAGATAATACTTTCTCTTTTGCTGGCAATGCGTCTGCAATGGTCTTAAAGTTACGAGGTAGCAACAAAATCCTCAAGTCACTTGCCGGCAGTACTTGGAGAAAAGATAAAGAAACGTTGTTGACTGCATATAAGGCCATTGGCCGACCGGTCTATGACTTGCTGCACCCATTTGGTGGCCCAATGTACACAACATCCACTGGACGAAGTTACAAGTCTTCCAAAACACCGCAATAAGAACTGAGGCTAAATTGCTCAATGTTACAGAGCACGCGGAGCTGCTGAGCAGGCAGTTCCTTCTGAACTGTCAGAAGCCAGAACATCCAAACCGTCTTCTTCTGGATGCAGATCCAAGCCTAGAGACATAAGATGATACCTTCGCAAGCACTATGATGAGATCCGGCACCATAAGCGGGTTCGAACCGACATCCACACTGCCTCGGTAGATACTTTTGTCAGGTCCCGGCCTATGAACCCCGTTCTAAATAGTCATCCACCCGCAATAGCTGAAGAAGAACACACATAACCAAGAGAGTCTAAAGACTTTTCAATTGAACCCCTTTCGCTCTGGTCCAACCATTTTGAAACTGCTCGTTTCCTGGGACTTCCGTTAGAAGAGCTTGATAAAGATCTTCGGAATGAGCATACACTCTAGGCAGAGCGAAAGATTGCTAACAACAACAGCAACAACAACAACAAGCATTTCGCAATTCCTTTGAGTTCCACCTTCATGTAGCTAGAGCGTAAATATCTGTTTGTGACCTCTCTGTGGCAGGCTCCTGCATCTGCTGTTAAACGGGATCCCCGTTCTTTCTAAGAATTTATTTGTCGCATCTAGCATGGCCAGGTTTATCTAGTGGTATTACAGTCTTCCTTAGAGTGCCAGTTGTAGGCCATTGTTTCTTGGGACCTACTATGTATGCATGTTTTTTCTAAATGCGTTCTTATAGCCAGTAACCCAGATGAGCATGATATTTAGAAAGTTTGCTGTGGCATAGAGCATCTTGTTGAAAGTTACTAAGAGGCAGAGAAAGTTATGCTTGATTGTCTGTATAAATACCTTTTTGCGACCTCTCTATCTCGAGAGCTTCTGCTGAAGTATCATATCTGAGTCTGGAAAATGAGCAGGGAGCGATACCTTAAGTTTCTTTTTGCCTTCATCGGTCCGCCAGCCCTATCTTGGGAAAACCGCCTCTCCAATCCGCCTCGGGGGTAACTCTTCTTCAACCATGTGGACAGTTTGAGCTCCAGTGCGGAAATTGGTGACCAAATCTATGTGGATTCCATAGATAGTCTAGCTGCACATCCTCAGATGTTCTGCTTAAGAATGCGGATCCATCCAAACGAATTAGATTGATCTGTAAGATAATACCATATTCAGATTGATGCTACAGCTATTTACTCGTGCCTTAAACTTTTTTTCCAACCGCTTGATCCAATGCTTTTAATCTCACTCTGTTTTCTGGACTTCCTCAGAGCTCTAGTTGTTCTCGCATGCTTTCGGTTCTGGTCCATTACACCGTTTTCGGGGCTCTCAATTTACCCTTTCCTTCTAAATAAATAGTCGAAGAACCTCCTTTGTGAAACGTCTAAAGCTCTTTTTGTTCAGATCTTAGAGCTTCTAGGGAAGATATTGAGTGCAATCGATTCGTTAGTCGCTCAACACACTAATCCACTAATCGTTCTCCACTCAATCCAACGACTTTAATTTCGCTCAAACTTTTGACCTTCTATTTAGAACCGCAAAAATAATTTCGCTTCACGACCTTAGTGACCTCTTTAAAATTGCGTAATCCCGTATTTTCCCAACATTAACACCAATCTCCTTATTCCTTTACATCTCTGATCAAAGCCGCTTTCTTAAACCTAGCTTAATGCAGCTAATGGCCAATAATCCCATCACCGCAACATAATTTGCATATCGCAGCATGGTTTACTTTAACTACTATCCTGTCTACCGAATATAACGTTATCGACAAGGGAATTCCCAATCAATCTGTACTTCATTTACCTGCCATAAATGCGCAGACAATCGTCTCAGATATGTATGTGTTTATCCTAAATAGAAAATCCGGCGACCAGCCGACTTCCGCTTAACGTCCAGTTTGTGGTGCGTGTGCGTAAACTCCAAATTTTTTTTACTCACCTGCAAAGCATTAAAGTCTTAAACCGTAATGGCGCTTAGATCCTTCTATTTAGTATATTGCAATGTCTCAGGTAATAAATGCGCGATTCGTCTGGGTTAGCGGTCACGTTTCTTATGGATTATTGTGTTATTAAACAAAGATTTTTTTAGCAGTAATCCGTAAGATGTTAATATATGTACTAGGGATGTAGTGGAAGTTTAGATTAGCGATCTCGAATTTTAGACCAAGATCCCAGAGCCGCCAATGGATAAAACCATTATTCCTGGATATTCCTCCCCGAATCTAGAACGATTGTGGAAATTTCAAATATGTAGGCAAAAAATGGCACTTACTTCACTAAATTTGTAATGGTTGATTTTCACATATTTGTCGTAGAATACCACCCTAAGTTAGTATCTAGTTTTGTTAGGATCGTGTCAGTGACAGGACTCCAGCCGGACACCTCAAGCGTGTGGATTTTCCTACGGAAATTAGTTCGATTACCCGATTTTATCCCATTTTTTCTAGAAACTTTAAGTAGTATCAGGCATTATTAGACTTTGCCCCATAGCAAAACTGTCAACCAGACACTTCCAAGTTCGCAGACTTTTATTTTATTCTTACTTCGCTTTCAGCTGTTTAAGCAAGTTTGTCCAGTTTTGGCTGTTTTAAATGGCGGATATTTACACATGTATCGAAAAACATGACCCTCAAGTAGTATCAGGCATTTTTAGACTTTGTCCCATAACAAAAACTTCAGCCAGACACCTCAAAGCTCGGAGACTTTTCTTCCATTCTCACTTCGAGTTCACTTGTTTGAGCGAGTTTTTCCTACTTTGGTTGTTTTTAAATGGCGGAGCTTTACTCATAAGTCGTAAAACAGTACTTTTAAGTAGCATCTGGGCCCAAAGGTCGCACCGCTAAAAATATCAACAACTGAAATAAAATGAGAATAAAAGTTGTTTCTCAATTTTTTCATTTCAAATGGAAGATATTTTTTTTTCCAACTTTAAATTTTGATTAGAGGACTTCATTTTGTATCTATTCGTTATCCTTATTCATTAATAAGGGTTCTTATGTAATCGTAGAAGCAGCGCGTAAATAAACTGTCAAATTTTGTATGGAAAGAAGTTTCAGAAATTTTGTAAACTTCCGCGGCGATTTCAGTGTGTAAAAAAGTGCGTAAATTTATGCAGTTCAATGAAGTGATGCCAGATAATCTCCATTAGATTTCCCACAAAAATCGAAAAAAATCCCCTTTGTTTCGCATATCTTGAATAAAAAATCCCACGAAATTCCCAAAGATCTTAAATCACTTTTTATTGGAGGTATCGAAGTTATTTCGACTGCTGAGTGGAAGATCTCTCTGCTCCAGAATAACACTGTATAACAGCCAAAAATCCCAGAGGATTTCTCGTCGGTTTCTAAAACTTTTGACGACTGTGCTAAAACCGAATCTGAAGTCAGATTTTTCGGGTCACCCTAGGATTTCTCTGCAGAGGGTGGTAATAAAAAAGGAAAAAATTTAATTTTTTAACATTTTAACTTACTATGCTTAAATTTTTTACTATTGAACATCTGCATGCCGCAAACAAATATAAAAACCAAAAATACCTAAATTATGGTTCCTTGACCCCAGAAAAATTGTTAAATTATTAAATTATTAGTGTGACCACAAAAATCTGACTTCAGATTCGGATTCAGCTTACACAAAAGCTTCATAAACCGTTGAGAAACCCGGTGGGATTTTCAAAAACGCCTTATCTCGGAATTTGTTTGAAGAACGCTCTCTTTCAGATGTTTTTTAAAGACGCCCTATCACAGAATGAAATTGAAAAACGTCCCATCTCAATGAAAATTCAATATTTTCAGCTGAGATAGAACTTCTTTCAATACAAATTTTGAAATAGGGAGCTGTTGAAATAAATGAGATAGGCCGTTTTTTAACCGAATTCATAAATAGAGTGTGATTGAAGAAAATTCTGAAAATATTTTAAGATAAGTGATCTTCCACTCGGTAATAGATTTGTGATTTTACGTCCAGCATGAGAATTTCATTTTTCCCTTTGGAAACATTTTGTAGTAAAAATATCTGGCACCACTGGTTCAATGGCGCTGTTCGACATGTAATTTTTTTAATGCATTTAATGCACACAAGACAAAAATAGAAGAATATGCTGGAAAATAGGCCAAAAATTACGTTTTTGATAGGATTTCGAAATAAAAAGTATTTGCTTGGCATTAAGTACACATAAACTTATCTAGGGCGTCCAATCAAATGAGCTTGTAAATATGTAAATTTACACGTTACATGAATACCACTAATTTTTTTCCTTCTTAAAGTCCCTTAAAATTGATTACCTTTGTGCCATTTATTGCAGACAATATACCCAGTTCTTAGTAATCTTCTTAGGTATATGAATTGACAGTGTGACAAATGATTAACCTTCATCAAGGCTTCATATTTTTACAAGCTCCTAAGCTTGCAAATTGAAATTGGAATTCTTCATAAAATTTCCTAAGATTATTTTTCGCAAAATTTTCTTTATAATTATTTAAAAAAAATATTTATCTTAATAACTCAGCAAAACTGCTACCCACATCCAATCAATAGGATTTCGAGCTCGAAAAAAAACAATTTTTTTATTTAGAAATCAAATATTTATTTTTGATTTTTGCAAAGCCAATCATTATTAAATTTTGTTCACTTACTTATGTATACTTTGTTTATACATGACGCACAAATCCTACCACCTAGCATATGTATTTACGCACCTATGACATATTCCTGCCTTTCATGTATCCCTGCACTTCACTTAAACCCCGACGACGCTGCTACTGCCGCATACCCTAATTGTTAATGCATGGTTGTCTGTGTAATTGTGTGTGTATTGTATACCCATAGCATCCTGCATCCAACTGTCAACTAATTGCGAATGTATCCTCTCGCCATTATTGCCTTGACCAATTATTATCCCTGCCGCTGCTGTTGAAATCTTTCGGCTACGCTTATGTAAATATTTTCATAATTTTGATATTCCTTTTCCGCACAATTTTCCAATTTCATTGCAACGCTTGCAGTGGCCGGTCCTTGGTTTCGTATGTTGTTGCTGTCTCATTTGGTAGGTGCGTACGTAAATATTAACTTTTAAAAGAGATTTAATCCTGATTATCCCTTGACTGTGCATTTTTTCGCATTCTCAACGGTCTCATACAAAATTATCCTGCCTATTGGCTGCCGCCTATCCATTCACTGGTCATATCTACTTATTGCACTTGGTCGGTTTGTTAATGAGCAGATCCGGCTTCGTCGACTTTTTGATGCGATTTTTATTCTCTTCCTTGACAATGGCTGTAGTCGTCGGTCAGTTTTGGGTGTAGACGTAGAATCTTTTGACTTTTTGAGTTTTTAATTTGCTCACAAAAGTGTGACAATTATGGACATAATTGGATTCAGATCCTTATACATTTTGTCTTTAGCTCGTATCCGCTTATTACTATCGATGTATGTAGGTACTGGTGATCTGTACGACAGCAAGTTAAGTTAATGCAAATATGTGCAAACATTGGATTAGGTGGATAAATCCAGGTAACATCGGCAATATCATGATTTTCAGATGATAAAGATTTTGAAATTGCGGTCAGTGTTTTATACATACATACCTACATATTTACAAATCAGTTGCGTTTTTTCAAATTTTCATAGGGAGTCCAATCGTCGCACAATGGCGTGATTTGTGAAATAAATATTCTTATGAAACTTTTTTTTTTTTTTTTATCATCAGTGTAAGATTATTATTTAGTCATTTTATTTTACAAGTTTAACTTCACTTTATTTTATTTTAATTTTACCCTGTCTGTCATCTCTATAAATTTCTTGACGATGAAATGGTATTAAAACTTTGGTCCGATGTTTGTAAGAATGAGAAATAGAAGAGATGGACCCATCAATAAGTATACCGAAGTGATGAGGATGATGAGATGAGTTGAATTGGCAAACTAATCCCTCAGTTTTTGAGATATTTGGCTGAAATTTGGTATACGGCCACCATTTCCTAAATAGAAATCCTTTGTCGGAACCAGCAAGATCGGACCGATATTACAGATTTTTGGCTATAACTCCCGTAATTAAACAGGTAGCAACGTGAAATTTTGTAAGTATTGCTATTTTGATACACGGCTAAAAAAATGAACCTAAATTTTAAACCCATATAAAGTTTAATCAATTTTTAAACTTTTCTGTACAAAATTTCACACCGTCCAAATACCTACAAAGATTTTCAACTACTTTTGGTTTCGAATGAAAATCTAAATGAAAAAGCAGTCTAAATTTTTTATTTTTGGTTTGAATGTAATTGAATTTTGCCCACAAAAACTTAATGCGCGGCATAGCTCAGCGTTGGAGCAGTCGGCTGTGACTCCTGAGCGTTTTCGTTCGAATGCTGCCAGCTGCCACATTTTTTTAGTTTTATTTTATTCTTAAAACTTTTCGGTTTAAAATTAAAACTTTTTGGTTTGAAAATTAAAATTTTTCGCTTTAAAATTAAACCCTTTTGTTTTGAAAATTAAAACTTTTCGGTCTAAAATTTAAACATTTTGGTTTGAAAATTCAAATTTATTTTTGAAAGCTTATTCAAGATTGAATTTTGCCAACAACATTTATGTGTGCGATGTAGCTCAGTGGTAGAGCAGACGGGCATGATGCTGGGAGTCTTGGTTCGAATTCCTGCCAACGGACAAAAAATTTATTTTATCTTTAAAAAATTGTTAAAACGTTCCTGGTTTATAAATGAAACCCGATTCATCTAGCCAATTTTCATGGAAACTGGTCTAGATTGAATTTGAATCCAAATTTGGTTTGGTCATATATGTAGTCCAAAAAAGTTTAAAATTTAGGTTCAAATTTTTAGCCGTCTATCGGTGACTTGGCTGCCAAGGCGCAGGTGCGCCCATTCTTTCTTGGATGACAGCAGATACTTCGTCTTGTCCTCGTTCCCCGTCAGACCCACTTTTTTCGCTTCTCTATCTGTATCCAGAGAACGCAGAGCTTACAGCGCGGTTATTAAGACCAACGATATCAATAGCTTTGTTTTTTTCCTGCTAATTAAATTAAAAGTGTTCTTTGAAAAAATTAGCAGCGAATTCAGCAGCTTTTTGACATAGCAAAACAACAACAAAAAATGTAAATTCAAATTTTTTGCCAATCATAAACGTAACCGCTGTTTTGTCTGCAAGTTTCTGCTGAACCCTGTCCGACGAAAAATTAGCAGAAATGAGATTTTGACAGCTTTTTACAAGACTCTCTTCTGCTGACAGTTCTTTGCTTTTCAAGTCCCGTATTCCATAACCGACTTCGTAAGTGGATAATAGTGCTGATACATTAGCGCAAATTCCGAATTAACTCCGCTTTTGGGAGTTAACTTGAGCATAATCTTCATTATAAACTTCCAAAAATGAAGAAGATTTGAGTAGATTTCAGAAAACGAAATTACGATTACCGATAAATAAACAAAAATTGCTAGAAGTACTACCAAAATTACGATTTTACCGCTACTGGCCACTAGATGTCACCAAAAAAGAAACAATCCCCAGCTACTTCTAGTTTTAAACCGCAAGGAGTACAACCAAAACACTAGATGGTGCCGATTGTAAATCTTCAATTTTGTGTGTGTCAGGGTAAAATTTGGATCTGATTAAAGAAGATTTATTGGAGATGATACATGGATAAAATAACCGAGTTTGTGTTGTTGCTTTGAAGGAAATTCGATGTACATACATATCGCACGCTAAATCAAAAACCGTCACAACTCAAAATTAGTTTAGGTCGCTTCCTTGACATAGATTGCCTAATAAAAAGTGGTACAGCCAGTACTTACAAACAATTTTTTTGATTTTGACTATTATCGTTACTCTTTAAAGAGCACAGTGATGCCAAGTTTTTAAAAATCAAATTGCTTTTGTGCGCTCCAGAAGCGTTTAGCTAAAAGTTACTCCGATATTGAGTTGTGACTCTTGTTGATTTAGTGTACGATATGTACCTATGGGGTCGTGCATATATGACGTCACGCTCTTTGAGGGGGGGAGGGGTCTGCGATTTGTGACGAAATGTGACATGGGGGAGGGGGGGAGTAGCACTTACGTGATGTCACGTTATTTTTTGCATGTTTTCTAGCGTGCAACGTCCATGGACGTTTTCAAATTTAGCACGTTTTTATTCTTGCGATTGGCAAATATTATTTAATAATTAATATAAACATTCTAAATATGTATCAGATTTTATGTCAAATAAATATTGAATTTATATTTATTAAGGGTGTGATGTGACATTCGAGGGGGAGGGGGGGGTCTGGCGTTTGTGACTGGGTGTGACATGGGGGGAGGGGGGGGTCAAAAACTACCAAAAATCGCGTGACGTCATATATGCACGACCCCTATGCATAACTGGCATAACCGAGTATTCTTTTCACACTTGCTTCGATGCAAAAGCGCGTAATATAGTGCATAATTTTAGGCGCCCGAGTTCTAGGTATGCCAGCTTAAATTGAATTGGTATTTATTTTTAAAAATTTGAAGCAACAACTTTGAAAGAAAAAGATGACGTGTCTTTTGTTGGCGCATCAGTGCATCGATATTAAAAGTTCTTTTAAAAGTGTCTTAAGATGTTCTTTGTTAAGATTGAATTTGGCTGTTATTGCTAGAGTGCACAGGAAACACGATATAAACTTCAATAATTTTGCGGCGTGCGCCATCTGTCAACGAATAGCCGAAGCTTGTACTCAACCGGATGTAGTATAAAGTTATTCACCGGATATACAAGCCACATGTGCAACATGTTTAGTACTTTTCTCATACTCTATTCTATTACAAATTGACCAACATCTTACGATATAGCACAAACACGATAGATATGTGCGTCATCTACCGATAAGTAGTTCATAGCATACAAAGCGGAAATCCATATTTAAAATAGAAATTTGAAAAATCTATTACGATGGTTATAATTTTTTTATAACGGGGTGTTTTATTTTTATTTTTATTTTTTTTTGCTTATTTTAAAGTTTTGTCGTTAAAAGTATAAACATCTGTGTATCTTTGTATGCAAATATATACATCTACTTACACTTTGGGGCTCATGGATTTCTAGAATCAACCCTGATCGCTAAGTATATGTACATATGAGAAAAAATGCCAGGTTTGACGGTTATATTGGTTGGAGTGATGATAACACTAGTTTACAAATAATTAATTTGAAAATATACAAGATATTCATGTATATGGGTGAATTGGCACTGATATGCCAAGCACAAAACGTATTTTCAAAATTTTTTGCATGGATAGGTTTTCGAGATATCGGTAATTTTGTGTTTTTCAGGTATCACTTTATTCAAAAATTCTTTTTGCCAATGTTACAAAAGCGATGGAGCTAAGCGATACCTCGTTCGAAAGGATATTAAAATACGCTTCTAACGACGTATAAAATGTAGGGGTGGGTCAAACCATCTATGAGCAATAGATGGCCGAAGTCGAATTTTTACGGTTTTTGAAAAAAATTTGATTTTAAAAATGTTTTTTTTTCATGCGAAGTTGTAAAAATCAGGAACTTTTTATTTTTTCGAAAATTAGTGTGTAAAATTGCAAACACTTTATGCGTAATATTACCAATAAAGTCCAAATCAACCGTTTTTAGAATTTGTGTCGGTCCGTCTGTCTATCTTTCTGTCTGTCTGTCAGTTTTTCTGTCTGTATGTTTGTGCTCGTATCACTCGAAAACTGCTGAATGGATTTAAAAGAAACTTTAACTATTGTATTATTAGACGTTCAACTTAAAAATTACGACACCGCTTATTTTGATAACTCGGGCGGTTTCAGAGTTATCGTCCAATATACGCATATTGTACGAACTCATGTTTGCTCACCCCTGCTCCACGTATTGGTTGATAACTCTGAAACCGGCCTAGTTATCGAAATAAGGGATGTCTTAAATTTTAAGGTGGACGTCTATTAATACAATGGTGAAAGTTTCATCAAAATCCATTTAGCAGTTTTTGAGTGATACGACCACAAACATACAGACAGAAAGATAGACAGACAGGCAGACAAAAGTTCTAAAAATGGTTGATTTGAACTTTATTGGCTTAGTAATGATTAATACTATGAATATTTTTTTGAATATCTACAATACACAGACATCGACCTTTTACAATTCCATTAAAAGTAGAGATGTTGAAAGTTACAAAAAAAAAAATCACCAAAAAATACAGATTTTCCTAGATCTTGGTAATAGTACGCTTAAAGTGTTTGCACACTAATTTTCGAAAAAATAAAAAGTTCCTGATTTTTACAACTTCGCATGAAAAAAAAACATTTTTAAAATCAAAATTTTTTCAAAAACCGTAAAAAATCGACAAAATTTGGACTTTGGCCAGCTATTGCTCAGCAATGGGTTGACCCACCCCTACATTTTATACGTCGTTGGAATGGTATTTTAATTTCCTTTCGAACGAGGTACCGCTTTCGTCCATCGCTTTTGTATCATTGCCGAGAAGAATTTTTGAATGAAGTGATACCTGAAAAAAACACAAAATTACCGATATCTCGAAAACCTACCCATGCAAAAAATTTTAAAAATATGTGTTGTGCTCGGCATATCAGTGCCAATTCACCCATATGCATAAATGTCCTGGTATTTTTTGGCTGTAAACTAGTGTAATTTGTCCTTTTATATCTAAACGGCTAGTGCCGGACATTTCTCGTTTGATACCCTACGGATACGGTCGGATAGTTCTATTTGAACACTTATAAGGCTAGGCTCACACTGCAACCGACTTCGGCCGTCCGGCAGAAATCACACATTTCTCTTTCTCGCTTCTAGTGCGTTCCGAACCAGTACTAGTTCGCGAACTATCTTTTTTACATGAAATCAACTGGCGAATTTAGCATGGCGATGTCCTAGGCTGGAACTAGCACAAAATTCGATAGTTTGGATATAGTTCGTTTATTGGCACTATTTCTATAGTTCTAAATATAAATTAAGTACAAAAACTTAAATTCAAATACGAATTCAAATGCCTTTTAATGACTCCTCAAACGCTGGTTTCGAACTAGTGAAAATGTAATCACTAACGTACTGGTTCTTATTGGCCACTTTATATCTAGTTCTGAACCAGAAATTTGTGTCACTACCCTGCAAAAAATGCGATTAGTCCCGGATGCATCCGGGATCAATCGCAGAGGAACAGGAGACTACTACTTTTTCTGGTTTCTTTGTATGGAGAGTTTTGATCGCATTTGTACGAGCATGTCCTATGGAGAGACTAATTGTACCCCTTTCATACCAGAACGGGTATGAATGTATATTCGTCGCTTGTGGAAAGTGTAAACTAAAGTTTTCCCCATTCATATTTGTAACAGCTCCTAGGAATTGAAATTATAGTGTCCTATTGGATTGGATAGGATATAGCCTTCCAAATCCCCAAGATATCAGTCTGATTAATCCCCAACTCTATCCGTAAGGCATGTGTTGGGCACAATTGTAGACCAGTTGTACCCGAAAGCGATTAATCGAGGACAACTTTCTTTAGGGATTAATCGCACAATTTTTTGCAGGGTAGTGGCTGAGTTCCCTGCAGGGTATAAAAGAACTTCTTGCTTCACCTATACATTTGTATGTTGGTGCAAGTGAATATTTATGTATGTATGTACATATTTTTCTACAACAGTACTGGAAAAAAAAAAATAAAATAAAAAAATCAAAAGTAATCAAAAGCAATGATTACTTTTGATTATTTTTGATTATTTTTAATTTTTTATTTTTTTTTGGATTTTTTTAATTTTTTAATTTTTTTTTATTTTTTTTTAATCAATTGAAATTAATAATCATTAAAAAGTGAAAGTAATTGGTAATCAATCATTTGGTGGCTTCTCAAAAAATAATCAATGAAATGCATATCATTACCGATTAGTAATCAATTATTAACAGGTCTGTTTGAAACTAATAGTACAGGAGCCCGCATAGGCATATTTTTGTTGATTAAAAACAAGCTAAATTTTTGTGATTTTTGCCCTTCTGTCCATCCGTTTTTTCGTCTGTCCGTGTACACGATAATTTGAGTAAAAGCTGAGATATTTTCATAAAATTTTGTACACAAGTTAGTTTGAACCAACGTGAAATTAGCTTAAGAAGAGTAAGCTCCGAGGAGTAGGCGAATAATTGGTTAGTGTCGCGAGGAGAAGTATGCGGCCGGGCAAACATTGGTCACATCTGGGCTCAGTCTGGATAAGTAATTTTATTTTTAACTACCAATCTTCAATCTCTACGACAGTCGGGACGTACCGCAAGGGGATACCTGAGCCTAGAGGTTTGATTTCCGGCCAAGGACTGTTAATTCGACAACACTTCCCAAACCCGTGGGTAGTTATTCTAACGGGAGGGGTTAGAAGAGTAGGTTCAATTGGACAATTGAAGATATGTGGGGTATCATGGAGGGGTCCTACCACATGCAGGGCATATGCTTGAAATTGTATCATTGAGTCTGGTCTCCTTTGGTAAGGTGCGTTCTTCTTCAGCAATATCGGGTAGAAGGCTGCTTAGAACGGGGCTCACAGGTAGAGATCTGACAAAAGTGTCCACCGACTCGGTGCGGATGTCGGTTAGAGCCCGCTTATGATTCCGCAGATCAAACGGCAAGGTAATATGATGCCGGATCTCGTCATAATGCTTACGGATATGTCTCTCGGGGCGGATCTGTGTTCAAAAGATGACGGTTTGGATGTCCTGGCTTGTGGCAGTTCAAAAGGAATTGCCTGCTAAGCATTTCCGCGTGCTCTCTTACATTGAGCAGTTTTGCCACTTGATGGAGGTGAGACTCAGGAGACATGAGGAGACATCCCGTAGCAGTTCTGATAGCAGACTTCTTGGCAGACTTGTAACTTCGTCCAGTTTGTGTTATGCACGTTAGGCGACCATATGGGTGCGGTATAGTCAAAGACTGGTCGGCCAATGGAATTATATGTAGTCAGCAAAGTTTCTTTGTCATCATCATCATCAGCTCCATCATCGTGGGGAGGATTTTGCCGGTGATATGGTCAGGCTCCTTGCGGCTAAAAAATCGGAAAGAGTGAGGAGATAACTATTTATTCTGTTGTGAAAAAAATGAATAAATGTCTTTTACAATTTTTACTTAATTTTTTTTTTTGAATGACGTAAACAACCGTCAAATAGTTCTCAAAAAAATTGATTAATGTAAACCAGTAGTCAACTCAATTTGGAATCAAGGGCACTTGCGACGAAAATTGATTTTAAAATTGAACAATGTAAACAGGCCTTAAAAGAAGCAAATACCATAATTTTATAGGTGAATCCCCTGCTCATTCTATTACGATTTTTTCATATATTTTTAAAGTGGGCGTTGCATTTTTAAAAATTTGGTTTGTCATAACTTGTAAACTGATTACGTAGAACGATGAAATTTGGCAGAAAGCATACTAGTATCGTTGGGAGTATATGTACCTGATAAAAATGGATAAAATCGCCCCCTTACCACGCCCTTTTTCGATATCGAAAATTTCGAAGATCACCTAAATTGACATAATTCGTAACGGGAATGGATAGAATGATATAATTGGGTAAGATGAACCCCTAAGTTATTCTATTGAGATTTCTTAATAGATTTATAAAAGTGAGCGTGGTGTAAAAATACGGCTGGCCATGTTTTTTTATCCCGTTCTGAAAACTAACGCTGGTTATTTAATGTTCGGTTTACCCAAACTTCCTTACTTGTTTTATTAATAGCGGTTTTGTGTTCATTTCATTAACTGCCACTGTCGTAGCCAACTTATGAATACATATGTGTACAACAAATTTGTTGTACATAAAGTGGGTCCGCGGACCCGAATATGTCAAAACAACGCCATCACAATACTTATTATAGGCCCTATACACGATGCGTCTGAGTCAAGAGTCAGTTTAGGTGGACTAGTGAAAATGTGTATGTAGTAGTTTCACCGACATTGACTCTAGCATGACTCAAGAAAATCCAAATCAGGCCGATTCTAAATAATTTCTCACTTTGCGGATTTTCTCACTCTCACTTGCACCGGTTCACTAGCGAAAAATTGTTTAGAATTGGAATGAATGAGTTTTTAATTTGCAGAATGACGGCGAGTCAACACGTACACAGATGACTCGCGAGTCAGACGAACTGTGTATAGACCCTATTACGCAGTAAAAAGAAAAGTCTAAATTTAATACCAATTTGGTGTTTATATATGTACATATAACAACGCCGAAAAGTATTAAATTAATACCATTTTCCCTTTAATTGAGAGAAAGAGTATTATTTTGGTATTATTTTAAGACCATTTTGACAATTCAATTGCCAAAATTGAGAGAGAGAGAGCGATTTAGTATTATTTTGGTATTATTTTAAAACTATTAGTCCAAATTTAATTTCCAAAATTTTTCAGGGTCTTCAAATAATACTATTTGGCATTAAATTTAAAAAAAAGTAGTCTTTCATTTTTTACTGTGTAATAACAAGTTACTTTTTTTGACAGTTTTTATACAAATTTCAATGACGTTATTTTAACATATTTGGTTCTTCAGGCCCACTTTATGCCGCACACAATTTTAAGGACAATATAGTTTTCTGAGTTGGTTACGACAGTTGCAGCTAATAAAATGAAAAAAATGGACATTACTAAAAAAAAAATACCAAGTGTCGCACTTTTCAGAATTTTCGAAGATAAAAAAATTCGTCGTCTCGGGAAAAGGAAGTCGCTTACAAAAATGTGGCTTGTAATTAAGCAGCAGCCATATACCTATTGGGGTTCTCGTACCATAAAAGCTAGATGGCCGTATATTGGGGAAATTGAGTTTTTGAAGCTAATGCTGGATTTTATGGATAGATATGAGATGTGGCCTAGGCGCTTAAGCCTATGAAATGAATAAGTTGAGAATTCTACGTCATTTGTAGTTCCATTTTATTTAAAATCTTAACATTAAAGTTCAATTCATTTTTCGTTAAATTATCAAAAATTGTATCATAAAAATCAAACACTTTCATACATACAAAAAAAAAACGTACCTAGGTAAATAGTTTACATTTTTAATCAAATTATTTTGTATCCTTTCACGGATTATTTGGTGCCTTATCATTGGTAGGTACTAATCTAATTCTAATCTAACATAAACATATACTTTCCTAAATCAGCCATTAATTTGTAAACTTTATATGCTCATAGTAACTGACACCACCTCCACCGCCGCCATTGTTGCTGCCAACCAAATGCTGATGATGCAGTGGTGGTGTTGACATTGTACTTGTCGATGGTGGCGTCATAGAGGGTAAAAACACAGGTTTCCGATCAATAAGCGCCGAACTACTCATTGATGATGAGCTCGTGGGTATTGGTGGTGGAGTCATTGATGAGTGATGTTGTTGTTGTTGGTGTTGATGCATGTGGGACAGTGTCATTGAACGCAAACCTGTTTATAAAAGAAAAAACGATATATGTACATTAGGGTGATTCAAAAAAAATGTCGACTTGGTCTTACCCCCTAAAAAGTTAGGTATTGATGAGAAAATAAGCCTTGCAAAAAATTAGCTCTCTAACTTAACCCTTAGGGGTGGCTATTTTTTCGCCCTTTCCCATACATTTTGTATGGGAAAAAATGGCATTTTTTACAAAGTGAATTTTCGTTCAATTTTTGAAACTTTTTTTAAAATATTTTTACACACTCTTAAAGTTGAAGCTTTGAAGCTTCCAAAATGGTAAGCCATTCGTGATTATCTTAACTATTACGATAATTACAGCCATTTGAAAATGGCTGTGTTTTGTACCATAGCACACACAGACATAGTAACACGTATAAAATTTAGTAAATTTTAAATGGCTGTAATTATTTTAATAGTTGAGATATTCGCACACGGTTTACCATTTTGGAAGCTTCAAAACTTCAACTTTAAGAGTATGTAAAAATATTTTCAAAAAAGTTTCAAAAATTCAAAGAAAATTCACTTTGTAAAAAATACCATTTTTCCCCAAACAAAATGTATGGGAAAGGGCGAAAAAAAATAGCCACCCCTAAGGGTTAAGTTAGAGCGCTAATTTTTTGCAAGGCTTATTTTCTCGTCAATACCTAAAGTTTCAGGGGGTAAGACCGAAAAAAAAACCAAATTTTTTGTCCGTTGGCGGGAATTCGAACCAAGACTCCCCGCATTATGCCCGTCTGCTCTACCACTCAGCTACATCGCACACATAAATGTTGTTGGCAAAATTCAATCTTGAATAAGCTTTCAAAAATAAATTTGAATTTTCAAACCCAAAAGTTTAAATTTTAGACCGAAAAGTTTTAATTTTCAAACCAAAAAGTTTTAATTTTAAACTGAAAAGTTTTAAGAATAAAATAAAACAAAAAAAATGTGGCAGCTGGCCGGAATCGAACGAAAACGCTCAGGAGTCACAGCCGACTGCTCTACCGATGAGCTATGATGCACATGAAGTTTTTGTGGGCAAAATTCAATTACATTCAAACAAACCAAAAATAAAAAATTTAGACTGCTTTTTCGTTTAGATTTTAAATCGAAACCGAAAGAAATTGAAAATCTTTGTAGGTATTTGGACGGTTTGAAATATTGTACAAAAAAGTTTGAAAAATTGATTAAACTTTATACGGATTTAAAATATAGATTCATTTTTTTAGCCGTGTGTGAGAGTAAATTTTGTGTAGTTTTACTCTATTTTTTGTGCAACTTTATTCTCTTTTTTGTGTAATTTTACTCTCTTTTATGTGTAACTTTATTTTATTTTTTGTGTAATTTTACTCTCTTTTTTTTTACTCTCTTTATACCTTTCATGAACATGAAATGGTATTATAACTTTGGTCCGATGTTTGTAAATATGAGAAGAAGAAGAGATAGACCCATCAATAAGTATACCGAAATGATCAGGATGACGAGATGAGTTGATTTAGCCATGTCCGTCTGTCCGTCTGTCCGTCTGTCTGTTTGAACGCAAACTAGTCCCTCAATTTTTGAGATATCTGGCTGAAATTTTGTATGTGGCCACCATTTTGTAATATAGGAATCATTTGTCGGAACTGACATGATCGGACCAGTATAACATATAGCCCCCATACAACCGATTGTTCAGATATAAGGTTTTTTGGCCAAAACTTCCGCAATTAAAAAGTTAGAAACGTAAAATTTCGCAACTCGAGTACTTTCTATTTATGTAGTATATATAGTGAAAATCAACCAGATCGGGCAAATGTAACATATAGCCCCCATACAACCGATTGTTCAGATATAAGGTTTTTTGGCCAAAACTTCTGCAATTAAAAAGTTAGGAACGTAAAATTTTGCAGCTCGAGTACTTTCTATTTATGTAGTGTATATAGCGAAAATCAACCAGATCGGGCAAATGTAACATATAGCCCCCATACAACCGATTGTTCAGATATAAGGTTTTTTGGCCAAAACTTCTGCAATTTAAAAGTTAGGAACGTAAAATTTTGCAACTCGAGTACTTTTTATTTATGTAGTTTATATAGTGAAAATCAACAAGATCGGGCAAATGTAACATATAGCCCCCATACAACCGATTGTTCAGATATAAGGTTTTTTGGCCAAAACTTCCGCAATTAAAAAGTTAGAAACGTAAAATTTTGCAACTCGAGTACTTTCTATTTATGTAGTGTATATAGTGAAAATCAACCAGATCGGGCAAATGTAACATATAGCCCCCATACAACCGATTGTTCAGATATAAGGTTTTTTGGCCAAAACTTCCGCAATTAAAAAGTTAGAAACGTAAAATTTTGCAACTCGAGTACTTTCTATTTATGTAGTGTATATAGTGAAAATCAACAAGATCGGGCAAATGTAACATATAGCCCCCATACAACCGATTGTTCAGATATAAGGTTTTTTGGCCAAAACTTCTGCAATTAAAAAGTTAGGAACGTAAAATTTTGCAACTCGAGTACTTTCTATTTATGTAGTGTATATAGTGAAAATCAACAAGATCGGGCAAATGTAACATATAGCCCCCATACAACCGATTGTTCAGATATAAGGTTTTTTGGCCAAAACTTCTGCAATTAAAAAGTTAGGAACGTAAAATTTTGCAACTCGAGTACTTTCTATTTATGTAGTGTATATAGTGAAAATCAACAAGATCGGGCAAATGTAACATATAGCCCCCATACAACCGATTGTTCAGATATAAGGTTTTTTGGCCAAAACTTCTGCAATTAAAAAGTTAGGAACGTAAAATTTTGCAACTCGAGTACTTTCTATTTATGTAGTGTATATAGTGAAAATCAACCAGATCGGGCAAATGTAACATATAGCCCCCATACAACCGATTGTTCAGATATAAGGTTTTTTGGCCAAAACTTCTGCAATTAAAAAGTTAGGAACGTAAAATTTTGCAACTCGAGTACTTTCTATTTATGTAGTGTATATAGTGAAAATCAACAAGATCGGGCAAATGTAACATATAGCCCCCATACAACCGATTGTTCAGATATAAGGTTTTTTGGCCAAAACTTCTGCAATTAAAAAGTTAGGAACGTAAAATTTTGCAACTCGAGTACTTTCTATTTATGTAGTGTATATAGTGAAAATCAACCAGATCGGGCAAATGTAACATATAGCCCCCATACAACCGATTGTTCAGATATAAGGTTTTTTGGCCAAAACTTCTGCAATTAAAAAGTTAGGAACGTAAAATTTTGCAACTCGAGTACTTTCTATTTATGTAGTGTATATAGTGAAAATCAACCAGATCGGGCAAATGTAACATATAGCCCCCATACAACCGATTGTTCAGATATAAGGTTTTTTGGCCAAAACTTCTGCAATTAAAAAGTTAGGAACGTAAAATTTTGCAACTCGAGTACTTTCTATTTATGTAGTGTATATAGTGAAAATCAACAAGATCGGGCAAATGTAACATATAGCCCCCATACAACCGATTGTTCAGATATAAGGTTTTTTGGCCAAAACTTCTGCAATTAAAAAGTTAGGAACGTAAAATTTTGCAACTCGAGTACTTTCTATTTATGTAGTGTATATAGGGAAAATCAACAAGATCGGACAAATGTAACATATAGCCCCCATACAACCGATTGTTCAGATATAAGGTTTTTTGGCCAAAACTTCTGCAATTAAAAAGTTAGGAACATAAAATTTTGCAACTTGAGTACTTTCAATTTATGTAGTGTGTAGAGGAAAATCAAGAAGATCGGGTAAATATAACATATATTTAGCCCCATACAACCGGTTGTTCAGATATAAGGTTTTTTGGCCAATACTTCCGCATTTAAAAAGTTAGGAACGTAAAATATTGCACCTTTAGTACTTCCTACATATGTAATGTGTATAGTGTAAGTCAGTACAATTGAACACGTATAATATATAGCCTCCATACAATCGATTGTTCCGATAACTCGGATCCTATTATTTTGTAAGTTTTTTTAAATTATAACAAAGATGTGTAATGTGTGTAGTAAATATAGTTAAATTGAAACAGGCTGTACTGGGGATCGAACAGTGAAAATCGTGACGCTTATTCATGAAAGGTATATAGCCTTCGGCACAGCCGAAGACAACTTTCCTTACTTGTTTTTGTTTAATTTTACTCCCTTTTTTTTTGTTAATTTACTCTATTTTTTTGTCTAATTTTACTCTCTTTTTTGTGTAATTTTACTCGCTTTTTTATGTAATTTTACTCGCTTTTTTGTGTTATTTGAGTCTTTTTTTTGTTTACTCCCTCTTTAATGTAATTCTAGTTTCGTTTTTTTGTAGTTTGACTTTTTTTTGTGTAATTTTACTTTTTTATGAAATTTTACTCTCTTTTTTTGTGTTATTTTACTCTACTTTTTTGTAAATTTACATTTTTTTGTTTAATTTTACTTCCTTTTTTGTGTAATTTTACTCTCTTTTTTATGTAAATTTACTCTCTCTTTTGTGTAATTTTACTCCCTCTTGTATGTAATTTTACTTTCCTTTTTGTGTAATTTTACTCTCTTTTTTCTGTAATTTTACTCTATTTTTTGTGTAATTTTACTTTCTTTTATGTTTAAATTTACTCTCATTTATTTGTAGATTTTTTTTCAGTGTAATTTTACTCTCGTTTTTATGTAAATTTATTTTCTTTTTTGTGTCATTTAACTCTCTTTTTAGTGTAAATTTACACTCTTTTTTTTGTAATTTTACTCCCTCTTTTATGTGTAATTTTACTCTCTTTTTTGTGTAATTTTACTCTGCCTTTTTATAACTCTTTAGGTACTCTTTTTTTTGTGTAACTGTACTCTCTCTTTTTTGTAATTTTTTATCTGTTTTGTAGTTTTACTCTATTTTATAAATTTACTCTCTTTTTGTGTAACTTGTCTGTCTCTTTTGTATAAACTTTACTCCCTTTTTTTGTAATTTTACCCATTTTACCCAAAAATGTAAACTAGCATAATAGACCCCTTCAAGTTAATATCTAACTTTTACAGACACTTTTTTCATCATTCTAAACCTGAATTCAAAATAATTTAAAAAAAGCAATTTTTTATATTATTTTGTCCAGTCTAATGTATACATATATATCAACACATGTATTGCATACGATTACCAAACACTTTCTACTTTATTCCGCTCATGACGCTCATAAAAAATGTGCAACATTAATCTTGCTGCGCCTTCCTCGTCATTGCGGCACTTGTGCAACTATTTTATGGATTATTCGCTGGCGCTTAAGACACATTATAAAGATATTTGATTGACACGATCGCCATGAAGTTGGCACTTATAATAGCACTCAACAATCATATTTAACTGCAATTCACAGCTATTCTCTCCCGGCCCCTCATTTGAACTCACCATTATCAAGGCTGTATGCGGCGCCTGTGCCACCTCCTACACCACTACTACCGTTTCCAGCTCCACTGGCATATGGATAATTGGCGGCCACCATAGTAGCAGTCGCGTAATCCAAACCGGGATTTGTGCTTTGAAGCGCCGCCACTGTTGTATGCGAGGGACTACCAGATCCGCTTACTAGCGCAGACGAGGTCAGTGCATGCGCCAGTGGTGGGGTGGCACTATTGTTGTTGCTGTTGTGCAATACCGATGAGGCGGCTGCGATGTTTGAGTATTGTGGCAGGGTTGCTGGTGAATGGGCAGCGTGTGAATTCCAGGCATCCGTGAAGGATGCCGCTGCAGCACTGCTGGTGGCATAATCGTAAGAGCCATATGGTTGCGTAGCATAAAAGTTGCCATTGTCCTGTGAATGTAGGAAGGCACAATTAAATATTTAACTCATACAATTTTTGTCTTTTACGCCTACCATGTTGGGATCATAGGATGAAGTTGTATAGAAACCGTTTGTGCTCGGATAGGGTTTTACTTTCAGTTTCGACCGATAGCCACGCGGTCTTCTTCGTAAGCTCGCCTCGTCCTCAAACATGTATGCGGAATTCTGTTCGATGGTCCAGTAATTTCCTTTGCCAGGTTTACCAACACTCATGCCTTTCGGTAGCTTTTTAAAACACTCATTGAGGCTCAGATTGTGACGCACCGAATTCTTCCAACCCACATATGGACCGCGAAAGAATTCAAATCTGAAACGAAAGCAGAAATGAGAAGAATATTATAAAAAGTGAAAGGAATTTTGATATTGACAAAAAATACATAATTGGAGATCTGGAAATCTGGTGACTACACTTCTTCCAAGCATTAATATCCTCATTCCCCCTGGGGGGAGTGGGGATGGCAACTCATTTATTGCAGTGGCCTATCGAAATTGTTGATGGATAGATCACAGCTGAAAGGGAAGGAGAGACAGTTTTCTGTCAGGAGCTTGTCTCAAGCAGTCTGATCATTGTAGTGTCTTCCAGCAGAAGTCGTAGCAGTTAAGGATGCACGGGAATTGCCGATTCCGTTCAGAGAGGAATTCTGGTGATCAGAGGAGCTTATTGGTCCTATGTAGATAATTATAATTGTCGGTTCCGAAAAGTTGATTAGGATAAACGGTCAGAGCTCCTCGTTAGCGGCTAAGTATGCGGGTAAATCATTCTAGGAAGAAAAAAGTTGTTTCCCACTTTGTAGTTTCCCAGGAATTTTTTGGCGATCGGCCTTAAAAGACAAAAGGAAATGATAAAATATGCCCATATAAAAAATACTACATACTTATTGGAACAAAGTGGTACCCACAGCGCCTGTGACAAGGTCCCAAATGTTTACTTTTATACAAAACTAAAAACAACAACAAACAAACCTACGATATAAAAAGCAACAATTAACATAAACTTAAAATTATTGCTATTGTTGAAATTATTGATTTTATTTAAATAAACAAAAACACCAACTGACACTTTAAGGGACAGCCGGAACCACACAGAAAGCTCACGCAATGGCACGAATGAACAACGAAAAGGAGCACGCTTGCGCCGAGGTTTCGGTTTCACTTTAATTTTAGCAATTTGAGAAATTATTATACATCAATATGTATTAATCCATGTATTCAAGTGGTTATGAGAACCACGACCACACAGCGCCTGTGTAAGTTAGTGTCAACCAAACGCATGACGTAAGGAACAATAAAAAAAAAATTCAGCTAAGTAAATTGGAAGGCTTCCAATTCGGACGGACTCAGGTTCTTGTGAAAATAAACGCATTTATAGCTTAAATTTCAATTAAGAGCTTTGTACTTTTGAAGATAGTATGGTTGTGTGGACACAAAAACCAAAACAAGCACTCTAGGCGGTGCCATGACAAAATCCCAAGTGGCAAAATCCCAAGTTATAAAATTGGGATTATGACACTCACCCTGCAGAAGTTGGAAAATCATACATTTAAAATCGCATATATGTATATCAAAAAGTAATGAATCGAGTTTTACATACTTGGTACAGGTATTTAAACGCCCTTTCGTTTGATATGCATTTTGACATATATTTAGCCGAAATCAACGAGTAAAATTCCAAAAATCCAATAAGTCATTTTTTTTTTAAATAAAATAAGTGGTCGAAGTACTGTGTATGGCGTAGCCCGGACTTGGGATGGCGTAGCCCGGTGACAGGTAACAATGTCAATGGAAATACTGTCAATTGATATTATTTAGCACACTAAATGGAAATAGTGTCAATTGGCACTATCTCCATTTTCGAAATGGAAATAAGGTCAGTTGACTTAACTTCTATATCATGACATTGCAATATGTTTATTGACGTTATTTCCTAATTCAAATGGAAATAGCGTCAACATTGCGTATAGCATGTCAACTAAACATCACGCGATGTTTGACTTTGATGATGTGATTTTCAACATTACAAAAAGCGTCGCATTTTATAATATGATTTAAATTTAAGATACTCAATGGTACGATTTTTTTTAATTGTAAATTTTTAATTAATGATCTGATATAAATCAAGCGATATTTAATTATAAATTGAATTTTTTCTTTCAAATTTATTGTAAAAAGCGCCGCAGGCAAATATTTGAAATTAAAAAACCGCACGACTTTTAATTCAAAATTTTTATTTTTTTTAGTATGATATTAATTTAAAATATTTAATGGCTTGACTTTGAGATTTATTTTAAAAAGCGCCACAAGCAAAAAAATTGGAATAAAAAATCGCGCGATTTTTAATTCCAAATTTTTATTGTTTGGAATGATTTTTGGAATATTTCATGGCATGACTTACAATATAAATATGTACATACATTTGAACAAAAAAAATTATTTTCTTAATCTGACTTATATCTATGCGGCTTTTTTTAATTTGTAAGCCATAGATTGAATATTTTAAAATCATAACATATAAAAAAATAAAAATCGGGCGATTTTTTGGTATGATATGACGAGCATGAATTAAAAATGACTTTATTTCCCAATCAAATGGAAATAGTGTCAATAACTCTATTGATAATGCCTATTCAAAGTAATATATACTGATTAGCTTAGTTAATCCGTTATGATGACCGTTTATTAGTGAGTAAAGTGAGTAGGAAATAAACAGTTGCATATAATCATTTATCAGTTTATAATTGAGTTTAGTCAAAAGTGAATCAAAAAAGTTCAAAATGACGTTAAAATACTCTTTTATAGAAGGGCTTAGGAAAAATTCAAAATTATTATTAGAATCAAGTTCTTCCTTTCAAAGTATGTCCTCCATAACATATACGCGTTCGCCGCCCAGTCCAGCAGTTCCGCGACGCGATGCGTCCCGTGGTGTAGCCCAGGGTTATTTTTTTTTTGAAGCGCAGCCGAAGGCCGCCTAGGCTGAAGTGCGATTTTCTAAATAATATTCTAAAATCCAGCCTACGGTGTCATAGTCCCAAGTAAGGAAAGCTGTCTTCGGCTGTTTCGAAGGCTATATACCTTTCATGAATAAGCGTCACGATTTCCACTGTTCGATTCCCAGTACAGCCTGTGTGAATTTAACATTAGATCATACCGAAATTATCGGAACTATCGATTATATGGGAGCGGTGTATTATATTGGTCCAATCTCATTGATTTTTAACATCGACGCTCCACATTCTAAAAGAGAAATACTAACAAAATTTCGCGTTCTTCCCTGTTTAATTACAGGAGTTATAGACCAAAATCGGTTTATCGGAACAATCGATTGTATGGGGCTATGTGAAATATTTACCTCATCTCAATGATTTTCAACATCGATATTGTACGTATGAAAATAGCAATACTTACAAAATTTCACGTTTTTACCTGTTTAATTACAGGAGTGATAGCCCAAAATCCGTTTATCGGAACAATCGATTGTATGGGAGCTATGAGTAGTTTTGGTCCGATCTTGCTGGTTCCGAGAAATGATTATTCTCATATAAAATAAAGCCTCCATACCAAATTTCATCGAGGGGCTAGTTTGCGTACAAACCAGACGGACGGACAGACGGACATACATAGCTAAATGGAATCCGCTCATCGTCCTGATCATAACGGTATACTAACAAAATTGGAGTTTTGGAAAATCCCTTAAGGCTTCTCGACGATTCCTGAAGGTTTAGGGTGTGCTGAATCTGAAGCCAGATTTTTCGGATCACCCTAAGCTTTCTAAGGATCGTTGTAAAAAGATCGGCAGTTGTAAAAAAAATATTTTTTTTAATAATTTCACAATTTTTTTCGGGTCAAGTATCCATAATTTAATTTTGGTTTTTATATAATGCCACTTTTACCGTGGTTTCTGTGTAACTCTTACTATATCTTTTGGGTAATTTTTTGCTATATTTTTTGCGTATTTTTTACCATAATTTTTGTAAAATTTTTGCAATATTTTTAATGTAAATTTTACTAAAATTTTTGTGTAGATTTTACTATTTTTTTGTGTAATTTTTCTAAATTTTTTGCTTAATTTTAACTATATTTCTAGGGTATCACAATTGGCCTATTTTTCTGGCCTAAGTGTTGGGCAGGGTCTTGGTACTCTGTCCTGCCCTTGCAACCTAACCTAACCTAACTATATTTCTTGTGTAACTTTTAGTATATTTTTTGAGTAATTTTTACCATATGTATTTGTTGTGTACTTTTTACTATATATTTGGGTAATTTTTTATTATATTTTTGTGTAACTTTTAATAAATTTTAACTGTATTTTTCGCGTATTTTTACTGTATTTTTTGCTTAATTTCTACTATATTTTTTATGTAATTTTTAGTAAAGGTTTGGACCTGAAAACCACCCCAGCGGATTCAAAGTCGATTTTAATATCTTAAAAATGATAAATCAGTGAGCAACTCCAATATTTCTTCAGGTCTGATGGACCTGACCCTCTTTATCCACCCCTGGCTGCTAAAACTTCATGCTCCGCTCATGTTGTTGTTGTTGTTGTAACGAGGTGCAGCCCTGACCAAATGTCAGACAGGGTCACCCGCATGTATTGCTCTTGGCCGGCTCGACATAAAAAAACGGTCCGGTCGTTTCGCCAAGATGGGTACAGCACAAGTACTGGTACCGTAGAACCGGCAATACGACAAACTAGCCGTGTTGGTCATGTAGGTCATTTAGCGTTACCCAGGGTGCACCAACGGGGAGGCGACCTGCTCTTACACCCCTTACATATCTCTTACTGGGTTAAGCCACCGACGGGCTGTCCTTTACTAAGATCGTGGAAATTTTCTACTGGAAATTAATCATAGTTTTGTAAGATAAACCTCTTCGAACGTCAAAAGGACGAAAAGTTTGCATCCATATAAAGGGTCAATTACATTCTTTGTTAACCTCGCCTGACATTTGAAACTTCAAAACTTTGCGCACAACTTCAGAGGTATGCTACAATGAACACTTTGACGTTTCTCTATTATACATACATCTTTTTTGGTTACTTATTTCTTTGCGTTCAGGGTGTTTTAGTAAATTGTTTAATTTAATAAAGAAAAAAAAAATAATTATATCAAATTTTAGTTCTTTTTACAAAGATACATGAAAATTCAAGCAAAGTCAAAGCGAGCAAAATTTGAGAGTTTGCCAAATTTTAACTTTACTTGAATTTTGAGGTTTTCTATTTGCCATGTTTCGTTTAAACACACACCTATTTTTAACTTATCTGTCAATGTCAAAGTCCGAGGCAAAGTCTAAATAAAGTTTTATGTAATTGAGGCTTTAAGGGTTGACGGAAAATCATTCCCTGCATTAAAATCCCAAGTAGTAAAATCTGAAATTGTGTCAAAGTGCACGCCTTTGCTGGGTCCAGGGCACAGGAATACCGAAGGAAACAATTTTTCTGGGAGATGGCAAAGAAAGGTTTCGAAATGGATATAGCGACCAACTCTATAAAAAACAACAGGTTATCATAACCTCTAATGAGATTTTTGCCGAGCTTCTCTTCCGACTTTTAGTGTGCTGCTTTGATTTTTTCCTACAAGTTGGCGGGACCTACAGTTTTTTGCCTACTCCGAACGACAAAGCAAATGAGTTTTTGCTGCGAAGCTTCTTATGGCAGAAATATACCCAGAGAGTTTCAAAATGGATATGGCGACCAACGAGCACCGTTAATTTATATCAACACAGTAAAAAATGAAAGACGACTGGTATTAAATTTAGACTTTTCTTTTTACTGTGAATATAGTTACTAATTTGTGGTGAGAAGGAAGGGGAGCTGATTATTTACTTTATTTGCCGATTTTCCGAGCTCACGCTCAAAAGAAAAAATTATTACGTGGTCCTTCTCAGGCATAACCTGGACACAAATTTATTGATTGTCATGAATTTTTGCAAACCTTCTCAAATTAACTTACCGCTTTTGAAGAAAACTATAAATTTCGCTAAGCGTTAATTTCCCCGTCGGTGATTCTTTTATCGCCATCGCAATCATATTGATGTAACTCAAAGCAGGCTTTTCCGGACGTCTGGTACCAGATTTCTTTGTCGTATCTGGCGGCGTTAGCTCCTGAGATGGTGATGAGTTTGCTTGTTGGTGATTTTGTTGTTGTTGTGATGAGCCATCACTTTGATTGCTATGAACCGACTTAGCCGGTGATGAACTATTTGAATAAGAAATTTTATCAATCGACGCACCTAATTGACCCGTAACACTATGCGAATTAGTTATAACACCCGACGCACTCGACACTAAAGGCATACCGACATTTTGAATACGTTGTAATGGTTGCTGTGACAAAAGGTGTGATGAGGTTACAGTTGGTGAAGTTACCGACATTGAGGAAGAAGAGCTCGCAGTTGGATGTTGATGTTCATGCTCGTTGTGGGGTAAATACTCGGACGTATGGAAAATTGTATTACTAGAACAATATTTGATTGTGGGTGTATAGTGGGTGGAATTCAAATGTTGTCCCATATCGACCATTTTAGAGGCGATTATACGATTTTGTTGTTGTGTTGAGGCGTAATGTTGTAGGTCTTCATCCGACGGCGCTTTCATATCCTCAGTGGGTGGTGAAGAATTGGAGGATGGTTCTATTAGCATGCCGATGTCATTTGTTGGTGCATGCGTTGTGGTACACATTGTGTGTAGGGATGTAAGTCCATATGCCGAGGCCTCTGAGACATGCACCGACGGTTGAGTCATCATGGTTGCATAGTATTTGCGATCTAAATAATTGAGATCGGGTTTTTCGTCTTGCAGCTCAGGTGATTCTTGTGGCATGCGTAACATGGACGGTTGATGATCACTGCTATAGGTAAGGGGTGCAAAATTCGTTGCGGATAGGATATTCGAAGGTAGATTGCGATAAATGCTACTGTGATGAGGTAAATGCGTGGGGTGGTGAAGGCCATTGTGATTGACCGAATGGCCGTTTGTATCTATTATTTCTTCACTTTTGATCATTTTGATATTCTTTAATCATTCGAGAATTCTTTATAATTAATATTTTTTTAAACGCAACACTCTTTTTTATTTCACTTATTGTATCTTTAATTTTTTCTATCTTTTCTTAAGGTTTTTTTTTGTCGCTTTCATTATTCTCTAAGTTCCGTCATCCCAATAACGTTTGGGAAATACGCGATTTTTGTACTTTTCTCTTTCGCTATTCTCGATCAACTGAATATATCGAATAAAGAATTCTTATTTACCAAAAAAAATCTTTGCACTAGTTGCGCTCCAATTACGCCGTTGTCGTCGTCAGAGTCGCGTTAGCGATTGTCTGCGCAGACTGCACACATCCTTTCTTCGTAGCCGCAGAACGAGATCATGTGAGTTTGTATAGTAAATCGCGTCGAGGTGCTGTGTTGTGGCAACAACAGTAGCTAGCGACTGCGGTGTTGTCGGCTAAAGGGTACGATGACGTTGGCGTCTCTTCTCCCACATTTGTAGCCTTTTGTTTACATTTGGCTGGCAAACAAGAGCATAAAATTATATATGGATAAAACGGTACTATTCTACAATGCTAATTACATATGTACATTCGTTTCAGTGTATATACCCAGCAATACCAATGAGTTGTGCCTCACAAACTCGGTATAATCCACTTACAGCTTCTATAAGACACCATGTGGTGCTTGGATGGCGTTGAAGTGTTTAAACTTTAGATTATCTGATCTAGAGCTAAAAAATAATCGATTGTGCGGTACTATCGATCTTTCTTGATCGATGGCGATATATGGACTCTTGCTAAAGTTTGCAAAATTCCTGACGTGATGTGATATGCAATAATATCGTGATATTAAGAACTGACATCATATGATATTATATCACATGACGTTATGTGTTATCGAACTTGATGTGATGATTGAATAAGATGGGACATTTTCAAACAACGGGTCTCAAGTGATGTGATATCTTATCGCACGATAAAATATACTCTTTAAAATTGTTATGTGATATGTTAGTAGATATGTTAGAAATTGTATTGACCGCCGTGCAGTGCAGACGTGTTTGACGTGCTCTGTGTTTATTTTGATTTTGATTGCTTTCTTTTGTAGTTTTTGTGCTTGGAATGTCGCTCTGTGCTAATTGTACTGCCTTTAGTGGGCTTTATGAAGAAGTTTTGAACGCGCTCGCTGATATTGACAAAGTTAAAAGTGTTTTGCTTGAGTTTGTTGACCTTGTACGCGATGACTCGGTTTTGCCGGCACCCGTTGAAAACAACAACAAACGTGTCACACGCCAATCATCAAAAAAAAAACGATGGTAATAATGCAAATCAGAAAGGTAATGTGCCAAAGAACTCCCGCGCTCCATCTGTACAATCTAATATTGTTTTTCTTGCTGCTGAGAGTTCTGGCGCACAATCACTCATTTCCGAAAACAGTAACAATGGCAAAGCTGATAATCTTGTTGGCTCTGCTACTGCTGGCTCTGCTGTTATCACTGCTCTCACTGCCTCTAGTGAGTCTGACTGCAATGCTGGTTTCAATACTGGTTTGACTGCTTTTGTTGGTACTGAAGCTGCTAACAACGAATCCACTGCCAATAATGCATTAAATGCTGTTTTTGACTCTGCTGAGCATATCTCGTCTGCTAATGATGTTGACAACGATGGTGGTGAAAATTCAAGTGATAATGCGCAAGGTGATAAGCCACAGTGGGTTACTGTTGCCAATAAGCGACGTAAAAATGTGAATAATCGGAATCGTCCTATAATCGGCACCAATAATAAAGCACAACTGGGTGTAATGGTTCGTCACAAATGGTTGCACCTAGGATCGTTCTTGCCCACAGTTACGTCTGAGGAAATAATTGCCTATGTTGCCAATTGTGCAGGTATAGACCCTAATTCGATATTGTGTTCCAAGCTGATTCGAAATGATATTGATCCCAGCACTATAAGATTTCTGAATTTCAAACTTGGTGTTCCACTGGCGTACTACAATAAGCTGTTGAACCCAAAATTCTTTTGGAGTTACATTAAATCAAAAAAAAAAGTGTTCGGATATACCTACCACGGTCCAGCTTAGGGGAGTTTCAGCAAACTCTGTGCCCGAAGCAGCTAATTTGTTTGCTGATTTTTTCTCTTCTAATTTTACGTCGGATAATGATAATGATTTCATTTCTGAGAATTTTCCGTCAAGCCTTGATATCTCCATCAATTTTGGCATGTTGGTATTAGCAGAGCAGGATATCGCAAATGGCATTGAACAATTAAAGATGTCTACTACAACTGACGCTGATGGTCTTTCAGCAGTTTTATTAAAAAATTGTTCGTCACTGATTGGTCCCTTATTGCATATTTTTAATATGTCTTTGTCTTCCGGAATATTTCTGGATGCTTGGAAACGAACTTTTATTAAGCGTATCCTAAAAAGTGGTAATAAAAATAACATTGAAAATTATAGGCCCATTTCTAAACTAACTACGGTCTCTAAACTGTTTGAGTGCATAATTAAAGAAAAGATTTATTTCGCTGTAAAACACCTGGTCTGTCCTCAACAGCATGGATTCATTCCGGGTAGATCCACCTTAACTAATCTTGCTGTGTTTACCGAAGATTGTTTGGACTCCTTTCAAAAAGGTTTTCAAATTGATGCGGTTTATACAGACTTCTCAAAGGCCTTTGATAGGGTATCGCACCGAATTCTTTTAGCTAAACTTGAAGCCTTAGGATTTCACTCACATTTTCTAAATTGGATATCTTCTTACGTACATAACCGAAAGTGCGTCGTGCGCCTCGACGGTGCGTCCTCTGCTCCTTTCGTTGCTTCATCGGGAGTTCCCCAGGGTAGTGTCCTTGGACCATTACTATTTATTCTTTTCATTAATGATATATCCTCGTGCTTTTCTAAGTGTAATTTTCTTCTCTATGCAGATGATTTGAAAATTTATTACGAAATTAGGTGCATGGAAGATTCTTTCGTCTTGCAAAGTGAGCTTGACAACCTGTACCAGTGGTGTGTACGTAATCGCTTATTTCTCAATATTGCTAAATGTCACTATACCTCTTATTCAAGAGTTCCACCTAGTGTAATTGCGACGTACTGTTTTTCGGATGTTATGCTTATGGAAGTTAATGAGTTTAAAGACTTGGGTGTCTATTTCGACCCTAAGCTGAGTTTTGCTACTCACATAAATTTCATTATTACCAAAGCGTATGCGATGCTGGCTTTTATACGGCGCAACTGCTGGTCGTTTTCCGACCCCTATACTCTTAAGTTATTGTACTCGTCTTTGGTAAGATCCAGGCTGGAATATGCAGTTTTTATCTGGCGGCCTTATCAAGACGTTAACATTAATAGATTGGAGTCAGTCCAGAAGAAATTTGTGCGGTTTGCTTTGAGACGGATGAACTTTATAGAACCCCTCCCGCACTATCGTAGTCGTTGTTTGCTAATTAATCTCATGTCATTGCAGTCGAGGCGCGTTCTGTTGTCGATGTGCGTAGTTTATGACATCATTACTAATTCAATTGATTGCTCTTATCTTCTCATGAAAATTCATTTTAATGTACCCCCTCGGATTCTTCGTAGTTATGAGAGGTTTTATGTGGGTGTTGCTAGAACAGTTTATGCAATGAACGCTCCTCTACGAAGGACACTTTCTGAATTGAATGATTTTTCTCTCTCCGTGGGATTTGATTTTTGTTTTACAAAGTTTACTTTTAAGAGCCTACTGATAAGATACTTATCACAACCTTTGGTTTAAGATTATGTTAAGCTTTTTTTTTACAATCTTTTTTATACAATCTGTAAACTTCTGGTTTGTTGATTTTTAATAAATAAATAAATAAATAAATAAATAATAGACCCCTGCATGAATGGATTCAAACTTTGAGTACAGTAAATTTGAATTTTCCATTTAAAGAACCAAAAAACTCATGCTTGAATATTTTATATTTTGAATATTCACTTTGCCTAAAATTGTCAAAATTAAAAAAAAGAATATGAATGAATGAATGAAAATAATTTTATTCATTCTGTATCAAAACAAATATATTAAAACCCCTAGTAAAAGTATTTATTATAATCTGTAAACAAATATGGGAATATACAAATATGGATATCGGTGGTGATTATGCAAAACCACTCATCGGACATCTAAGAGACCGCGTAAATGACGTTTGTGATAAACCTTGCAATTAAGACTTGTTCCTTTATTCTCGAGAAAACTACATCTGCGTTGAAAAATCATTAAAAGAATCGATCTTGATCGGAGTTGTTTTAAAATTTTATAATTTGTAGCTGCAAAACCGCCAACTGAAATATCGCATACACCGTTTTGAAAATGCCCGTTACGTCGTTTTGCAGAATTACCGACGATGTGTTTTTTAATAGAAAAATTAACAACTTTTGTACAGACTGGACTTAAGTCCATTTTGAAGATATATGTATGAAATGCCCATGTAGCGTTCAAATTTACAATCCAACATTCAATTCTAAAAACTGTCACAGAAATGATTATTGGGATATCTTCATAGATTTAAAAAAAAAATGTCAAAATATGAATTCAATTTCGTTTGAAATTTTTTTGAATATTCAAAGTAGACATTTATTTCAAACAGCCAGATATTCAAATTCAAAGCAAAGCATAGCCAATTCAATTCAATTCAAATTCAATATGAATATTTCATTTGCCGTTTTGGATGGAGTCATGCAGAGGTCTAGTAGATAACATGATAATGTGTGATGTGATGCATTACGAATAATCTGTAATATCGCGGGGTTCTCTTAATAACAAGAATACCCCGAAATATTGTTGCCGAAATGTCAATCATTTGTAAGAAATATATTCGGTACGATTTGAAATTATCGCCTTCAGTTACTAGCCGAAACTTGAAGGTCAACAATGACCACGTCAAATTTTCTAGGTAACATCAACAACACTATGTGCAATTATATCACGCCCTATCCGATTAGGTCATATCTTAGCTAGTTATGTTATATGATCGATTCTATCGATAGTAGTTTTAAAAATGTCTAGCACTAATCAAACTCAGGCTTCTTAGCTTCAGACACTGAACAATTTGAATTAATTCTTAATTCGCCTTATTTCCATAGCGCCAAACGATCATTTGCTACTTTCTGCATTTACTACTGGGTGTGCTCATTGGGTTCAAGTGGCAATCATTGCGGCTGTTTTTGTTGTTGCTGCTATTTTCCTTTGTACAGAAGACGTAACACATGTTCAGTTTTTTTTCCCGAGTTGTGTGCTGTTAAGGAAAAATCAGTAGAAGGAATGTGTGAAGCGGCATATACTGGCAATATGTAAATCAACTGAGTTACTGGTAATCAATAAAATTTTGGATGAAACGCAAATTACATGCATACCGGCTTAGCTACAAGCACTCCTTAAGATCTAAACATAAAAGTTAGTTGTCCACCCACAGTTCAGCTAAAATCAAAAAAAGTTCTTTCTAAATATTCCGGAACGTTTTAAGCAGATCCCTCAATATGGGGAAAGTGTTTTTCACGAGGGAAAAAATCGTTATTTTCATCAATTCCCAGAGGCTACCACCATCAAGTACTCGGTGGATAGATACATAGTATGGAGCTTCAGACGTTGGCTGAAGGCATAATGCCTGATATTTCATTAAAAGACCCAGCGTTAAGACCGAGCGAATCCCTGTGGGAATAATAATTGTGCGTCAAACTTTATTTATATGATTGCTAAATAACTATAATTTTTCTTGGGTTTTTTCATTCACTTTCATTCGGTAAGGTTGGGGCAACTACCCCCTGCCCCTCCCTGCGTACACCCTTGAATATGGTAATACCTAGTAAGTCTTCATTGACTTCTAAAGCTAATTTAGCTTTTTGAGTCCCAATATGGCAGAGTCCCAATATTGTCATACACTGATCGAAATATTTTTCGTTTTGAATCAAAAAACCGGTTTCAACGCCATTACTAGCGGTCAAAAGCCATGAAGCCAATAAGATTAATCGACTGTTGAATGATAGAGCGACGAGTGGCAAACGAGCCATTAATTGGGGTTGGCGATCGAGCGAAAGCAAACAGGTTTAAAGCAATGAATTGAGCACAGCCATTTGGGGCAAGTGTACGCCATTTATTTTGTTCGCACCAACACCATCAAACTTACATACCACATGGGACATAAGCATTGGCTACTGTCATTGATGCGTCTCCTTAGCGCGGCTGCATGCCACTCAACACTATAAGGCTGTAGTCGTCCCCCAAATTGAACGGCAATAAAACAAAACAAATCCACAACGCAATGAGATTGTCATCTCGATCGCCAACGATAGCGGAAAAGTCAAAGCAACAACAAGTACAACAAATAGTGGGTAGTAAAGAGAAACATTTCAATTCAACGTTGTGACTGCTATACATATATATCTACCGGTTCAAAAATGTGTTGAGGGGCGGAGTTTTTGTTTATATTATGTAGATATATTTTTGTCGAATGTTTTTAAGCATTCAGATTGGTGGTGTCATGGCGGCCGATATATTTTCTGTTTAGTTGTTTTTTTTTGTAGGCGCACTTGAGAGACATTTCAATTGCGCCTCTCTTCTAGTTACCCGTGCTCACATACCTTTGTCGTTCAATTTAGCCCACATTCATCCTCCTACGCACTTACGATGGCCCGCCATCCGTGATTTGGATTCATACCTACATGAAATTCGGAGAATCGCCAAAAATAATGCACACACATTCATTCACACCACAAAATATATGTAGATAAAAAAAAAAACAATAAAATTTATTCAATATTCTGGCAAAAGAAATTGAGGAATTTTTGGCGAAAATTGTATGAATATACCTATGGGTACCTACATATATATACATATATATGACATAGCTAGATTATGTATGTATGTTTATTAAAAACATTAAATTTTTTAAATCACCCTGTATTTGGCTGAAAGACTACAAGCCACGTCGACCTCGGGGGTTGGAAAGATAGTGGCATATGCAGACGATTTAGCCATTGCATACAGGTGCAAATTCCCACAAACTCTGTGTGCATGGTCCTTTCGTTGCGGACTTAGTATCAACCCGAGAAAAGTGGAACTCGTTTTCTACACCAACCGGTACAAAATACCACCGCTGGACCTACCAGAACTTTATGGCGTGAGCCTGAACTTGGCTGATAAAGCCAAATTCTTGGGAACAGTTCTGGACAGGAAGTTAAACTGGAAGGAGAATATACTTAAGCGCCAGAGGATGGCGTGTGTTGCACTTTACACATGCGAAAGAGCCATTGGCAAAAAGTGGGGTCTCAGCCCCAAAATATGCAGATGGATCTACACCGTAATTATCCGACCTATCATGCTATATGGAGTCGTGGTGTGGTGGCCTGCGCTGAGCAAGGCCACAAACCGGAATCTGTTAGGTAAATTCCATAGATCTGGCATGATCTGTATAAGCGGCGCGCTAAGAACAACGCCCAACGAAGCTCTTCAGGCCATTCTAGGCATTCTGCTACTCGATCTGGAAGCGTACCAGGCAGCAGCGGGTCTGCGCCTAAGGGAAACATCTGGATGGGGCGCAAGCACAACTGGACACTCCAGTATTCTAAGATCTTACAGTTTTCTCCCTCTGAACACAGATCGATGTGCGGCCACAACAGTCGGATACAGCTGTTTCAAAACAAACATTCCCAGCAGGAAAGAATTGGAGAGGATGGATCGCTATCGGCGAGGACATCGTTTTTTTCAGCGACAGCCAGGCGGCCACCAAAGCTGTTGGCTCTTATTCGTTCAACTCTGAACTGACGCTCAGCTGTCGTCGATCTCTTCAAGAGATGGCCCAACAGAACCTCGTGAACCTCACATGGGTCCCGGGACACAGGGACATTGAGGGCAACTGTAAGGCAGACGAACTTGCCAGGCAGGGTACGACCAAGCAGGTTCTTCGGTATAAAGAGCGCTTAGGTATGCCATTTGCCACATGCAAGCTATTGCTGAAGGAGTGCGCACTCCGTCAAGCCAACGAAAGGTGGTAACAATCCCTATTCACGCCCTAAGAAGGAGAGAAATCTCCATAATAATAGGTGTTCTAACTGGGCACTGCCTTATTGGTAGGCACGCAGAAAGGATAAGCGTACCCTACCAACGATGCTGTAGGAGCTGCCAAGGTGATGAAGAAGAAGAAACGGTGAAGCACCTCATCTGCAACTGCCCTGCTTTAAGCGGGGCGAGAACGCGCTTTTTGGGAATTTCCTTCCTGGATAGCCTAAGCCAGATCGCGGAACTGGACATAAAAGACTTGATGGCTTTCATAAAGTCATCTAAGTGGTTCGAAGAGGAGTAACGGTGCCGGTTTAGGAATGTCAGTCCCGGGATTCTGCTATGTGGAAAATCCCAACAACTAAGGGATTTTCCATATGGCCGGGTCCTGGGGCTGACTTTCCTAGTGTTGGTGGTAGGCAGCCACTTGAACCTAACCTAACCTAAGGCAGAATTAGGAAAACATTTCTTATTTATTTTAGTTTTTATCAAGGCAGAATTGAGAAAGCATTTTCGTATTTATTTAAAAATTTTGAAATCCTGGATTTTCTTAATATTAAGAAAAAACTTTCCAAGTTCAAAATCATTGCTCGATTTTCTTGTTTGTGCCTTGTTTTTAGTAAAAAATTCTCTCCGTGTACCCTTAGAAAAAAATGCTAGGACCATAAACCTTAAATTTTGACCTTTGACCCCGAATAACTTTTTTAGCACACATGGAATGGATTTGGACTTTTGAGGTTTTCTATCTGAAGGTAAACCTAAGCTGTTTGCAAAAATTTGGCTCTGTGGGAATTTTTGTTTTTTCAAATGTCTATATTGACCGAACTTTATCGTTCAGATTAAACATATTTTTGAATATGGAATAATGGGTATGTGATGACCCCTGTTTAAGTCCCTGAACAGGTTTTGTGATAATACTTGATAGGATCAGTGTTAGAAAGTCAAAGTTTTGATGATGAGTGCGCTGGAAATGAATACGAAGGTGACCCTGTTTGACCCCTTTGATTAGATTGGAAGGTAGCAGGACTTGGGGGCTGTAAAGAACACGCGGTCGACAATAAGATTAGAATGTTTTTAACTTCTTCGTCTTGTCATCACAGAATTGCGTATTTGATAATGGTATACAACTAACTTCACTCTTCCAAGTACGTGATTTGGTGAGAGTTCCTGATATCAAAGTCGTTTAATAGTAGAACATGAATACAATTCGTTTTGGAAAATGAGTATTATCAGTCACCGTATCAAAACTTAAGCCATTTTTGCAGGAATTTTGAACTTAAAATTCATTCATTAAATGTGTTATTAAAAAAAAACCATCGCTATTAGCGATAAGTATTTTTTAAATTCTAAATTGTTTACTATCGTGATAATTTGTAAACATCTATAAACTTAACTCAAACAAATTTTTACTAGCATCAATCTGCATATATATAAACATTCATTCATTCATGCATTTTTGAAGTCATGCGATATTTTACTTTTGATTTTTTTCTCATTTGCCAGTGACGTGATAACAAAGTCATACAAATGATATATACACAGGTCCTTACATAACACATACAAAGTAACTGTTTAAACTACCTACTTGTACAATGTATATTATCAACACTAACGTCATCGGTCGATCATTTATTATAAAACAAATCTGAGCACGCCTTCGTTCTCACGATCATTGCTCATTTACCCAACTAGGAGTACCTACTTAATCATCATCTTACTGCTGCAATGTAGAATGTAAACACGATTTTGTATGTACTTTTAAACACTGAACATATTCTCTAAACAATCTAACCAATTTTGTATATGTGATCCACGAATTAAAAACAAAACCAAAAAATAATAATAATAATCATATTGTAGTGCAATAGCCAAAGGCTGACACCAGCATCAACAATCTAGTCCAGCCTATATATTTACATACATATATACACAAACAAAGATATGAATAACGAAAGTTATCTAGGCGGGATCAGTTTGTTGTTTTTACTTAAACACTGACCTAGAACAACCTGTTGCAGAGGATCAAGAAGTCACGATATAAACTCTGATGAAGAATGAATTCTCGTACATCTATATATGTTTATGTTTAATCATAAGGTATTTGATTTGATTTCATTTGATTATAAATATTCATAGTACAAATATTTACAAATAGTATTAACAACAAGAAGCAAAGTGGTATTGCAGACAGATGATCGTGAGCCCAGCCACCGTCACGTGTTAGTATTTTTTAAATATTTACAAATTGCTTTAATCGGATAAAGTAATCAAATGATTTGTTAGTTTGTTGTGGAATAGGTCAAAGTCATCTCAACTTGAAAATCTAACTTTTTTTAATGTACATATACACATGTAAACATACCTAGACGGAGCAGAAAGCTATAGAATATTTTTAATCAATCACTTGAATATTAAGAAAACAATGCTAATTTAAGGAGGCTGGTCCTATGGAATTTCGGAAAGAGAACAAATAGAACTATTTCCATTTCTATACAAATCGCCCATTCCTTTGAAGAAACATGCGTTAATTAATTGTTTTTGTCTGATACCTATAGGTAACTATATATCTATAAACTATAGTTTATGCGCATTCAAAAACGTTCTTGTTCAGTTTGTTTTATTTCAAATCACATTTCTAAACGAATTTTCAAACCGACTTGAAAACATTTTTCGTTTTACTTTAAAGGGGATTTTGAAATATGTCGTAAGAAAATTCGGTGACAGGTAACAAGGTCAATGGAAATAGTGTCAATTGACATTAACGTCAGTTGACTTAACTTCTCTTTGTCAATATGTTTATTGACGTTATTTCCTAATTGAAATGGAAATGGCGCCAACATTGCTTATAGCATGTCAACTGAACATCACGCGATGTTTGAGTTTGATGATGTGATTTTCAACATCAAACGTCAAACATGATATATTTTCGTTTCCTAAAAATGTCTCACAGTTTTTACCCTCTGAAGCTTTGACAGGGTAGTTGGTTGCACTGAAAATCAGCTGACGAAAATTTTATTTGACAGATAAATTTGGCGAAATAAATTGAATTTTGCAATAACAATAAAATATGGGTGATAAACGAAACCTAATTATTCATGCACATAGCGTAGCAAATGGAGCAGTGTTTTTTGTTCGTTTTATCGATAGCAGGTTCGTGTAGAACGGGTACACTTTTATCACACTTTTACAGTGTTCTGTGCAAGGGTGTTAACATGTTCAACGTGCAAGTGTACATTTTTTTTTTCGATGAAACGAAATCAGCATAACACTTTTTAATTTTTTTTCGAACACTAACACTTTTAAAATTCTGTAAGAAAACTAAAACTTTTATTTTGTGTCTGGCGAAAAATAATACTTTCTTTTTTTTTCTTCAGAGAAAGAATGAAAGTGTTACTTTTCGTCACAAAATAAAAATGTTAGTTTTCTTCAGGCACAAAAATGTTGGTGTTAGTTTTCGTATGGCACGTCGATATAAACTACTACAGAGTGAAGGATTGTGAACAATTAGCGTGATAATGCTATTGGTCAATTGATGTTGTGGCTATATTTATAAATTATCTTTCTCATTAACCACTTTCCACAGATGATAATGAATGACTACCCACATACTACTTATGTAAATATGTACATCTGCATAGCTGTTAACCACATAAATCGCATCTGTTTTTAAGTATGTTTTAAACAAAATTTCTTTGCCGCTCTGCTTAAGAATAATTTTGTAAATATTTATACTTGCAGCAAATAACAAAAATTCTACTCTCGCTACTCATATGCTTCTTCTTCTTCTTTGTTGGTACTACATACATAGTATGTAGCGGGTATCTACATATATATCATGGGAATTTGTTACGTTGTTCAGGATTTTCTTCAAATAAACACATTTTGAATATTTTTTTCGCGGCAGCGCTATACTAACTGAATCACTTGTAAATATTTATTTATTTACTAAATATGTTTCGATGGATATGTAAGACGGAGGGATTCCCCAAAGGTCATCGCTAAGTACTTTTAAACTAGCTCTGTAGCATCTGCATTAATATTTCTTATGTTCGTAAACAAATATCTACTGAGGAACCGAGAAAGAATGTAATTTATCTTATATTGCTTAAAAAGGCTCGATTGAGACCAGCAATTACTCATTGGCCCCTTAAGGCCGGTTTATCAGTGTAAATTTAAACAGACAAAGTTGCCTAGAGTTCATCCCATGCAATTTGGCCGTTTAAACTAAGTTTAAACTTGCAGTGTGGTTTAAACTTGCACTAAAAAACCGAGCTTAAATGTATAAATGCATATCGGTGTGAGACCTGGTAAGTCGACCATAGCACAGATTTTCACGATACGCCAAATCCTGGAGAAGACCCACGATTGAATTGACACGCACCATCTCTTTGTCGATTTCAAAGCCGCTTTTGACAGATCGAAAATGAGTTGCCTGTTTGATGCTATGTCTGAATTTGACTTCCCTGCAAAGCTCATACGGCTATGCCAAATGACTCTGAGCAATACCAACAGCTCCGTCAGAACTTGGAACGACCTCTTTGAGCCATTCGAAACCAAATGAGGCTACAGACAGAGCGACTCCCTTTCGTGCGATTTCTTTAACCTGATGCTGGAGAAGATAATTCGAGCAGCAGATCTTAACCGCAACGGTCTAATCTTTTAAAGAGCGTGCAATTGTTGACGCATGCCGATGATATTGATATCGTTGGCCTTAATAACGCGCCCTAAGCTCTGCATTCTCTGGACTGGATAGAGTGGCCAAAAAAGTGGGTCTTGCGGTCAACGAGGACAAAACGAAGTATTTGCTGTCATCAAAGAAAGAATCGGCGCACCTGCGCCTTGGCAGCCAAGTCACCGTTGATAGCTACAAATTTGAAACGGTGAGGGAATTCGTCCAGTTTAACACCGAAAATAATATCAGTCTAGAAATCCAACGGAGAATCACTCTTGCCAACAAGTGTTACCTTGGACTGAGTAGGCAATTGTGATGTAAAGACCTCTCTCGACAAACAAAGAGCATGCTCTATAAGTCTCTCATCATACCAGTTCTGACGTACGGCTCGGAATCATGCACAGTGTCAAGAAAAGATGATATGGCCCTTGGAGTGTTTGAGAGAAAAGTGGTCCGGTAGATTTATGGTCCTTCCCGTGATGCCAACGGAAGGGGGAGACCTCGCTGAGATGGAAACAACAGGTGGAGGACGACTTGAACTCTCTTCGGGTTTCCAGTTGGCTGCAGTTATCGTTAAAAAGGAATGACTGGCGTGCTTTGATAGGCAACAACCTAAATCGCTTAGGCGGTTAAGCGTCAAAAAATTATGATAACTGAGTTTTCGAGCACTCGGGCAGATTCTTACAAACTGAAACATGAAACTAAAATTAATATCTCCGCATCCCAAAGTATGTCGGCTCTAAATTGATTACTTGATAACGGCTCCTTCTTCATATCGCGCACCTAAATCTATAAACAGCGATAAACTCAAAAAATCACAATGTTCAAAAAACTCGAAAAAACTGGCTGCCTCTCCCATATGAGCCTATCGCTTTTTAAATTTATAACAGCCCTTCTCTCGGTGAGTGAGTTATCAGTTAATCGAGTGAACAGGTCGGTGGGTATTGAATTGTATATGTACCTATTTCATTTTGTAGCGTTTCAACACCGTCCATTGAAAAGAGAAGCACAAATGCTTACCTTGAAAATCTTTTATGACAATTCCTCACGCATTTATTGCATTCATTTGCAGTTACAAATAATTGAATTCCTGAATACACCGAGTTGATTGGCGCACATTGCCAAAATCGTTATATCTGTTGATCAATGCTTTTAGCAGCATTGACTAAACGTTGCCTACAAAGTTACATCTAGCATGGAGACTTGGCATCGGAAATATTATTACAAATACATAAATTAGGATACTTCAAAAAATTTGTTTTTTTTTGTCTCCTGAATAAAAATATCATGTTAGTTTAACAGAGAGTCGTGTAAATTTAACACGTAGTCGAGTTTTTCAACAGAGTGTAATGGGGTGTGGTGTGGCTGTATAGTTAGCCAAACGGCTGCAACTGTGCGATCTTGTTCAATCCCGAATCTTGCGTCCTCATTCGTGCACTATATAAATGTGTGAATATTTTTGTTCAAAGCCCCGGAGACGGGTTGTGGGCTGGGTTTGGGACCCGCCACGTAAAAAAAAAAATTCCAATTCAAAAACAATCAAAACTCGGATGAGAACCCCCTTTAATGTTGACGACCCGGCAAAACGAAATAAGGACAATGAGAAGGATATTAGGGCATGTACCTGGAATGTCCAAACCCTTTCCAGGGAAGGTACCGCTGCCCGACTGGTTGATGTCCTCGCTAACGCAAAGGCCGACATCACCGCCCTGCAGGATATGCGATCGACGGGACAAGGAAAGACGACCATCGGACCTTGTGACGTATACTACAGTGGCCAGACACGAAGCAAATCGCTTGGTGATTCGTGGTAGGAAAGAGACTCCGCCACCAAGTACTAGCGTTCACCCCTGTGGACGAGCGTCTAGCTGCGATTCGCATCAAGGCGAGATTTTTCAACATAACATTTATCTGCGCCTATGCGCCGACTGAGTAGAAGGACGACGCAGAGAAAGACTCCTTCTACGTTAAACTTGAACAGACCTATGATCGCTGCTCCCAACATGATATCAAAATCGTGCTAGGCGACTTTAATGCCAAGGTGGGCAAGGAAGGAGTCTTTGGTCCTACAGTTGGAAAATTTAGTCTCTACGATATAACATCCCCCAACGGCACTAGGTTGATCGACTTCACCGCTGCTCGCAATATGGTCATCAGTAGTATCAGGTTCCAGCATAAGCGAATACAGCAAGCCACCTGGCTGTCCCCTGATCAAAGAACAAGATGGCGCTGGAGTCGCAAGAAGAAGAAGCAAAAACATTTTTGTTTTTACAATCACCGGGCGTAGATAAGGCCTTTAAAAAGTGTCTCAGATTTTTGTTTTTCCTACTTCAAGTACAACTGGAATTCTTTGATCTAGTCTTACTTTTTACAAATGTACCTAAAGCCACGATTTTACAACAAATATTAGCAAAAAAAATTTTGCTACGATTTTAGCAATACATACTATAAAAACAAGGATTTTTTAAATCCTTTTTTCGCTATCCTTGATCATCGCTGGTACAAACCACCCAAATTGTCGGGGAAGAAATTTAGATGAGAATGAAGGAAATGGGTTATCAAAGAGATTCTTGAGCCATTCTACGGTAATTCTGAAAAAGAAGAAAGTTTCTGATGTCGTTTTTAAACGACGATCGATGCATCGTAAAGTCGCTTGCAGCTATGTAGGTGGGTATCCCGCCTCGTATCTATTTCTAGTTGGCACACTCTAATGTCACAAATTTTTATTTGCGTAAGTTTGAATGGCGCGACCGGAAAGCAATAATTGCCCAATCTGCGTATGAAGCAAAGAAATTAAATTGAGAATTGCAAATGGTATTGCGCATTGATAGCATGAACCAACAACAACAAATGCGGCCAAAAAAGCAATAAAAATTGGAAACTTTAAAGATGGCCGAAACAATGGCGGCAAAGTCAATATTTTACGTATTTTTGTAGGTGGGTATAGGAAAATTTTCAGCCGAATTGCAAAATCCACTTGAGTTCTTTGGCAAATCTATGAAATACCAATTGCGATTAAGAAATAAAAGTCAAATCTACATTTTTATGTCGACATGGGCATTCACACAAACAGTGGCGTAGTCATTCTCTTTTACAAAGGGGGTAGTATATGTACGTATTTGAATCAATTGTGGGGAAACTAAAATACTGAATCAAGTATGAACCAATATGAAAGGATCATAGTTCGGACGGAGCATGAAATCGAAGGAGGGATACTGGAGCCCGAGAGATGTGGACAATTGGTCCGGTGAAAAGGTCCTACCATACAATCAGGAGACATAAGTGGACTTTTTCCACGCATTCTGCTTTGAAAGGAGCACGAACCCAACATTTAGAGGTACCAAAGGAGAGATCCTTTGCTGTTAAGGGAAACAGGTCTGTAGAGTAGACTACAAACATTCCTGAGAAGTAATTTCATGGCAACAGTATCAAGTTGAGGAAGTTCATAGGGGTCTACGGATAGCCTGTGTAACTTCATTGAGAAGGTAGGTATGTAGGTAGGTATATCCTTCCGAAAGGTATTCAGAATTTGGAATTATATATCTTCGGCTTCCGTTTCTGCCAATAAATTGTTTGTCTGTTGTAGCAATAATTTAAGAGGTGTAAACGAAGCTATTAGTTGAGTCTGGTGAGGTCCACTTCCCTCTCGTCCGCCTACAGCCATCCACACATATACACGGCTAAAAAAATTAACCTATATTTTAAACCCGTATAAAGATTAATCAATTTCTCAAACTTTTTTGTACAATATTTCAAACCGTCCAAATACCTACAAAGATTTTTAATTTCTTTTGGTTTCGATTTAAAATCTAAATGAAAAAGCTGTCTAAAGTTTTTATTTTTGGTTTGTTTGAATATAATTGAAATTTTCCCACAAAAACTTCATGTGCGTCATAGCTCAGCGGTAGAGCAGTCGGCTGTGACTCCTGAGCGTTTTCGTTCGAGTTCTGACAGCTGCCACATTTTTTTTTAGTTTTATTTTATTCTTAAAACTTTTCGGTCTAAAATTTAAACTTTTGGGTTTGAAAATTCAAATTTATTTTTGGAAGCTTATTCAAGATTGAATTTTGGCAACAACATTTATGTGTGCGATGTAGCTCAGTGGTAGAGCAGGCGGGCATGAAGCGGGGAGTCTTGGTTCGAATTCCCGCCAACGGACAAACAATTTATTTTATCTTTAAAAAATTGTTAAAACATTTCTTGTTTATAATTGAAACCCGATTCCTTTAGCCAATTTTCATGAAAACTGGTCTAGATTGAATTTGAATCCAAATTTGGTTTGGTCATATATGTAGTCCAAAAAAGTTTAAAATTTAGGTTCAAATTTTTAGCCGTGTAATATTTTTTGTAATACTTTGGCTTTGTAATATTTTTTTTTTTTACTTAGATGCGTTTTGTTGCTCTTCGTGTGCGCGCAATTTAAATGTCGTTATTTCTACGAATTTCCAATTTCACGGCAATAAAAATCAAAGATTTATAGTCGAATGCTAGCGGTTGGCGTTTATTTGAAGGCGTTTACTGGTGGTGAGCTGCTACAAACCCTCCATTAAAAGTCAATGAATCGAACAATGAACGTGGTAAATATATTTTTTGGAAAGAACAAAGAGTTTTATGGGTTTTCGAACATTTGTTTTTCATCTACAAAATGCCTAGCAAAGCGGAAAGGTCAATTCGCGATTTTAATTTCGGCGTATTTTTTTAAACTTACCGAATCGTAAATCTGGCAACCAAGACGCAATGACTATTAAAATAAAATATATAAACCTTTTTACACATCTTCTAAGTTTGTGTGGGAGGTGCCACACCTTCTTTTCCGATAACTCCCAGCACGTTTAAAAAAATTAGCCTAAATTTTAAACACATCTAAAGTTTAATCAATTTTTCAAAATTTTTTGTACAATATTCCAAGCTTTTAAATTGCCTACAAACAATTTCAATTTCTTTTGGTTTCGATTTAAGATCTAAATAAAACAAGTAAGGAAGTCTTAGTTCGAGTAAACCGAACATTAAATACCTAGCGGCACTTTTCATATGATTTTCGAAATAATCTTGTATTGCCGGTTCTACGAGAACGGTACCAGACTTGTGCTGTACCCATCGTCCCGAAACGACCCGGACCGTTTTCTTATATCGACCCGGCCAAGAGCAATACACTCGGGGTGACCCTGTCTGACATTTAGGCAGGGCTAAACCTCGTTACAACAACAACAACAACAACAACAACAACAAAGTAAGCGTGGTTGAAAAGCGTTTTCGTGCAAGGACATCAGGTATACTCCCTATTATGCTAGTATACCTTGTACCAATTTCATCGTTCTACGGTAATCAGTTTAAAAGTTATGCCGCCCTGAAAAGTGGGCGGTGCCACGCCTACTTTTAGCCATTTCCGTTACCAAATTATATCAATTTAGGTGATTTTCGTTGCTTTCGATATCGCAAGTGGGCGTGGTTGAAAAGCGATTTTATCAAATTTCATCAGGTATACTCCCAACGGTACTAACATGCTTTGTGCCAAATTTCATCATTCTATCGTAATTAGTTTTCAAGTTACGACCAGTAAAAATTTCAAAAATGCCTCCCCTAAAAGTGGGCGGCGCCACGCCCACTATAAAATTTTTTTAGAAAAATCATAAGAGAATGACCATGGGGATTCACCTATAAAATTATATCATTTTAGCCATTTCAGCTACCGAGATATGTCAATTTATGTGATTTTCGAAATTTTCGATATCGAAAAAGGTGGCGTGGTTATCATCCGATTTCGCCCATTTTCAATAGCAACCTGCCATGGCCAGAAAGTAACCTGTATACAAAATTTCAAGCAAAGGTCTCAATTTTTACTCAAATTATCGTGTACACGGACCGACGGACAGACACGCGGTCATGACTTAATGAACTCCTCTTTTCAACCCAAGAACTTTCATATATGGAACTCTATATCGATCTCGATTATTTTGTGCCTTTACATGGTACCATTATGTGAACAAAATTTTAATACCCTTGTTCTAGTACTGGTACGCTGGGTATAGAAAGCAGTCTAAAATTTTAATTTTGCCGACAAAGACTTTGGGTACGACTCAGCGGCAAAGTAGTCGGCTGTCATTCAGAGCGCCTCCGTTCGAATACTGCCACAATTTTTAATTATTATTTTATTTTTAAAACTTTTCGGATTAAAATTAAAACCTTTTCGGTTTAAAATTAAAACCTTTTCGGTCTACATTTTTTTTTTTTTTGTTTTCATTTATTTTTGAAAGCTGCTTTAAGACCACAATTATGTGTGCGATGTATGTAGCTCAGTGGTATAACAGTCGGGTATGGTGCAGAGAGTCTTATCGAGCTGATACATTAGCGCAAATCCGGTATAAACTGTATTTTTGGGAATTAACTTGAGCATAATCTACATTATAAACTCCCAAAAATTAAGAAGATTTGAGCAGAGTACAAAAAAAAACATTTCGCTAACATGACTCTTCAGATAAATAAACAAAAACAGCAAGAATCATAACAAAACGAAATAAATTAAGAGTATGGGCGACATCTAGCGCCGGTAAATAAACAAAAACAGCAAAAAACTCAACCAAATGACCGATAGTGACCGTTGGATGTCGCCCTTAAATAAACAATTATTTGCGACATCTAGACATAGTTATAGCTTTAAACCGCAAGAAATGCAAGTAATATGACGGATTGGACACTAGATGGCGCCGAAATGATGGAATGTTAATCTTCAATGTTGTGTGTATCAGGGTAAAACTTGGATCTGATTAAAGGAGATTTATTGGAGCTAATATCCGCGTTCATTAGTTCAAATATTTTTTCTTTAAAAAATTTCTAATAAAATTATTTTTTACATACAATTTATGATTGAATTGATGCTTTCTGAGGATTTGTTTACATATTTCAAGAAAAAGTACTTACATATGTATATTCTAAGAAATATTCTTAAATTTCTATGAAAAAGTTCTTTGGAGAGGTTTTAATGAACAATTCTTAAAATCCATGTACTTTTTCTTTGGAAACATAAACTTATTTGGTTGCATAGGTAAACTATACAAGGGATGAGCCACGCCTCCTTTCGCGATAACTCCCACTTTTTTCTGTGTTTATTTCTATATTGATTTCCACGTCCATGCCATGAACTCGTTTAGAGATATTCAGCCTCAAAAATTAAGTGCATATGGGAGGTACCACGTCCCCATTTCCCAAAACTACTATTTTTTCATTATTGATATCGCCTCATATGGGTATATTCTAAGCCCATTACTCGCGTCGTGATGGAAGGCAGTCATAGTTCCTGGACCTTCTGTGCCCACAGTTCCGGTGAGCCAGGAAACACAATTGGTATTATTAGGAAGGCCGTCTTCCCACATGCATGCATGTCAGATTTTAATACATAGGTAAGTGGTTGAGCATTTGTGAGCATCCATTGTTTTTTTGGTGATAATCGCCTTAGACCAAAAGTAGTGAATTAAGCGCATACGAATCAGACAAGTTAAGGAAACAGAATTTCCTGTGATCTTCATCATTTTTTTTTTTTACTTTTTTGCCGATTTTGTATGCTCTGAAGGCCAATAATGCTTTAGCAGCCAAATTTTAAACGTATATAAAGAAATACCTATATATTTTTATATTTGTGCGTTGAAAGACGCACAACCGATCCCAATTACCGTTGGCGAATGCTATTGGTACTCATTGTAATGGGGCCACGGCAGGCGGCGTCTGTTTCGTTTCCATCGACGATCGTTGTCGTCATCCGCTGCTAAAAACAGCCGTTGTTGCAGCTCCACATGCCTTTATGTACATCCATATACATACATATACTTGTGGTCCCATTGCTACTCGAGTCACAAAAACAAAAACGACTCGGTCTTGCTGTTGTTGGCTATTGCTATAAGACGACAGCATTTAGTGGAAAATGCCGTAATAGCATGCCGACTTTTTGTAGTACTTTATTTTGTTTTTAAAAACAGCAAGCTCGGAGATGACTGGATACTACTAGCACCAGATAGATCACCTGCGTGTAGTCGTTTACGGGACGTCTCGTTTGGGTTTGCCCCCTTGCGGTTTGTTTTAGGTCTACATGTTAACACTCGGAAACTTTTGTTGCGACACTTGCATTAAGCTTTATATAGCGGACCAAAAGCGTTTGGACCGATTATGGTATCTCCTCTTTCATTGACATTATCTCGCCATCCAGTCTGAGAACTGTCTGTTCATACGTATGCACATATTCCGGGATCCCGGGATTAAACAATCATATCCCGAGAAACACCGGATCACTAGAATCTAAAAAATGTACACGCCTAGTAGTAATGTAAGTAATGTCCCCCTTTTCTGTTGTGTATTGGCTGTCGTTGATGCGGAAAATGTTATGGCGCTGAGCAAATATTGGTGGCTGATGACAAAATGGGGAACATACGACTTTGCCCACACGACAAAAGCTGGATGAGGTGTGGCATGAATCTTAAATGAAACGGCACTTTGAATTTTCTTGAATGCAGGGTTCCTCATGAACGCCATTTTTATAGCGTCTCTGATGCTTAGAATCAGAGAATACGATATGCTTAAGTATCAATTATGAAAATCTGCTCAAAGTAATGACGCTTTACGAGTCACCTTCATGTTGTAAAATCAAGCATAAACCACTTTAATCCAAGTATGAACAACGTTACTTTCGAAATGAAAATAGAACATGGAAAGATATTAATTGAAGGTGGCTCATGCTTAAATTAGCATTGATTCATATTTATTTTAAAATTATTTTAAGGTAGTCTGCACTTTGAATTATGGTTGAACGTTCTTAATTTAACATTAGCCCACTTGAATTTTCTATTTCCCACACCCTATTTACTTTTTCACCCATCAAATAATTATTTTCAAAAGAATTTTCGCTTTTATGTGATTTACTTTTAAGTTTTATGCACGGCTAAAAAAATGAACCTAAATTTTAAACCCGTATAAAGTTTAATAAATATAACAACGCCTAAAAGTACTAAATTAATACAATATTCGGTCTAATTAAGAAAGAGAGGAATTCAGTCGAAGATTCTCTCAGGCAAAAAAAAAAAACAAAAATTTACAGTGTTATTATATTGCCTTTACCGAGAGTCGAACTCACAATTTATTGAATGCTGAAAGGAGATGTCTACTATCAAGCCATCGAGTACTTATGCTTGCCAGCGTCTAACTGCACTGTTGTTCTTAATTAAGTATCGCAATAGCGACGAACCGCGTGCTCTGAAGAACAAACCACCGGACTTAATTTAATGCTAAAAAGTAATTAATTTAATACTTTTCCGGCTTTGTTTTTAAACAAATAGTACCTAAAACATTATAATGAGAGAGAGCGCTATAGAGAGAGCGCTTTAGTATTATTTTGGTATTATTTTAAAACTATTTGGAATTAAAAGAATTTCAGAGTCTTAAATTAATACTATTTAGTATTAAAACTCAAATTTAATTCCAAAAAGGCTTAATTTCTATACCGACTGGTATTAAAAGTAATATTTCATTTCTTACTGTGTAAATGAAAAAGCAGTCTAGTTTTTTTTATTTTTGGTTTGTTTGAATGTAATTGAATTTTGCCCACAAAAACTTAATGTGCGGCATAGCTCAGCGGTAGAGCAGTCGCCTGTGACTCCTGAGCGTTTTCGTTCGAATCCTGCCAGCTACCACATTTTTTTAGTTTTATTTTATTCTTAAAACTTTTCGGTTTAAAATTAAAAGTTTTTGGTTTGAAAATTAAAACTTTTCGGTCTAAAATTTAAACTTTTGGGTTTGAAAATTAAAATTTATTTTTGAAAGCTTATTCAAGATTGAATTTTGCCAACAACATTTATGTGTGCGATGTAGCTGAGTGGTAGAGCAGACGGGCATGATGCGGGGAGTCTTGGTTCGAACTCCCGCCAACGTACAAAAAATTTATTTTATCTTTAAAAAATTGTTAAAACATTTCTGGTTTGTTATTGAAACCCGATTCATTTAGCCAATTTTCATGAAAACTAGTCTAGATTGAATTTGAATCCAAATTTGGTTTGGTCATATATGTAGTCCAAAAAAGTTTAAAATTTAGGTTCAAATTTTTAACCGTGTGTGCATTAGGATCAATTGAGTACGATCCTTTTTAATTTTATAATGCGTTTTTTCTGTGAGTGTAAGCGCTACCATTGACAAATGATGATACGTCAGGAATGACAAGGGTGCACATCGTGATTCAGAATCCTAATTTTATATATATATATATATATATTTTTTTTTTTTTTTTCAATGAATTCCAAACAGTGCTGCAAATGTGAACTTTTTTTGAATGGTTACATTCAAAAAATACGCCGACGTCCTAGGTCCTGCTCAAAAGTTAGTAATTGATGAGAAAAAAGCCTTGCAAAAATTTAGTGCTGTAACTTAATCCTCAGAGGTCGCTGTTTTTTGGTACTTTCCCATGGGTTCATTTTGTATGGGAAAAAGTTGGATTTTTTTAAGTGAAATTTCTAATAATTTATTACTTAAATTTGTTAGGTACTTACAATAGTACAAAATCCATTAATTTTTAATTAGTTATGATAGTCGCACTAAGTAGTTTTGGAAACAAAGCCTTCACTTTCAGAATACTTATGTAAAGTTTTTTTGAAAAAAGTTTCAAAAATTTCATAATAGAAAATTTACTTTGAAAAAATTCACTTTTCCAAAACAAAGTGTGTGGGGAGAGAGCGAAAAAATGGCGACTTCTTAAGGGTTAAGTTACAGCGCTAAGCTTTTGCAAGCCTAATTTTCTTATCAATTATGTACTAACTTTTTAGAGGTTAAGACCCAAAAAAAAAAAAACAATTTTTTTATTTGAATCACCCTAAGGCACATACTTTCCTGTCAACATAATCAGTAATTTCAACACTTCAAAATTAAAATCGAATGCATTTAGCCCAAACTTTAACGCAATTGGAAATGTCATGCACAAATGTTAAAGGCATCGAATTGCTGTCAATATTGGTAGGGATCCCAATTATCCAACTCATATTTCAGTAACAAATGAGTCAAGTGTCTGCACTTGAGAAACCATAAAATTTAAAAAATATATTTAGGATATGTGTGCGTAAAAAATACCATTGAAATCTACTAAGGCTATTTATGTAGCTGTTCCTTGCGGCCACAGCTTAACAGATATAGTATATCTAGTTGTCAGACTGAGCTAAAACTGTTTTTTTTATTTTATTGGGGTAATCTTTTTGAAAATATACAAATAATTCTGAAAAAAAAATTTATTTAAATTTTTAGAGGTCTATCATTATTTTTCTTTTTAGTACACTGAACCAAAAAAGTTCATGTATCCAATGGAAAAGTACATGGATTTTTTCTCTTTTTTCTCTCCAAAGAACTTTTTCATATAAATTTAAGAATATTTCTTAGAATATAAGTACTTTTTCTTAAAATATGTAAACAAATCCCCAGAAAGCATGAATTCATTCATAAATTGTAACATAATTTTCTTAGCATTTTTTCTTTTATTCTAAGAAGTATCGGTATGAACTTTTATGAAACTTTGTTCTTAAAAAACATGTACGTTATTGGTTCAGTGTAGTTTTATGATTGGTCTAATTTTTGTCCTTAACCTGTCTAACTATTGAAGTAAAAAATCTGGCTGCATCTAGTTTTGTAGGATTTCAAATTCCCCACAACAAAAGTTCCAAGTGAAAATTTCCACACTCCAAATCTCCGAAAGACTTAAAAAACAATTATTTTTGTTGTTTACGGCCTTAAATTGTGTGAAAAAAATTTCTCTAGGCCAATAATCAAAAGAATAAAACTAAAATTTTTCTTTTGATAATTTCGTTTTATTCGAATTGATCATCCGATATCTCGATTTCAGTCTGAAATCATCATCAGGGCTGAAATCGAAATATCGGTCTGAAATCATCATCAGGGCTGAAATCGAAATATCGGTTGATCAATTCGAAAAAAACCAAATTACCAAAAGAAAAATTTTAGTTGTATTCTTTTGATTATTGGCCTAGAGCTCGTAAATAAAATTACTTTAAAAAAATGTTTTCACTCCAATTTTTTTATAAACTACATAGTTACAAATTCTACCCGCATGCTAAAAACATTTCTTTTCAGCCCACCCTAATTATTTTAGTGTTGTTGTAATTTTAGTCTAATGTGACACTTGATGCCCAACCACAAAGTCACCAAAGCCAGAATAAGGTTGCGCTCGTTAATGATTGCTTTGTTTCCTTTCTTAAACCAAAAAATTAAAATATTTTGACTTCTTTTTCCACTTTTGACGAGATATTCCAGAGGCTTGTGGCATTAACTAAAATTTAAGAGGATAATAAATTTGGTTTAAGGTTTGTGACAAAATTTCTAGTATCTGGCGCCAACTCGGACCGACAGTCTTATGGATACACTAAATGCTTGGGATGTATTTGTTGATTTGTGGTGTGCGGCCTCATTTTTGCACCAACAGTAGCGATTAGACTAAACACTTTTTTAAGTACGTGGGACGTCTCAAGTGATTTCTGCGATAACGGCGATTTAGATTAATTGCGGTACTTTGTTTCTAAAAAATCGGCGAAATCTTGCTTAGGGACCAGAGTATACCCAGAGCCTGTATTGCTAAGTGCTTTGCACTTTCATTTCAGACGTTTTACTTACTTTTTCCTCTTACTTGCAGTTTTTGAAACGTCTTAAATTAAGTAAGTATGTTTTCATATAAGCGGTTCTCACTTTGAAATTTTTCTTTGAAATTAAAGAGTTCGGAACAAACCATTTTACTTATTTTGCCTTAAAGTAAATTTACGACATTCCATAAACACCTCAACTTCGGAAGCTTGGCACAACAGAATCTCTGAAAAATTTGTATTATTTTATTATCTCCAACAGACATTTTTAAAGATACATACATACATATATAGCAGGTGTAAAAACCATTCAAAATACCTAAAGCTTTCGGTTCATTGGGAAAAAATTGTACAGGTACCGTCAAAAATAGGATGAAATTGTGCCAAATTTTTTGGTGATTTTATTCATAGGAACTTAACAATTTGTGAATAAAATACAATTCGAGATATCGTCGCTTGGTGCGCAATACCGCGTATTTTCCAAAAGCAATACGGTGTAACTTTTTAAAAAATACGCGTTATTGCATTTTTTATTTCAAAGAAAAGTACCTGGGTGACCGAGCTTGCTCGGTGCTATCAATCTAGCGCTAACTTTACTTACACAAAATGATCCCAAAATTACTAAAAAATAATCTCAAAATAATCCTAAAATGACCCAAAAAGACCCTTAAATGTTCCCAAAATGATACGAAATTGAACCCAAACCGACCCAAAAAAGATTCGAAAATGATACCAAAATTACCCTAAAATGATCCAAAAATGATTCCCAAATGTCCCCAAAAACACCCTTATATGTATCCTAAAATAATCCCAAAATTATCCAAAATCGTTCCCAAAATAATGCTAAACAAGTAAGGAAGTCTAAGTTCGGGTGAAACCGAACATTACATACCCAGCTGTGCACATAAAGTGGGCGTGATCGTTCACCGATTTTTCTTATTTTCTGTGGTAGTACTCTACATAAACATAACATGCCTGGTACCTAGTTTCGTAAATCTATCTCACACCGTTCTGAAGTTGTTAGCAGTCGAATTTAAAAATTGCTTGACTCATAAGTGGGCGGTGCCACGCCCACTTTCCAAAATTTTGAAAAAATTATGTAAAGAATATGAAAGTTGATGTATGTACCAAATTATGTTATTATAGCGAAATCAGTTAATTAGATATGGACTTTTCAATATTTCCACCTCCTTTCAATATAACTTTTATGAAAAAGTAGGCGTGGTCGCGAAGCGATTTCGTTTATTTTCTATAGCTGAATTTACCACAACAATAGTATGTCCTCTACGAAATTTCGTTATACTAGCATAAACTGTTCTGAAGTTATTAAGAGTCAAAATTTTAAAATTTCTTCAAATATACGTGGGCGGTACCACGCCCCCTTTTCAAAATTTTTTATAAAATCGGCCTTAGAACATCTAAATCAATACATATTGCAAATTTAATCATTGTAGCTGCTTCTAATATTGAATTAACCCATTTTATACGTTTTTCGAAATTTTCGATATCGAAAAAGGGGCGTGGTTATGGTCCGATTTTACCCATTTTCAATAGCAATCTATTCTGAACCCAAATAAGTACGCATGCCAAATTTGGTGAAGATATCTCATTATTTGCTCAAGTTATCGTGTTAACGGACAGACGGACGGACGGACGGACGGACGGACGGACGGACGGACGGACGGACGGACATGGCTAAATCAAATTTTTTTTCGATCCTGATCATATTGATATATGGAAGTCTATATCTATCTCGATTCCTTTATACCTGTACAACCAACCGTTATCCTAACAAAGTTATAATACCCTGTGTACAAGTACAGCTGGGTATAAAAATAATGCCAAACGACCCAAAAAGACCCAAAATGGGCGAAATCGGATGGTAACTGCGCCCCCTTTCATATCAAAAATCACATAAATTGACAAAATTTGCATGAAATTTGGTATACGGTAGCTTTCTCGCCAAGGTAGGCTGCTACTGAAAATGGGCGAAATCGGATGATAACCACGCCCCCTTTTTCGATATCGAAAATTTCGAAAATCACACAAATTGACATAACTTGAGTAAAAATAGAGATATTTGCATGAATTTTAGTACGAAGGTTACTTTCTGGCCAAGGTATGTTTCTGTTGAAAATGGGCGAAATCGGATGGTAACTGCGCCCCTTTCATATCGAAAATCGCATAAATTGACCAAATTTGCATGAAATTTAGTATACAGGTAACTCTCTGGCCAAGGTAGGCTGCTACAGAAAATGGGCGAAATCGCATGATAACCACGCCCCGTTTTTCGAACATCTCATAAAGTGACATATCTCGGTAGCTGAAGTAGCTAAAACGATATAATTTTATAGGTGAATTTTGTTAAAACTTAGACCTCCTTACTTGTTACCACTTTATTTTAAAACAACAAAAAATTGCAACAAAATGTTTAAGTGAAAACACAAAAATATTTGTATATCTTCCCAAAATGGTCGGGTTCTTGTATCCGCCCGAAAAATGCTGTAGCAACCAAGCCGAAGCTTTTGGTAAATTATTCGATATCCATTTTGTTTAGATCGTCTCCGTTCAAAAACCGGTTTATAGCCCTGCGATAAAGTATCGACGAACTCGACGTACATCCATATGTACATAGCAGATAAAATTTCCTTAAATCATTTGTAGATACGCGCAAAGTGCCAGCACCTAAAATAGAAATACAACGAAAACATTTTGATATGAAATAAAAATGATTTGTACTCGTACTAAATTTAGAAATGTTTATATTAGAAGAAAAGTAATAATTTTAGCTCAGAATTTTTGAGAAAAACAGAACACTTGACGTGGAACAAAAGGATAGCGACACACTTTTGCCCCGATTCGGTAGCGCACAAGTGCAAGAGGTGCACTCCCCGCGAGTTGAAATTCAATCGACGACAGTACAAGGCCATATAATTTCGGCTATGAAAAGTAATTACTCTCCAACCTACATACTTCAAGTTGTGTCTGCAACTTCTGTTTAAGGATGCTGGAAACTATATGATAAATGCTTTATGAATGTGCTACCATTCTTGGCATGCAGCAAGTCGCCACGCGTTGCACAAATGCACCAAAAGTTGTAATAACGAAAAAAAAAATGAGTTTTGTTTACTTTATGAACCTATTTTAATTTAAATTGGAAAAATTAGAAAATGCAAGACACGCATGCAACGAGTAAGGAAGCTCATGTTCGGGTGAGAGCGCATATTATACGCAAAGACGCACTTCAACAGCCCAGATGATTGAAGAAACCACGCTAGACGATCTTCTAATCGATACGTGGAAACACCTTCACCTATTTTTCTCCATATAATAGTTTTTTTTTTTATTTTTAAATTTCAATCGCAAAAAATAGTTATTTTTAAACTTTTTTATTTCGATCCGAGAACGAAATCAAACACTGAAGATGGCGGATCGCCGAAACCGGTTTGTTACAAAACCAAAATTGACAAGGGATGACGAAAAATCGTTCCAATATACATCTAGTTATATCTGATTTTAAATGAAAAAAATCATAGAACTCTTATTTTACGATCGAAATTTAAAAATTTAAAAATAACTTTTATCTTTAATTTTTACGGAAAAAATGCAAAAAAAAAAGTTTTTCTCACCATTCGACAACGATAGTAATAAAAAATTGGTTCTATGTACTCCTTATGGCAGTAGCCCTACCCCTTCATAACGATTTTTTTGGCTAAAGTTTTGCTTGATAACTGTTTTTAGCGGTCCCTGGTGGTTTTCATATCTTATTTCGATACTTTTATCACTAATTTACAAGATCGATTTTTGAATAATCGGAATATTTTATCGAATTTCGCCTGGCTATTTCCAAACAAGATGAAAATGTTTGATGGAAAGTCAGGTGTTGAATTATGCAAATCATACCTTTCGATCTGCACGACAATTCTACGGAAATTTGGAATCACTTGAACGGCGACGAATGAACGCTCCTTATCAACGTTACGTCGTCTGAAGACGTATCTTCGATCAGCTATGGCTGAAGATCGGCTTAAAGATTTAGCTTCACTCAATATACATCGGGATATTAAGATTGATGTTCGATTGGTTTTGGATGAATTTTGTAGAAGACCATCCTCCATCAGCATAGATGTTGACACTGTATCTTCAAACCTTCATGGCTTATTGGCCTACCTTTGTAGGCCAAGAATTAATAGCTTTGTATAGTCGAAGCGAAGCGCTCTTAGGAGTGAGATGAGACCAAACTAAAGTCATCACAATGAGTCAGCAGGCCTAATGGGTCAATTACATAAAGCTTTATTTTGGCTTTACCTCAAACTTTGACTTTGACAGAAAAGTTCAGTATACGTATTTAAACGAAGCATGGCAAATTGGAGACCTCAAGGTTGAAGCAAGGTTGAAATTTGGCAAACTCTCAAATTTTGCTTGCTTTGCTTGCTTTGACAATCAGATGTTGATGACTTTGCTTTAATTAAAGAATAAAAAGTTGCAGGAAATAATAATTCATTCATTTTTTCGCTATTAAATTAATAAATTAACCAAAAAATTCTGAATGCAAATATATAAATAACGAAAACAAATGTATAAAAGAGAAGCGTCAAGGCGTTCATTGTAGCATACCTCTGAAGTTGGACGCAAAGTTTTGAGGTAGCAAATGTCAGGTGAGGTTAACAAAGCTTTATGTATTTGACCCTTAAGTGAGCCTTTCTGTCATACGGGGAGCCACAATAACTTAGCCTATCTTAGGAATTAGAAAAGATTGGTACAAACCTTCAAGGCGTTAATAGTACAGAAGAAACTAATCCAGATGCCATCTCAAGCGAGTAAATTTCGTACCGCGGATCTACCCAAACTCAAATTACTTCATCAAAGCTCTGAGTGAAACTTTTTTAATCTGAAAAGTAAAATAAAAAGTTATTTTCAATTTAGCCCTTCCTGTTCGTCTCTACCACATGCCCACCACCTAATCATTCAAGGCTGCTAATTTTTTCTTACCAAAAAATTTTCCTGCCACATCAAGTAAACAATGAATGATCACCCCAATTTTGGAGCCATCATCGGCATCATACGTCACACGTCGTTGATATGGATATACATGTGTGTGTCGGTGTGTATGTTTAACCGGCAGCGAGGGCGTTTGTAGCTAACATTGATAGTGCCGGCAGGCAGACAGACAGCAAGATGGACGGACGGACGGGCATGATTTACACATGTTTATAGCACAATCAAAAAATCGGCGTAAATGCAACAACATCGGCATGCCGCTCATAGAGAAATAACAACAAAAATTCAATGCAAGAAATCATCAAATGGTAAAGCAACAGAAGCCGAACGAGACTTGCTGCCTGTAATACTGATTCGCAACATGCATATTTATGGAATAGCCCTGCAGTCAAAGCAACTACGTAGCTGAGTAATACTAGTCTAAATTCCGAAAACCAGTAGACAATCAACTGAGTTTAAAATGCAACCGTAAAAGTGTTTACTTCAAACATTCATACTCACCAACGAAATATACTATACATTTTATTTTACATACATATTTTTTTGTTTTACTTTATTTTGTTCTGTTCTATTTTATTTTATTTTATTTTATTTTACTTTATTTTATTCTGATTTATTTGGTTCTATTTCATTTCATTTTATTTAATTTTATGTATGTGTCTTAATTTATTTTATTTTAGTTAACTGTATATATTTTGTTTAATTTTATTTTAATATACTATGTACGTCATTTTATTTTATTTTTATTTTTTTGACACCTTTGATCTGGTAATGTGACTGTTTGTAGGTGGTACAAGTATGGTATTTCTCGAACTAGTTAGACAGCATCACTACCCTGCAAAAATCGAGTGAGGCACATCAATACACCCCAGCGAGTTATTTTGGTTTTGTGTTTTTCCGAAGGGGTGGATAATAGATGTATATTGGAACGATTTTTCGTCATCCCTTGTCAATTTTGGTTTTGTAACAAACTGGTTTCGGCGATCGGCCATCTTCAGTGTTTGATTTCGTTCTCCGAATTTATTTTAATGCAACATGAGATAGAAATAATAAAATATATCTTTTTCAATCGCACCCATTGTCGTGACCATGTTGTTGTTGTTGTTGTTGTAGCGAGGTGTAGCCCTGCCTAAATGTCAGACAGGGTCACCTCGAGTGTATTGCTCTTGGCCGGGTCGGCACGATGGGTACAACACAAGTACTGGTACCGTTCTCGTAGAACCGGCAATACAAGAAACTAGCCGTGTAGGCTATGTAGGTCATTTAGCGTTACCCAGGGTGCACCAACTGGGAGGCGACCTACTTTTACACACCGTGACCATCATTTGAGGCATCACTTGACACTCATTGATGAGGCAGTGGATCAAGTTTGACACATGCAAACATCAAGTTTGATGAAGTAAACAGAAGAGTACAGCTATATTAGTTATTGAACGCAAAAATACGTAGGTGGGAAGGAGATGGAGTCCCTCAAGTTTTTCACATTGCCCTTAAACAAGTGATGGAGGATCGTGAGGAAAGTTAACCTCACGTGTGAACCTCAAATGATGGATCAAATGATGGTCACTGTGTTTGCAGGGTAAGCAAATAAGTATGTATGTATACCCCGAGAGTACTCCAATCTCCATAGGTACATTGCTTATGCTCAGTTGAGTAAAATGTTGCAGTCGTGACTGCACAAGAGAATAATATTGATCTCAGAACTGCCGCTCATTTGGGCAGCTAGGCTGCCGTCCGCCGCAACGACATTGCAAAAGCGGCTACGCATCAAAATTCAGAAGCTGCAGCGAGTCATTGGGTGGTCCCTTGCTAATGCCTCAACATTTATGTAATCGTTTGCTGAGGTAGATGTGGATGCATGTATGTAAGAGGAACTGGTTGGCTCGCGGTGGCATAGACATTTAAATTTAATACCATAATTCAATTGCGGTTGCAGCGCTTTTTAATAGCTATAATTGTTGTAGCTGACAACAGCATAAAAATCTTTACTTCATTTATCAACCGACTGCAAGTGCAATGCACAGACATACAAACAGCCATACAAGGCTGTTGCTGATGCCAAGAAAAGTGACTGACAGCGACGGCGAACTTCAATTGACTTCCTTCAGCTAAGGAATTCATAGGCAAACCAGAAACCAATATGGTTCATAAAAAAATAAGAAATATTGAGCTAATATCACCAACAGCTTAAGAAAATAGCTGAAGACGAATGCCATTGAAACACACACTCGATTGTATATTTGGCTCATCAACATGTTGAGCGATAGATATCCTGATGGATAGACGGACGCATGGCTGATTGAATTTCCGCTGAATGTTGTGTGATTTTCTTCACTTCAAGTTGACGAGTGTGTGCAGCTTTAGTATGATGAAAGCAGTCAAGCTGAGCTAAATAGGAGTAAGATGAAGAGTATCAGCGGGACGTCGATACGTCGTCCTCTTCGGTGTTAAGGTAACTATGACAAAGCCCAGCCCCTTACCGTAAATGGACTCTGTGGCCTTCCATGTCTTTTCTTTCTTCATCAATTGCCAGTCAGCAATTACCGGCCTGATGAAACTCATTCTTCAAGTAATCCAAGGGTTAGCCAAATTCGCATCCGCTGTGACTTTAGCTTTCCTTCTAGTTTGGAATATACATTTTCAACAAGTCAATAGTTCTATAACCGTGTAGGCTATCGTAAAAGTCATAAACCATTTTTGGACTGATCGCTCACATTCCTACATGTCCGTTGTTGTGGTTTTAGTGACAGTAAAGTACGCCCCGCTTATTGCACTACCATTTCTGGCTATTCTGGACTAACAGCACTTGTTAGGGGGAAACCTAATTATGTTGCATGGTTATTTGCGTCTAGTGAGATCCGCCTCCGACAGCTAAATAACTAATATAGACTTTGTTATTTAGTATAGACTTTGTTATTTAGTATAGTATCCTGTTGGTTCCGAGAGAAAAGCGTTGGTCACCTGTCCGCAAAATCGGCTTGAGCTTACTTATATAAGCGGATTCCAAAGGGAACCGCATCGTCAACCCTGCGAGTTAGGGGTTAAGAATATGCCCGAAGTAGGTATGTATGTCATGAGAGGCGACTAAAATCCACCAAAGGTAGGAACGTGCCTCATCTCTCGTGACTAACTTTCTTGCTTTCAGAATGAGTCTTAAGACTGATTTACACGTTTCGATTTCCTGGTCGATTTTTGTCGTTCCGCCGTGTAACTAGCAACTTGATCGATCATTCGGCAACCTGTATTTGATAATCACAATTTCAAAGAATATCCCAGTGGGAAAAGGTAATGTTTGGTAATGTCTAAAGTAATGTATATCCCCTATAAAAATTTTTATGTATAGTGGAATTCACGAATTACTTTTTGTACAGCAATGTCATAGGAAAAGTAATGTTTTTGAAAAATAAAACCTTACGAAATACATTACATGGGAAGATTTTTCAAATATTTTTTCATGCGTTACTTTGCTCATGCTTCTTTTCATGGATGAAAAAGGTAATGCATTACCTACTTTCCCACTGGGATATTTTGTCGTTCGATATAGTTAATACCACATTAAACGTATACCGATGTTTCCTAGAAAGTTTGACGTGGCCATTGACGTTGCGATTGGGCTAGTAAATGAAGGCGATTTTTTGCGGCCTTACCGAGTTGATCTCTTACAAATGATTGACATTTCGGTTACAATCTTGGGGGGTATTCTTGTCATTAACCCCGTTATTCATATCGCATCACATCACACATTATCACATCAGATCACATCACATCGCAATATTCACAATTTTAAGGAGTATATTTTATCATGCGATATACTGTCACATCGTTTCGCACGTTTTCGCTTAAAGAAATCGAGTGTTTTCCCTGAAGAAATCGAACAAAATCTCGCCATTTTATGCGTCACAATCTTCGGGGTTATTCTTGTCATTTACCCCACATCACACATTATCACATCAGATCACATCACATCGTAATAATACCTATTTTAAAGAGTATATTTTATCATGCGGTATAATATCACATCACAATTTTCTTGGTTATTCTTGTCATTAACCCCGTGATATTACAGATTATTTCATATCGCATCACATCACACATTATCACATCAGATCGCATCACATCGCAATAATCAGAATTTTAAAGAGTATATTTTATCATGCGATATAATATCACATCACACGTTTTCACTTCAAGAAATTTAGTGTTTTCACTGAAAAATCGAAATGCGTCCTAATCTTCGGGGATATTCTTGTCATTACAGATTATTTCATATCGCATCACATCACACATTATCACATCAGATCACATCACATCGCAATATTCACAATTTTAAAGAGTATATTTTATCATGCGATATACTATCACATCACACGTTTTCGCTTAAAGAAATCGAGTGTTTTCCATGAAGAAATCGAACAAAATCTCGCTATTTTATGCGTCACAATCTTCGGGGTTATTCTTGTCATTAACCCCATAATTTTACACATTATCACATCAGATCACATCACATCGCAATAATCACAATTTTAAAGAGCATATTTTATCATGGGATATTACATCACATCACATGTTTTCACTTAAAGAAATCGAGCGTTTTCACTCAAGAAATCAAATGGGAACAAAATCTCGCCATTTTATGCATGAGACTGTGTAATGGCTGGTTTTCATTAAGTCACATATGACATCGAATGTTGTCAAACCAATGAAAACGGCTGGCATATTGTGTCAATTGCATTTGTAGGCAGTTTTGACAATACATTGTCATATCAAATAATGCATGTGAAAACGACCGAATTTCACTTTGCCAACGGAATTTTCAACGCTTGACAAACAAAATAAATTGGCCAACATGTTGGCAAATGTGTGCAATTTCTCGTGCCCACAGCTGACTTTACCGTCACAAATGAAATGCGAATTTTCATGCCAGTTTTAAAGACCAAATTGACATGGTGACAATTGAGTCAGTTTTTGAGGTCAGTCATGTTGGCCTAATGAAAACCAATCATAACAATGTAACATCTTATTCAATCATCACATCAATTCCGATATGATTATTTGAGATATTATATCATATGATATCAATTCTTAATCCCACGATATCATAGCACATAATATCACGTTAGGAATTTTGCAAACTTTGCAATGGTCGATATATCGCGCAGGTACTGCATGGTGGTAGTACCGAAGCGTACTGGGTCTATATCCCGCAAAGGACTGTCACTATCGGAAACACTCCCCAAAACCTTCGGGGAGTGTTTTTTGTCGTTATATACGTTGCTGAGATAAGTCCAATACCACCTAGAATATTTGCAGCCTTGGATCACTGTGGTCCGTTCTGACGTAGGTCTACCCATTATCTGCAATACCAAATACGATTTAAGCTAATCGTCATTTACTGCTACTCACAATATACGAACTCAGAGATCTTTTAAAAATGTGCTACCTCTTGCAGTCTGCATGATTTCCTATAAATGCAACACTTGAAATATTCCCTGCACATGGCAACATTAATATCTGATAAATGCAAGCAAAAATAATAAATAAAGCCACAAATGAAAAAATGATTTCAATTCAACCGCTGCGACCATTTGGTGGCCACCAAAGATACCCCAACCCAAAATAAGTATCAATATGCAGAGATCGTTACAAAATGTTTCTTTTCATAAGCGGACATGTCAAATTTATGTGTGAACGTATGATCGTACGCGCCTTTGTGCATAATATATACTAGAGATGGCCGCGTGCACGATTTCTGATGTACGACACGCTCACGAAACAGACTTTCGAAATTAGACACTAACACACACGGGAAAAAATTATTAAAATACGACAGGACATGCATCCAAAAAATAAAACTGTAGGTATACGGCTAAAAATTTGAGCCTAAATATTAAACTCTTTTGGGCTACATATATGTATGACCAAACCAAATTTGTTTTCATATTTAAGCTAGACCAGTCTTCAAGGAAAGATGAAGTTTTAAATTTTTTTTAAGAAAAATTATTTTTTTTGTTCGATGGCAGGGACCCGGACCAAGACTCATCATCATACCCGACTGCGCTACCACTGACCAACTAAAAACCAAATCTAAAGTTATCGTCTTGTCTTAGTTAGCTTTACCTGAAAGTTGCGATATGCATCTGTCTAGCAGGGTAGTACTTAAAAATTATCTTTGGTAATCGTACGAATATACCTAATTACAAATTAGCAATACTGAAAGGATCAACTCTGAGCACAAATTCAATACCACCCGTCCCGTGCGGCCAGCCAACAACGAGCTTTTCTTGCATTGGAATGCAACACGCCACAGACGTGGGAATTTATTTCCTGCAAGCTGTACGCAACTATATACATCCTCAATCCCTTATCCTTAAGTTGAAGATAGATACAATTCAGCGTCGCCACAGCGCACATTTCATGCCGGCCAGCGCGACCGATCATCCGGTAGAGAAACGATTAATAGTATCGATCAGTGCACCGAAAGATTTTCAGCTAAGGACTGAAACCGATACCGTAACCGTTACCGATTCATTTTTCAAAACTGAAACCGAAACCGTAACCGTTATTTTAATCTGGAAAAGAACGAAACCGAAACCGTTTCAAAAGCCGGAACCGGTTACAAACGGTTTTGAATTTTTTAATGTCTTACCTCTTTTAGTGTGCACTCATTTTCTTTTACAAAAAGGTACCCTGAATAATCTTCAAGGACGATTACGAAGCAAGGTTACAAAAGGCACGTTTTGACCTCAGTATCAAGATTCTGAAATAGGAAATTCGACTATAGTTGAATGAAGTCATGTAAAAAAAATTTACGAGATCCGAAGAAAAATGTTTAGATACCCTTATTGTCTTAGAAAGCACCGTTCATATTAATGTTTTTGATGACTCAACCCAGTTGGCCCGGGTTTTCAGTACAATTTTAAACCACAAAGTTGCTTTAATCGCATTGAAGTTTAAATTTGTACTGATTCTAATATTTTTTTAATAGAAAAACTGTAGTTGATTTTTACAACTCATCAGGGCTGCAGAAAACCGAAACCGGAACGAAACCATAACCGAGACCGAAATAAATGTTGAAGAAATAGACCGGAACCGGAACACGTTACAAAACCGGAACGTTATTTTAATCGGTTTCACACCTTGTTTTCAGCAAACTTGTGCATATGTAAGTACGTGGGTACGTATGATTTTATGTTTATTTACACTTGAGACATATCGAAAAACAATTCACGATCACACGGTAGAGAGAAATATGTATCGGTGTTTTAATTCATTCAAAAAAGCTAGAATAATAATCAAACTTCATGTATCCGTACATACCTGCGTACATATTTGTAAGCGATAAAATTAGGCTGGGTTCCGTTTCGCTTTCCGATTCAGTTTATCAATAGTATTACTTAAAAAAACCTTTAACCGCCTAGGCGATTTTGGCCGTCAAACATGTTTCGCCAGTCGGCTCTTTGTTGAGCCAATCGGAGACACCGCGTGTTCTGATATCTGCCTCCACTTGGTCCTGCCATCGAAGTGGTGGCCTCCCTCTTCCTCTACTTCCACCGGCGGGTGCCGATAAGAATACCTACTGGGCCGGAGCGTATTCGTTCATTCGCACCACGTGTCCTAGCCAGCGAAGCCGCTGGGTTTTAATTCGCTGAACTACGTCGACGTCTGCGTAAAGCTCATCATTATATCTTCTTCGGTACTCGCCGTCGTCAACTTTTAGGGGTCCATAAATCTTTATTTATTGATTTAGATTTATGTACCCCTCGTCACATGCTGTCAGTGTCTATGCTTCTGCACCATATAGCAGGACGGGTACGATAAGTGACTTATAGAGTGTTGTTTTTGTTCGTCGAGAGAAGACTTTACTTCTCAATTGCCTACTCAGCCCAAAGTAGCATTTGTTTGCAAGAGTTATCCTTCGATGGATTTCCAGGCTTACATTGTTGTTGGTATTAATGCTGCTTCCCAGGTATACAAATCCCTTACTATCTCGAAATTATCGCTGCCAACAGTGGCGTGGTTGCCAAGACGCGAATGCGCTGACTCTTTGCTTGATGCCGGCAGGTACTTTGTTTTACCTTCGGTCACCACCAAACCCATTTTTCCGCTTCTTTTTCTAGTTTGGAGTACGTAGAAGTTACGGCGCGGTTGTTGAGGCCAATGATGTCGATGTCGTCGGCATACGCCAACAGTTCTACGCTCTTGTAATATATTGTTCCAACGCGATTAAGTGCTGCAGCTTGTATTATTTTCTACAACATCAAATTAAAGAAATCGAATGATAGGGGGTCGCCCTGCCTGAAACCTCGCTTAGTCTCGAACGGCTCGGAGAGATCCTTCTTAATTCTGACCGAGCTGGTGGTGTTGCTCAGAGTCATTTTGCACAGCTGTATAAGTTTTGCTGGAAAACCAAAATCAGACATAGCGGCATAGAGGCAACTCCTTTAAGTGCTGTCGATGGCGGCTTTAAAATCAATAAAGAGATGGTGTGTGTCGATCCTTTTCTCACGGTTTTTTTCCCAAGATTTGGCGTATTGTAAAAATCCGGTCCATGGTAGATTTACCAGGTCTGAAGCCACACTGATAAGGTCCAATCAGTCGGTTTACTTCAGGCTTCAGTCTTTCGCACAATACGCTTGATAGGACCTTATATGCGATACTCAAAAGACTGATTCCACGATAGTTGGCGCAATTTGCGAGATGAACCTTCTTATTAATTGGGCAGAGAACACTTAGATTCCAATTTTCAGGCATGCATTATTCCGACCCTATTCTGCACCACTGGTGTATGCACCTTATCAATAATAAAACAGACTAAATTGGTCTAAAATTGATAATTCGTGGAACGAGTCCAGGGATAGAGCTTTTACTCTTATGCAAAGGGAACTGGATATTTTAACCCTTTGACTCCGGGCTAAGTAGATATAGCACCAGAAATTTTGTGTCTGGCGAAATCTAGTCTTTCGTTTTGTGTCTGAGGAAAACTTCCACTTTCATTTTGTGTCAGACGAAAACTAACACTTTCGACACTTTTCAAAAAGTGATAGTTTTCGTCAGACATACAAGTCAAAAGTGTTGGTTTCCGTACAGAATTTTCCCACTTCTCAAATAGCAGCCTGTGTCCACCCGAGTCATTCCAAAGCATTTACAACGCATAGAAGCAAGAGCTACATGGTTACGGGCTATTATTACGCTAGAAAAAAGGGACCGCGACTTTTATTCCTTTTAAAATAAAAGTCCAGAGAAAAAAGTTATTTCTGGACTTTTACTCTTATTCGGACAAAAATAATCGGACAAGCCGGACTTTTATTTTTTCTCGCCAGCAATAAAATTTATCTTCGTCCTTTTCTTTTTTAAGGACAGAATAAAAGTCCTCTCAAATATCTTCCTCCTTCATATGATACCAAATTTATTTAATTTGGGCAAGCAGTTCGGAAAATATTTGAGAGGACTTTAATTCTGTCCTTAAAAAATAAAAGGACAAAGATAACTTTTATTGCTGGCGAGAAAAAATAAAAGTCCGGGTTTTTAAGTTATTATCGGACTTTTTTTTTCAAAAAAGCCATGAAAATTAATGCGGCCAGGATTTTGACGCTGGAAGTCCTGGGATGACAAAAAACATAATAATTTTTTTCAGGAACCATATCTAACCCCGGACTTTTATGAGATCGAAAAAAGAAATAACTTTTATTTTCCGTCCCTGCTAGAAAAAAATATATTACTAGCTCCCGTCGGTGGAAGAGAAGGAACAGGGAAGCCACCACTAATTTAACCGAAACCGCCTAAAGACTGATTCACGCCAGAAAATCGGCCCGTGTAAGTCAGCCTTAACCGGTTAGACGCTCCGTAAGTGTGTAAGTAATTCATTTTTCTTACTAAGAGAAACCTAATCACAATTGTGTGCTTATTTGTTAAGACGGCAAAGAATCTTTTGATCATGTACAGACGAACTGAATTCAGACGAACTGAATTATTTCTGTATTCCACCCGTAATAGCACTCCGAGATATAATGGAACACACCAATAAGAATAACAGCCAACTTCGCCTCTGCTCAGATTAATCAACGGCAGAAAAGCATAGACAACAACCAAATGTAATTTTACATTTCACCATATTTAAAGTGTGGTGAAAAAGGTATCAGTAATGCCAACACTATTTATACGATCAGTAATGCTTATCACATAAAAGTATTTCTTCCCCCTTTCGGTTCCCTGTTATAACGCAAATTTACAGCCTCATTGAAAAATATTTTTAAAAATTAAAATTTGAGTTTTCAACGAAATAATGCTCACTTGCTTCAAGCACTATGAATTATTTAAATTTATTTAGACAAAAAAAAAATCGTTTTCGAACTCAATTTTAGTAATTAACAAAATATAAGGTCTGTTTACTGAACAAAAAAAGCTGAACCGGGTTAGAGCAGAGCAGCTGCAAAATAAAAATAAAGTAACTTAGAGCAACTCAGAGCAGAAAAGCCACGAAACACTTGAATCTCGATAGTTTCTATTTATTTGGTTGTTTTGTTTAAATCCTCAAAATTAATGCAAATACACGTTTACTAACACGTTGCTTTTCTTGCAAGCTAGTTTTTTGAAGTTTTCAAAAATTTACTTTTTCTTGACTGACAATTGCTTCTCAGCTCTAACTTACTCCACAAAAAAAGCACACTGAACCAAAAACGTACATGTTTTTTACGAACAAAATTTCATAGAAGTTCACGCTGGTTTTTCTTAAAATATAAGAAAAAATTCATAGAATCTAAGAAAATTTTCTTCCAATTTAAGGATGAATACATGCTTTCTGTGGATTTGTTTACATATTTTACGAAAAAGTACTTATATTCTAGGAAATGTTCCTAAATTTCTACGAAAAAGTTCTTTGGAGAGGTTTTAACGAACAATTCTTAAAATCCATGTACTTTTTCATTGATACATGAACTTTTTTGGTTCAGTGCAGAAATTTCTGATATGGGTTGCTATAGTTTTGTCTTGATCATACTCATGAAACAAAAGATAGAGCAACCTAGAGGAAGAAGTGTTCATGAAACACAATTTTGTGAAATATCTCAACCTGGCGTAAGCTAGAGCAGCTCAATAAACAAACCTTATATTTGCATTTATGATCAGTGTATTAATATAGTAAAGCAATGCGGAATCAATTTGCTTCATTCAATGCCTGCATGAAACTGAATTAAATTTGATTATTTTGTGCTCTGCTTGTTGACGTTCGTCTTGTGTGCGTGTAATTACGAGCTGTATATGTGAGACGGCTGAACATACTTCGAATCCCAGGAAAATAATTGCCGGCCTATAGGATAGATCCGTCTTTTTCTGCAATTCCGACATTTTTGATGTGTTTTTCGAGTTTACGTAGAATCTATACAATTACCTTGGTCATTTTATTTTATATTGACAAACCAAATCGACGTGCCATACGAAACCTAACACTTTTATTTTGTGTCTGACGAAAAGTAACACTTTCAATTTTTTCTCAAGAGAATGCACTACCTAAAAGTCTTAGTTTTCACAAGGCACAAATTGAAAGTGTTACCCAGCAAACAGTCGGAGTCATAAATGATACAGAAAGGAGGCCTAAATACGCGTTTACGCTCTTTATGAGCTCATTTATGAGTCCGAAATGAGTGTATTTCCCTTCCTGCGATGGTTGTCCGATATGAGCTAAATTTCATATATTGAATGAGCCTGAATAGGAGTCATTTATGACTCTTATTTGTATCTGAAATGGCTCATATAGAATGTAAATAGGAGTCATATATGGCTCCTTTATGGAGCTTTTCGGATGCATTTATGACTCTTACAAAAGTGATATGCTGCACATTTTGGGTTCTTAAATGGCACCCTTTTGGGATTGGGATGGGGGCACTAGAATTGGGGAAGCATACATGAATCTTGGGCATTAGACATATTTGTGGGGAGAGTCCTGGAAATGTATATATGTCGTGTGACAACAAAACCAAGTAAATGGCTTTCCCGTGACACATGCAAAACCCAAGTACATAAGACCAATTTTCTTTGAATTTAAGGTTAGTAGCTCGCTTCAATAGTTCATAGTTCATGTTTCCCTTTTATTACCGAGTTAGTTTAAAATGCAAGCTTCAGTTTTTCGTACCTCAAATAATGGCTGAGTTATGAGCATTTGAAAGGCACTGCTAACATTACATTCCCAGACATACGGTTGTTGGGAACATAATTAGGACTTGATTTTGCATTTGTCACCGGAGAACTACTTACTTGATCAGTGATGTATTGTTGTTGAATTTTTATTTGAAATAAAAAAATTTTCACAAACAAAATATGAATATTTGTTCAAAAGCTGTTTTGTTAAATGAAAACTCTCGGAGTAAAGTCATATTTTTCTTCAAATTGGAGTCATAAAAGACTCCTATATGATCTTATTTCGGAGGCTCATATTTTTCACATATTTAGGACTCATATCGGACTCCTAAATTATGAGCACTCCGAGAATGTTTGAGGGGTAGTTTTCGTCAGATACAAAATAAAAGTGTTAGTTTTCTTACAGATTTTTAAAAGTGTTAGTATTCGTAAAAAATTTAAAAAGTGTTAGTTTTCGTATGGCACGTCGAAATAATCGTACATAACTTCTTTGGCGCCATAGGCTACGTTCACACTGCAACCGACTTTTTCATCCGACATCATCAGAGAAATTCGAGCGCGTTTTATTTTATCGGGCGGTCAAAGTTTGTTTACATTCGGATGTGCGGATGTGTATTTTCTGCCGGACGGCAAAAGTTGGCTGCAGTGTGAGCGTAGGCGTAGGTGTTTGGCAGATACAGTCCGTCAGCGTGACGTACGTCTAAATTTCTTTATATTTGTTGTTACGTGCACAAACACCCACAGTCTACTAAGCTGTCAGTTTAAAAGTAATGCCGTATTGGATTTTTCCCGCATTAAACAGGCATCAAAGAAATTACTCACCTCAGGCCGCAATTTTACCCTGCCGCAATTTTACCCACCGCACCAACACTGCTTTTGATCTCAGTTTGCGAACAGACATTTGACGAAGTTGTGGTGTGGTGGAATTGTATGCGTCCAAGCGAGCGAAGAAGCAGAAGAGCAATAATTTATTGGTGAATCATAAATTGTGTTACTGCATTTAACAAAAATAAAGTGCAACCAAATAATAAATTAGTTGCAAAAATATAATTAATATTGCAGTGAAATAATATAAAGAAATTGTTGTTCGCATTGGATTTGCAGTACCAACAAGAAAAGTGGTTTCACGCAGACGCAATAGCAAAAGAAAAGGCAAGGAGTCGCATGCGCCTGTAAAAAAGAGGTTGGTGTAAAGTGAAAAAAAAAGATCAACAATTTAACACGCGAGGCTGCCTAATTGCAAAGTGCTGATTTTGTTTAAATGAAATTTCTCTCATCTAAAAAAAAATTGCAACTAAAATAGTTTTATAGTAGCCCAGTATCGTTTGTCTTTGGACAAATTTAGTGTGCACTGTTTTCGCATTGTTGGTGGGTGAAGTGTAAAGTGACGCCGCTTTCAACTAAAGCGCCGCTAACTAGTTGGTAATAAAAAACAAAAAAATGGGCTGTGCTGTGAGTGCATCGCGCGATAAAGAGGCAGTCGAACGTTCGAAAAGCATTGATCGAGCGTTGCGTATGGATGGAGAGCGGGCAGCAGCAGAGGTGAAATTATTGCTATTGGGTGAGTCTTGTTATTTATTATTTCTTATTATTAACTATAGCATTTCTGTTTTTTATGTTGATTAACTAGTATCCAGAGTACCCTGAATTGTTTTTATGTTTTAAAATCTTTCTCGGACTGCATGCTGCTTGCCAATAACAAGGATTAGTCATCTCATTTTCAAGAACGCTAGTTTATTATATCATCTTATTTCAACTCTTCCAACTGTAACAGTATGTGTGTCGGCAAAACCAAACCTTGGTGAAAAAATCCATTCATTGCAGTGCGTAGACCTGTCTGTAGCAGTGTAGGTTAATCAGTACCCTTTGGATTTTCTATATTAATTAATTAACAAGGATTTATCTTGTGATGGATACCATAGCATGTTTCAAAGTTTGCATGTTGTTGTAACGAGGTGTAGCCCTGCCCAAATGCCAGACAGGGTCACCCCGTGTGTATTACTCTTGGCCGGGTCGATATAAAAAAAAAAAACGCCCGGGTCGTTCCGGTACGAGGGTAATGTTCAAGTACAAATACCGTTCTCGCAGGACCGGCAATACGTGAAACGGTAGAGGTCTATATTTTTATTCTGCTTTTGGGAAAGCTATGTTGTTACATATACCCAACAAACACAGTCTCTAACGTTAGAGAAATGCTCGTCATTACGTTAGATAACGAGGGTATTTCTCAAACTATTCTCTATTCGAAGGCAACCGCAGAGAACTACACTAGAACTCGATTCGAGATAGGTTAGAGAACTAGCCAAAAGGCGAGCATTTGCAAATTCAAATTAGAATACCATTAGAGAATGACATTAGAATTCGACTCGAAAACTATAGTTTTCTCGATTTGAGAATTATGTCCCATTTTGTTGGAAAACGCTGTGATTCTCGAGTGTTTCTCGAGTCGTCCTCTAACGTTAGAGATTGGAGAATGGGGCTAGTTCTCGAATGTACCTCGAATCGAAATCTAGCTTCATGGTATGTTGGGTAACCGCAGAAGCACTTTCTGGAATAGGGCATTATTAAAAAAAATTTACTCTATACGTTCGCAAAGAAATAAAAGCATTCTCAAAGAAGAAAAAGGTATATTCAATGTTAGGATGGGAAAGTGATGTTTTCTTTTTTGAATCTGCTAGGCCTCGATTCCGGGGAGATGAGAACCATTGGTGGATATGACACCTATTTTGCTTGCCGAATTCTGTCGTTGTTGTTGTTGTTGTAGCGAGGTGTAGCCCTGCCTAAATGTCAGACAGGGTCACCCCGAGTGTATTGCTCTTGGCCGCGTCCATATAAGAAAACGGCCCGGGTCGTTTCGGCACGATGGGTACAGCACAAGTACTGGTACCGTTCTCGTAGAACCGGCAATACAAGAAACTAGCCATGTAGGCCATGTCGTTGGGGATCTTCGTTAGGAAATGCGGGCAAATTCACTTGGAGCCTTCAATGCTTAGCGCCAGTGGGTAGATAAACGGAGGCAAGCACACACCGGACATGTCGTTAGGGGAACTACCTTAGGGCATATGGTCATATATAATCACAGTTTTCTTGGGCCAATATTTTTAATCTATTCATTAATGCCAACACTAAAAAGTGTGAAAAGAAATGAGAAGATGCATTGGTAACAACAACAACAACAACAAAAGAAATGAGAGCAAACTTTTATTCTATTATCGCAGAGTGGTGTTTGTCTTTCTAAATTGTTCGCTGCTAATATCTAGGTGTGCGAATAAAACCTGTTTATGTGTACATACTTAGTATGCTATATTTAAAATTTCTTATCAACAAACCATTTTTTATTGTCCAGTCGCACTTTTTTAAGTGTTTTCTTTATCGTAAAAAATGTCACGTAAATCACGAATATTTTTTATAAATAATAGATACATAAATATTATATGCCTAAAACAAACAGTTAAAATCAAGCATTGGCGTTTTTACATTCATACATACGTAGTATATTTAAAGATTCTTTCGCAAGTAGAAACATGGCATCTTCAAGAAAGATCAATACTCCGAATGAATTCTAGGTCGCACGTAACAGGTTCCGTATAAGAAAAGCCATCTGATAAATATTGAAACCATAATTATTAAGTAAACAAAACAAATACGTAGGCTTGGATTTAATAGATTAACGCTGTAGGAAAAATCTCCAGTGGGAACGGCTACTAGATCATCTTTCTTGATATAAAGTCCGTAATGCAATTGAATTCCATGTTGGATATAAGGCTAATCAAATCTAATCTTGGCTTGAGTCATAATGACAAAGCACCCCAGTCATTCCTTTTTAGCGATAACTGACGCCAATTGGAAACCCTAAGAGAGTTCAAGTCATCCCCCACCTGTAGTTTCCATCTTTGTCGAGGCCTCACCCTTCCTCTGCTGCCGAATTCGAGTGTCGATAGGAAAACTTTCTAAAACGCATGTAAATTAAGGCTTTATCATAAGTCTCCTCTTCTCTATGGAGGCCGAAATTAAGGCTACATACGGTATTATTATAAGACATTAAAACTAGTATAACAGCCTTGTTATAAGGCTCATTAGTCCTTGTTTTATAATGATCCCTTAAGTACCTATATGATATTTTTCTCGAAATTTAAAAGTTAAAAAAGTGGTAGTACGTAAATTTGTTTCCTATACAAATATCTACCACCTATGCAAACCCAATTTCTTTTACAACTATTCACCTGTTGTTTTATTTGATGTAAACCTTTACAGCTATATGTATCTTATAAGTGTATATTGCGAGTACATATGTATGTATGTATTATGTAAAAACAACAACAAGCACCATCAACTTTGACCTCAGATGTATTGCTGATGATCAAATATAAATGTAGCAGCTGGTTATTTCTCAGTAAATAATAAGCAATACAAAAATTTGTTCACATAAATTACGTGTAAAGTACAGTATTGAAAGAAATAAAAGCATCAATTTGTTTATAATAAAGTTGTTAACTTACTTAATCTGTAGTGCATGTTAGAATAATTTTCTGAGTAGTTGGATAGAAAGTGTCTGTGAAGTGGTGCTTTAATTTCCATAACATTATTTTATAACTTTCGCTGTTGTTATGAGCTCGCTAATGTACTTCTGTAATGTTAACGGTATCGTTCATGCTGCTATTGTAATTCACAATACTATAGTTTTCTACTAGCAAAAAGTCAAATAAAATACCTGACATAAACAACAATTAAATATTTCATTGCCAACCAGCAAATAGTGGAAAACAATAGAAAAAAATAGTTTTCTTGCCCTTACACTACACAAGTAACTAATTACAAACATAGCTTAATTTCTCAGCCAAATGTACAGTTCATACTTGCAAATACATGAACAATAGGAACATAAATTTGGTGCTTGGCCTGGTGAATAAAGGGCGAGGTGGAAGAGTTGACAACTAACCTTACGGGAATACTTATGTACATACATAGTTCTGCACATATCTGAGATGGATTTTTAATATTGGAATGCGTCACTAACTGGTCATAATCACCATACCCAACAAACATTTTTAGCTAATTTCAATTTGAGGCGAAATAACCTTTGCTATCGTTCTCAACCTAAACGACTCATTTAAATATGGGATTTTCCCTGATTTTCAAATTGAGAACGGCAGAATTTTCAATCGTGTCTCAAACTGAGTGGAGTAGATCGAAATGGAATGCACATGCTCTCATTGAAATATTTATTCAGAGATGCCAATCATGCAAAACAAATACCCATTTTAATAAAAAGCGAGTTCACATTTATGCAGTTAAATTTTACTTAATACTTTTTTAATTAATATGGTTCAACAAATAATCCTGTTATATAGACAACAATTGAGAAAAAATTGAGAATAGATGTTTTCTCAAACGTTTGAGTTTTTGGTGCTCAATGTTTGTTGGGTAATGCTTATACACACATACATACATAAGTACAAAATTCATTTGGCTTCCAGAATGACTCAAAGGAGGCTTAGATCGTTATATACCTACTTACTTTATAATATGTATACCTAGCCGGCTGAGTGAAAGATAAATCTATTTCCGGTACCGATTATTGAACCCGGAGCATCAGATCTACGACTCTCGATAATGAGGTGTCAAATGAAACAGCTCAACCTGCAGATGTGCAGGAAGGCATATTAAAAAAAAACAGCGTGTAACATAGTACACGAGAAAGAAGTTAACTTCTTACCTTAAGAATAATTATAACTAAATATTATAAATATCCAAGTAACAAGAAGGAACCAGATAATTCTTATTTCCTTATTAGGTTTTAAATTTATTAAGATAACATATTCATATTCATTATTCAGAAATAATTGGGATAGGTGGCCACCCAAAAAGTGCCCCAAGATCAATGGGTTTCGGAAGTTTTGATCGATATACAAACGAAGGGATAAATAAATTGCCGTTAGCTGGCAATCCTTCTAGGGTGCCACCAGTTTTCGTTCAAAATTTGAGTGATTTTTATCAGTCAGTTATTATATAGTTATGTTTGATTATTTTAAGAGCACAGAATTATAACAACTTATCTACTACATAAATGCAACTAGGTATATATATATATAAACAAACCGACTGCAACCACTTTGATCTCCTTAGGTTGTTTTTACTTAGATTAATGTTGAGTAAATGCTGTCGGACTTTTTTGATGTTTTTTATTCTTTAAAGTTTTTCATAATCAAACAAATTATGAAATTTTCAGTGAAGGTGTCACCATGACGAACTGTTGATCTTGTTATATATAACGTTTGTCTCGATTTAATACCATTGACCCCAAACTTAATTAGAAAAGGTTAGAGAGTAGTAGTTGTGATGAATGTTAGGCAATGCAAAGTGAACAATGTAACTAGTTGAGATTTACAGCTATTTATCGTCGAAGAGAAGGAAAACCCGCATTTCAACCAAGTGGAAAACTACAAATGAAGAGCTAGGAGTAAAAAAGAAAAGGTAATTTTCATGCAAGTAAAAGGGTGATGTTTAATAAGAGGGGTTAAAAAAATTGTTTAGCGAAAGGTAGATGAATTTTTCAAATAAAAACGTGAAATATACCTAATTTTTTCCGAGTAGAAGGTAGAGCTGGAAAACTATCGATGGCACTATCGATAGTTTTTTTGGTGAGGCACTATCGATGGTTTTTTTTCAATAGCGATATAGCGACCATTTTGAAAGTATGCACATTTCTAGCGTCACTTGTTGGAATTTCAAAAGTTTCACAAATGATGGTCAAAATTTGTGAAAAAATTATTTAAAAATAATTATTTATTAAGTCTTCTTAACATTACTGCTAAAAAATTTGCTAAAATTATGGGAGAGGGATCAAGAGGCGTGTTTTGGCCTCAAGATCACGAATCAGGAAGCGCTTTTTCAATTATTTGTTTAAGTGAAAAGTTATGTTCAAAAAACCGAAAAATGACCCGGGTCCGCTCCCAATTTGCTTCGGGATACATTGTATTTGTGTGCAGAACACCTTTCTGAGTTGGGGACCCTCAGCCGGTCCAACACCGGCTACGCCATCCCCAGTATTCCTCCGCAGAACACCTTTTTGCAAATTTTTAGGGACAATTTCGATTGCAAATATCTCTTCACAGGAGCAAAATATTAAAAAGCGCTTCCGGCCAAAACACGTTTTTTGATCCCTCTCCCATAATTTTATCCATTTTTTTAACAGTTGGGTGCTAAAAGAAATCCAACGGAGAATCACTCTTGCGAACAAGTGCTACTTTGGACTGAGTAGGCAATTGAGAAGTAAAGTCCTCTCTCGAAGAACAAAGATCGCGCTCTATAAGTCTCTCATCATACCTGTCCTGATGTATGGCTCAGATTCATGGACAATGTCAAGAGAAGATGAGATGGCCCTTGGAGTATTTGAGAGAAAAGTTCTCCGGAAGATTTATGGTCCTTCCCGTGATGCCGACGGCGAGTATCGAAGGAGATTTAACGATGAGCTGTACGAGCTTTACGCAGATCTGACCATAGTCCAGCGAATTAAAGCCCAAAGGCTCCGCTGGCTGGGTCACGTCATGCGAATGGACAAAGAAGCTCCAGCCCAGAAGGTTTTCCAATCGTCACCCGAATTCGGCAGCAGAGGAAGGGGGAGGCCTCGACTGAGATGGAAACAACAGGTGGAGGATGACTTGAACTCCCTTGGGGTTTCCAATTGGCGTCAGTTATCGCTAAAAAGGAATGACTGGCGCGCTTTGATAGGCGACGGCCAAAATCGCTTAGGCGGTTAAGCGCCAATAAATGATGATGATGATGGGTGCTAAAGGAAACCCATACCTGTTATCGATATTTGAATTGCTATTTATACGGTGGCACGACAAAAAATCGACCCGTGCAAATCAGCCATTATTTGAAGCCATTTGAATTTTGTCTATACTATCGATAGTCAATTTTGAAAATATCGAAAATATTGCAAGGCGGCAATATCGATAGTTTTCCAGCTCTAGTAGAAGGCTTAGCTAGAAAAGTATTTTGAAAAAACCATGCTTAGAATTTTCTTAAGAAATGCCTAATATGTGAAACAAAGGTTTTCAAAAAAAACTCTATCTCAGTTGAGTTTTTTAGATGGTTGTTTTTCAATTATTTTCCGAAGAAGAGAATGAGTAAATCAACGCATTATAATTCGAGCAGGGTGTCCAGCTGTACAAATTTATGTTGGATGACAGGATCTCAAACATTTCTTTCCCGAAGGGTTCATCAAGAATATTAAAAATGTTGCTTCTGAAGCATATTTAACATTAATTAGGAATTACTTAAATTGAAATGTGCCACACCATCGTAATCAACTAATTTACTTACTTACACCTACACAAGATGGTTGGATGTGGCAGCCGTTGTTTGGATGACGTGCTCAAAGCATAAATGCCGCACAATTTTGCTTGTCAGCGTTAAATGTAGTTTTTTTTAAGCAAAGATCAGCGTTTTTTATATCAATTTCGCTGTGTTACAATTTTCACTATCTACTGTCATACTTTTTTTTCTTTTATTTTTTTTGTTTTTTTTGCACACATTAAGCTTAGCTATGGTATCTCCCACATCATAGCAATTTTTGCATTGTTTCGAGTTTTTGAATGAAAATACAGACCCTAAAGGGGTTAGATATATCAAACATTCACTAGTGCATGAGTATGTGTGAATGTCGATGTACCCAGTCAGCATATTTGAGCATAAGGGAATCAAATCGGAGTAATCGGAGCCAGTTAAACGTAAAAGATTCCGATTATGAGTCGCATGCGATGCACTTGTGAATTAAAGTAATGCTCAACTTATCTATCAACGAGAGGAAAAATGGTAAGACCAGAACTAAAACGTTTTTTTTTTTTTTAATTATACAAAAAAATAGTTCTATAATATCCTTGGAGAAGTCAGAAAGTAACTAGTCAAATTTGTATCGTTCAATATGACTCGCTAATGATTTCGCCATAAAAACTTCTGCGGAAAACTACTCAAAATGTTGACTGGGTGTACGTGTATTCACATGAAATTACAGTTGTTTACTACTTAACAGATACCCGTAGCTACTATAACCGCAACCACTTCCCACCGCAAAACAAATTATTCACTCCGAATTACGGCACTGACCGTTGTTGTTTCACTCCCCCATTTAATTTGTTTTGTTTAAAAAAAAGGCGGTTTATCAATTCCAAATAAGTTTATGTGCAAAACTTATGCGGCCCATTCCGGTTAATAGATAGTGAAACGCAATATAGGTTAAATTGTGATGTGATTTAAGCTCAATTTCTTCTACCCTAGCCCCGGGAGATTAATAAAGTAATCCAGTTTTAATTGTGTTGTACATAGTGAACATGACTTCCTGTTCAATTTACTGGTCTTACTGTCAAATTAACATGTCTTACTGTCAAATTAACATGTCTTACTGTCTCGTTAAACACGTCCTTGTAAATTTAACATTCATGTTAAATTAAACCTGTGAAATTATTCTGTGTGTTAGAGTTTTTGAAAAATTGTATCTAGTCCGGTCAAAATAGATATAAAAATAGTGGTTACATATGTAACAGAAACTCCCACAGAGCCAATTTTTTTGCAAAAGTCCCCATCGATCCCATTTGAGCTAAAAAAGTTATTTGGGGTCAAAAGTCGAGAGAAATAAAAAAAAACCCTCCCAAATTTCTCGATTTCTTTCCCCGAATAACTTTTTTAGCACAATGGGGACTTTTGCAGTTTTCTTCCTGGGAGTGAACATAAGCGCCTAACAAAAAAATTGGCTCTGTAGGAATTTTTTTTATACAAGAGAAACTAAATTTACTGGTCGAGTATTTTTTTATATTATGCTTGGAGAAAAGGTGGTTTTACATAGCTCGAGAACTATAGGCCTTACAAAAATAACTATTTTTATTGTCGAATGAGAAGTTCGTGAAAAAAACGGCAGAAGAAAATTTTTCTACGCATAGTAAAGTTTTCGAGAAAAATCCTGAAAAGTCCATACGTGACATGTATTTTCATATATCACAGAATTATTTACTCTTACAGAAAAATGCTAAGACCATATTTGTAGATAATTTCCACGTCTACAACTTGGTATCAGGTCATCTTTCGAAAAAACTTCGAGAAACTTACAAAAAACCTAAATTTTTGAACTTTGACTACGAATAACTTTTTTAGCACACATGGGATCGATGGGGACTTTTTAAGTTTTCTTTCTGACGGCGAACCTTAGGTCTCTACCAAAATTTGGCTCTGTGGGAATTATTCAAATGTTTATTTTGACCGGGACTAATCCTTCAACCCAACATTTTTCAAATTGCTACCGTGATAACTAGCGTTATCTTTCATCTAGCAAAAATTTACAATTTATGTTTTGCATCACTTGTTGATCGTTGCAGTTTCTGTTACTATTAGTTATCATACAATTCTTACATAGTTATTTATAAAAGGAAATAATTTTGTTGTCACTATACTTTTTCTTAAGTATTTTACTATGCTTTGGCTGTTTTGAGAGTTGGGGCTCGTGCCGTTAACCCTCACACTGGCAAGTGTCTGAATCGAAGTTTTATCGAATTCAGTTCACAATTTATCGGAATTAAGTAGTGTGAGAATCGTGTTCCAAGTTATACTAGTCATTTTATGTAATAAGCTTCAGCAAAAGGCAATGTCCATACATATGCGTAAACCTTTGCGTGGGTATTTAAATATGATACATCAACAGACCGGCACCGCATTCTGATAGAGATAACACGTCGTCGCCGGTATGCAACTTCGTCATCACTAGCATACCTACTTAGTTATGTATGTATGTAATGCCCTTCATTTGAAAGTAAAATTACTCATGTTTCAGTTTTGATGTCAGTGACTTATTAGAATGTAAATAAAAATGATATTGACACAAATTAGTGCTGATGTGAAAAATACTAATTTGTGTACGTTTCATGTTTAGCTTATTCTAAGGTAAATATTAGGTATGACAATACACCCGTTATTTTGGGGAAACATGCTAGAAAACCCCTTCCAAATAGACATCGATTTTATTAGACAAACGTGTGACACTCTATCATTGGCAGTGATATAACATGAGCCTCTTGTAGGATTTCCAATTAAAATAACAGATTTTCCTAGTACAATCATAAAAATTATAATTATACTAATCAAAAAAGGTTGCATTCGTAATGCTTTTCAAATAAGTAAGTACGAAGTATTCAAAAACTATAAAAATAGGCGTTGAAATACTTAGGTAAGTTTTTTCCGCAGATTATGCAATACTTTCTCGACACGGAAAAAAAATAATAAAAATTTCAAGCAATAAATTCTTATCTGAAATATGTCTGTAGTTTTAGAACTAAATATGAGGTGAAAATAAAAATTGTAAGTAAGGAAGTCTAAGTTTGTGTAAACCGAACATTAAATACCCAGCGATTTCTACCAGTTTCATCGGAAATATTTCCTATACCACCATGAAACCTGCTATGTTTCATCATTCTACGCCCCCCTTCAAAATGCGCGGCGACACACTTATAAAAAGTCTTAATAGAATGACCAGTGGGAGTCACTTATTAAATTATATTTTAACCATTTCAGCTATCAATATATGTATGTCAATTTAGGTGAACTTCGAAATTTTTGATCTCGAGAAAGGGGTCGTGGTCCGATTTCGCCCGTTTTCAATAGCAACCTACCTTGGCTAGAAAATAACCTGTATACCAAATTCCATGCAAATATCTTCATTTTTACTCTTAGATATAGAAAAAAGGGGACCAAGCCCATTTTTAATTGCAACCAGAAAGTAACCTGAATACCAAAATTCATGCAAATATCTAAATTTTAAGGGCTTTCATATATGGAATTCTATAACTATCTCGATTATTTTGTGCCGTTACGTAGTACCGTTATGTGGACAAAATTATAATACCCCTGTAATAGTAATAGTACGCTGAATACAAAAAAGCAAAGTAGTTAACCCAAGCAGCACGGGTTGAAATGATGGCAACTGTATTTCTGATATCATACAGGTTACTTTCTGGCCAAGGTAGGTTGCTATTGAAAATTCCCCTTTTTTCGATATCGAAAATTTCCGAAATCACATAAATTGACATATCTCGGTTTCATGGTGGTATAAGAATATTCCAAATGAAACTGGTAGAAATCGCTGGGTATTTAATGTTCGGTTTACCCGAACTTAGACTTCCTTACTCGTTCATATACATATATCTTTAAGTTTGAGTATGTTTTTAAAAGGATTAAAAATTTGCTTGAATGTTGCCGATAACACTTCACCCTTTCCTCTACTATGATAACAGGTTTGATTGCGCATATTTCCCATCTTTTCTTCAGACCCTTCAAATCTGTATGCTAAATCCGACAACCCAGCATCAGGCGCATATTGTTCTCAGCGTATAAATAGCATCTGAATCAGAGCGACACTTAAGATATTTTAAGTATATCCATTCGCGTTTTATTAAAAAGAATTTGTAGGTCAAACGTTTTGTTAAGTCGATAATAAAGGGCATATATAAATATATGTATAAGTATAAAGAAATGAATGGCATAATTTGGTGGCATTATAAAATGGCTTGTCGATGGACCGTTAGCTAGACTTGAATATAGTCATCAAGTGCTGTCAACACTTGACGAAAGCAATATTTCGACATCAATATGCTGTCGCGCTTTTTTCATACAGATTCAAGTTTTTGTTAAAAGAATTATCAAATATCTATATATGTACAGTTACAGTTTTTTTACATCATTTATTCGGTATTCGTCATATCTGTACTGACGTTTGGCTTGGAATCGTGGACGGTGTCGAAATAAGATTCGATGGCCTTTCAATTGTTTTGTCTTTGTTGTTGTAAAAGCAAAGGCACTGCAACATTTGTCGATAGTGCTGCCGAATATGAATCCGCCAAATTTCTCGATAGTTAATTTTTTCACCAGGAACAGGGCGATTTTTTTTTTCGGTTAAACAATCGTAGGGCGGCTTGTGTAGTCCATTTTCATGGAAATATGCGATGATGTAAGGGGTCGTACAAAGAGTTGACAATGGGTTCTAGAATTAAAAACACATTTGTGTCGTTTTTGAATTCACCCAGCAAACATGGTCCAACTTTTTCTCCAACCTTTGAAAAACTGTGTAGTTCTCAAGTTGATATCAAACACAATTTTCCAATTTTTCTCTAACCTAGATATTTTGATAAATTTGTAGCTGTCAAGTTGATATCCAACATAATTCTCCAAGTATTCTCCAACATTAGAGATATTTTGATAACTTTGTAGTTTTCAAGTTGATATCCAACATATTCTTCAACTTCTAATATTGAAATTAAATTTGAAGAGCTTAGCCTAAAATTTATGTAAATAAAAATTTTTGTCAACTAATTCATGGCGTTTTAACTTAGAAAAATCATGGTTTATTTTTTTCGGTATTTATTTTCAGAGTCGCATTCATACCATTGAGTCAAATTAGAGAATTCCATTGGAGTACAAGTTAAGAACCTTCCCTTTCTGCACAGTTTTCATATAAAAAAATGCCCTTTTGCTTGAGAGCGCCATCGTTCTCAAGTATTTCTCCTGTTGAGAAACAACGCTTGAGGTTGGAGAAGCCCCTTAGTTCTCAACTTGAGATCTAACGTAACTCAAGCCTAAATGTTTGCTGGGTATCACTTGGGGCTTTCGAGATGAATGAATTAAAAACTGTTTTATTTGAATTTCCCTTACAATTACTTTGAAAACCGGTTTTTGAAAAAAGGAATAGTCGAGAATTGATGGCGAAATATCGTTTTAAAATAATTCAGTTATTCACCCTGTCGAAAACATCAATCGTAACAAATACATATAACAATAATCCAGACTCAAGTATGAACCATTTCTCAAACAACGAAAACGCTTCAATAATATTTTGACAAAGAAGGTCCAACTTCAGCTAATGTTTTTGTTCTTTTGGCTGCTTTCATAGAAAAAAATCATAAATATCTTAATTAGAGTAGAGTATAGAATCTAGAACTTAATTACCATAATGTTCTCATGTTTGAATAAAAGAAACTTCTTTCATATGCTAACTATACAATCAGCGCAGATGTTGAGCGAAACTAGATAACAAACTTGTCTGTGGTCAAGTGCATCATCGTATTGTGCGATAACTTCTCTTGATGCGTTCGTGTTGCACCCTTGACTTTATTATGGAATCCAAAGTTAATGTGTTGTGACGCTTCATGTGCTTGGACTTACCGACCCAACCAAAATGGGCGTATACAACCACAATAGCCGATGTTTATTCCTTTTAATGCTTGTATTCAAATGCCGGACACGCAATAGCAGACAATATTATTCGAATAAGGGCCCGATTTAAATTAGGCGTTTATTATTATGTGTTTACAATGTACTCTCCCATTAGAGATGATAATAACATACAAACGTATAGCGTGATTCCGAGTTTAACCAAATCATATTGCGGTAGAGTATCAATAAAGATTGGTACCGGCTGTAACAAGTAGAGATGTGAGGGCAAAGTGAGATGGAGAAATAAATCTAGATGGAGGTCGAGGGAGATGTAAAGAGAGCCGCATTTGGAGAGCAAAATAGATAGATAGATACCGCAAATTATCCCGATACAGTGGCACTAAAAGTCATCAACACTAATTTCTACTTGCAAATACGTACTTACATATATCAACAAGCTCTACAAAAACTTCACACGAAGTTTGTAATTGCAAAGTATGGAAGGGACGCATGCGGAGTGAGTTGTAAAGTCAGCATAACACAAGACGATTTGTCGAACGTATGCATAGTTATATCAGCTCATGCCAACGAAAGTGAAAGTAGCAATATACCTACTTAGGTACTTGTACTAACAACTGTTCATACTTGTAACATTTGCCTACGCCATGACATCCCGCTCATGTCTTCGCTTAATATATTATATCATATGACTATTGTCTAGAGATGTGAAGCTATCGATGACACTAATGACAGGTAAAATTTTGTTTAGTCTGTCAATACTCATCGATATTTGTCTAGTTGTGGTTGCTTTTAAAAATGTTTGTAAAATCATGAATCATATCCGTTTTCTTCCGTTTAAACAAAAAAACGTGTTATATGAATAAAAGAAACCATTGAACTGAAATTGAGGAAATACCACCAGGAGCGGATCCACGGGATGGGTTTACAGGTTTTAACCCCACCTTCGGGATCATCCACGGGAGGGTTTTTCGGGATCCAAAATCTAATATTTTTCTCAGTAATTTTTCCATACGCATTTATCCTTGGAACCTAATTTATTTATCTGAAAACCATCTATGGTGGAACTATTTTTTTTTTTGAAAACTATTGATCGGGAAGCTAAAGGCTAGTTTTCATTAGGTCAAATATTGTCAAATCGATATCGATATTTGGTTACTTATTTTGATAAAGTCGATAGAATTTGTCAAAATTCGATATAATGAAAATAAGATTAGTTAGGGGTATTTTTCCTAAAATTATTGTAGTATATATTTATCTTGAGTAATGAAATTTTTCTGTTCTGAAAACTATCGATTATAAGACTATCGGACATTTGTCACCTCTATCGTTGACTGGGTTGTTGGATGGTCGGATGTTTTGACACCGACTAATTGTGCGCTAAGTATGACAATTTAATACGTGACATGTAATTAAATAAGAATAGTAACGTTGGACCCTCATATGCGTTACCCCAACTACTTTTGTAAGTTCATATACATACATATGTACATATATAATGGACAGACGAGACACTCGTTCATAACGTAAACGATATCAGTAGTTCATTTAATGGCATTTTAATGGTCAAGCTCTGCTATATTTAGTAGTAAGCGAACTTTTTTTTAAGCTTTTTCCCATAGTAGAAAACTTGTTTTGCATATTTCGTTTGCGTTAAAACTTCTTGACTCGACTATTCAAGCAAATCCTGAATATCGGTCTTTATTTTGTGAGGGCCCAGAGAACCTTGACATCTTCCTTAGAATATTCTTGAAATAATTGTCACCTTTATTTTACTTTCGTTCTTAAATAGTTAGTTCTTTTATTCGTAGAAGTATAGTTAACTTTTTGGGTGCCTTTTGTAATACTTTTGTGCACTTCCGTTCTCTAAGTCCCTTAATAGAAGTTTATTCAATTAATTACGGCGCCAAGTACCTTATCTAAAAATTGTTTTACTTCCATTCATAATGTCAATTGAGTTATTTAAATAAGCACAATTTTTAACAAGCAACTGTTTCATCAACGTTGTTGATCGACCCCGTTGCTCGACTTAACTATGTAACAATTTTGTTGAGTTCTGTGGTTACACCAAGCCTGAGTCACTAGCAACACTTTTTTGCTCTAGAGTGGGCATCAGACAAACGTGTACCCGCTGAAAACGCTGGAAACCACCAGTCGATTTTAGAAGCTGCTGACTAATTTGGATTCTATATTTGGACTGTAATTGTTAGCATCATGCTCGTGTCGTCTTTGCTTTGTAAAAAGTGTTCGCCCACAGTCGGCTTTGTTTGGCTCATGATACTTGTTTCTTTCCACACTTTGGGATCTATGATATTTTGTGTGTTCTTTTTTTGCTATGTTTGTCGTATATATGACCATTGGGCTTTGCCCCTTTGAACTCGTCAATTGAACAAATTGCTGCGGCATTCATTCATAAAAAAATATAATTTTTTCATTCATAAATTTATTTATTTACAATTTTTTTGTTGGTTTGAAAATTGTCGATCATGAGGATGGTGCAAAAAAAGTCAGCTTAGTCTGGAATTTAATATTTCTTTTCATAGGAATTGGTTTTTACGTGGCGGGTCGCAAACCCAGCGCACAACCCGTTTTCGGGGTTTTGGAGTAGATTTACACATTTATATAGCGAGCCGCTTGTTCCAAGACAGACGCCCGCTTGCAGCCGCACCTCATGGTGTACAGACGCTGCGAGAAAGAACTCGGTGGGCCCTTAAACCAAGTACGCCAGAGTGGCCCCACTGGGGCTCACTTTCTTTCTGCCGCGAGCCTAGGTAGCTCACGTTGCCCAGAGTGTACGAACGAGGACGAAGAGTCGGGATTGAGCAAGGTCACTCAGCAACCACACCCCATTACACTCCACTACACTTCTTGGGGATTTCGTTGACCCTGAAACCGGGGTCGATGTGATATTTACCTCCTTGTTGAAGCATACCTGCCTCTGAAACAACCTGTTGTGCTTGTTGGGCATTTGCCGGACGGGAGGTGACAAAGGTGTTCACCGGTGTGTGGATTTTGTTGAGGGCCTTTCTGTGAGCGCGCAGAGTCTTTAAGGAACAACTGACGTCAATTGAAACAACCAAGTGAGGTTAAGTGATATGCTGACTTTTCTTAAATCAGGGACGGCCCTCAATTCTTTCGAAGTCGGCTGTCAATATGAACATTCCGCGCCATGCATAAGAAAAGACTCCACCATGAAGTAAGATTCGATATTGGTCGCGGTCGTTGAGAGTACTCCTCTAAAACTTAGGGTATTTGGTATCGAATAGCTCGGAGAGGCCCTTCCCAATCCTGATTGACCTGATAGTGGTTCTTCGACGTAATTTTTCATAGCCGTATTAGCTTTGCGGGGAAGCAAAGAACCTAAATGCAATCAAATTCAAACTCGCATTCCTACTAATAGTTTGGGAAAAGTTATGGAGAGAGAGGTACATTATGGGCGGATGGATACATTCTCGACATTTTCAGTATGTCGTATTTATGTAGGACTTATAAGTGATATCACCTAGTTCTAACGGAATATTTCCTATTCAATCTAGTATTAAACTCATTCATACTCGCATTTTCTCACATTTCAGGTGCTGGCGAATCAGGTAAATCCACCATTGTTAAACAGATGAAAATTATCCATGACAAAGGTTATTCACAAGAGGAATGTGAACAGTATCGACGAGTTGTCTACAGCAATACCATACAGAGCATGATGGCCATCATACGCGCTATGGGTCATTTGAAAATTGATTTTGCGGATCCATCCAAAACCGAAATAGCGCGCCAATTTTTTACGTATGCCTCAACGGCAGAAGAGGGTATACTTTTGCCAGAGATTGTATTGCTAATGAAGAAACTTTGGGCCGATGCTGGTGTACAACAGTCATTTGCACGTTCACGGGAATACCAATTAAATGATTCGGCAGCATATTATTTGAATTTATTGGATGAAATATCGAAACCAAACTACATACCAACATTGGAGGATGTGCTGCGTACGCGTGTCAAGACGACTGGTATTGTGGAGACGCATTTTTCATGTAAAGGAATGCATTTCAAGTGAGTAAATATGTTTTTAATGTTTTCTACACTTTTTCTAAACAATTTTTTCTTTTTAATTTTAGAATGTTTGATGTAGGTGGCCAGCGATCGGAACGTAAAAAATGGATACACTGTTTCGAGGGTGTAACGGCAATCATATTTTGTGTCGCCTTATCAGGTAAGTGTACAAACCTTTATCATAAACCTTGAGAGTGATTTTAAAGCAAGCATCGGCGCCCCATAGATCTTAAGATCAGTCAAACAAGTTGGACTCATCGAACAGACGCGTTGCGCTCTTCGTTTACCTAATGATTTAATCATCGCTGAGCAAGAGGCGAAACCATATCGCGTGGGTGTGTCGCTTGTTTGGTCAGCGAGTGTTAAAAATATAGTTCGGACGATCACAGCGCGTGTATAAGCGCTCTCACTTATACACCTGTATTTACAAATCTGCCGACCCATGTTTTAAAGCGTATTTGGCATGAAACTGTATAAAAAAGGCGTGAGCACCAAGTACTCCTGAATTTCATTTTCAGTACTGCACAAAATTTCATTTTATACATATAGTTATATTTTTTTTGGGTTTTTCCCTGTCCTTTCGTTTATTTATTTCTTTTGATATCTCTTCTATAAAAAAATCGGTGCCATAACAAAATCCCAAGTAAATAAAAAGATCCCAAATCGATCTCGAAACAAACCCGAAACGATCCTAAAACGATCTCGAAACGATCCCGAAACTATCACGAAATGGTCCCGAAACGATTCCAAAACGATCCCGAAACGATCCCAAAACGGATTCCAAAACGATCCCGAAGCGATCCCAAAACGATCTCGAAATGATCCCGAAACTACAATGCCTATACAATACAATCGACCCTGCGTACAATGCCTATACAGTATAATACAACCTTGCCTATAAAATACAATATACCCTGCCTACACCGCCTACAATGCGTGTAGGCAGCGTAACTTTCTTGGATGACCCCCAGCTCTAAGATGTTTACACATCAAAAAATTTCAAATAGTTTGTAGCCTGAATTGATGAAGAAACTTACTTACTTTTTTCCGATGTGGTTGAAATATTGGAGACCTGTTTAATTAAAATAACGGAAAAATGTTCTCCGAAGTTTTCATCTTCACTTTCTTTAACTCCTATTGACGCATAAAGCCTCTTGCGTTTCGGTAACATTCATAATAATATTTAAGCGTGACTTTGGCACCTTCACATCCGATGTGCCAGCTGTCAAATCAGAGGGATTGTGCCGCAAATGCTGGTTACCCCGTGGAGACTTGTTTCCGTTAATGTTTTGATCCATGCTAGAATATTATTTAAGTTCATTCAGCGAGTGATGAGTTCACAGATTGCTCGAAGCAGGCCGCTCCTTACATGGAGAACAGATGACTGCTCGGCTCCCAAAGAGGAGGCAGGATTTTTGGAACTTTGGTTTACTAACGAAGAGGCTCACCAACCTGAGGACGCGCCCTCTAGGGATTTCAGACTTCGCCCGAAGGGTTTAGGAAAGTGCGGACAGTATTTTTCCGGATATGGATCCGGAACTAGCCCGACTTCTGCGGTAGTGATTTGTTTAACCCTGATAAACCTTCGGGTCGTTGGTTTTAGTCGCCTTCAAACACACTGGGGCTCACATCTGTTCCATAGGTAAATCAGCCATCGAGTTGCATTTCATTTCCATGAGAATTACGAAAATTATGGAGAAACTCGGAATACCAAGCCAACAGGGTTTAAGGAGATTATCGATGGTTGATCTACAGATATGATGCCTCTCATTACCCATCTTCTTCTTCCTCATGGATGGAGGGATGGCATGACCTAGAAGGTTCCACTGGTCATACCAAATCGCTAACACGACAGTCGGACAGTAACGTAACGTACCGGGTTCATATCCGGCCCAGGACCGTCAATTCCGGCATCACTCCCCAAAACCTTCGGGGAGTGTTCGCTGTTAACAACAACAACAACAAGGAGATTGACTCTTTGTAAGGTGGGTCTTGAAATCATAACTGACTCTACAGGCAATAAGGTATAACAAAATGGGTGCAAATAAGGGTATGCACCGATTAAAATAACGTTCCGGTTTCGGTTTTGTAACACGATTCGGTTTCGTTCTTCAAAATTTATTTCGGTTTCGGTTACGATTTTGTTCCGGTTTCGGTTTCCAAATAAAAACACGAACGCAAAAAAAACAAAACTTAAGTATGTAGCTGGAAAAATTGGTCTGAATTTTTATAACATTTTTCCAACATAATAACACTATACGACAAAATCCACTTTTTTCTGGGTATTGGACTTAATCAATTTTTTCGAAGAGATAAGTAAAACACTCGCATTCCCTATTTTTCGAAGTTAGCCTCCAACCAAAACTTTGTTACGGGCTTTCGAAGTTCGAAGTTGGCCCCTTCGAAGATTTGGTTTTCTAATTGTTTTGTTTAAAAAATTTAAAAAGGTTAAATGTGGGCGTGGCCTTCTTGCTCCTTTTACTTGATTGGTGCACTATCTTTTTATTTGAAAGTGTATTTTTTAAACCAAACAATTAGAAAACCAAATTTTCGAAGGGTCTAACTTCGAAATTCGAAAGCCCGTAAGTTAGTTAACTTCGAAAAACTTAAAAAATTTGGTTTGGTCCAATACCCAGCCAGCTGCTGTACATTGTAATCTATATATTAATAGGCTAACACTCTCCCCATACAAACAAACGCAACCCAATTTCGTATAGTATTTATGGATAGATCTCTATAAAATTTATAGTGGAAACTTAGAATGGACTAATCTGGTGTCTCACCAAAAAAAATTTTGAAAATTATTTTTAGTTTATTTGTTATTAAAGAAAAAATAGGTCTCCAAACTCTCCAGCTATTTTGTTATCTCCACATTCTGTTATACCCGAACTATACATCACTATTCAGCACTCTTATAAAACTCCCAAAGACACACCTACCGCTCATTCCCTTACACACACACGTACATATCTATGCAATGATCCAGCAGCTGCCACTTGCTTTTATTTTTGTGCCAAAAAAACAACAAAATGTACCAAATTATATCATCTTCGGCATCTAAACATCATTTGTCCAGCTTCACTTCTGGCTTTATATATTTAACTTTTTGCCTATTGGTTAGAGTTTATTTTTTTTAACGATATGATTTTGTAAGAAAATTCTACAATGTTAAGATCGAAATTTAAATATCGTACGGACTTTAACTAAAGAATAGTTTTACATGACACTAATGCTGATTTCGTTGAACATGTTTATACCCTTGCACAGAATACTGTAAAAGTGTGATAAAAGTGTACCCGTTCTACATGAAACTGCTATATCGATAAAACGAACAAAAAACATTGCCCGTTTGCTATGCTATGTGCATCAAAAATTAGTTTTCGCTTATCAACCATATTCAATTGTTATTGCAAAATCCAATTTTTTTCACCAAATTTATCTGTCAAATAAAATTTTCGTCAGCTGATTTTCAGTGCAACCAACTACCCTGTCAAAGCTTCAGAGGGTAAAAAGTGTGAGTTTTTTAGGAAATGAAAGCATATTCTCTTTGACGTTATACCTTCATTTTGCAAACTAAAACGGAAAATTGAAGAGTGTAAAAAATACGCATTTTTTGATGAAACGAAATCACCATAACTCTACTTTTTTTACGAAAAACATATTTTTGGGTATTTGTTTCCTTTAGGGGTCAACCGCTAATAAATTAGCTAAAATTATGGGAGACAGCTCACAAGACAGGTTTTGGTTTCAGGATCACGAGTCCGGAAGCGCTTTTTTAATTGTTTGTTTCTATGGAAAGTTATGGTCAAAAAATCGAAAAATGACCCACGGCACGCATTTTTTCGCACGTTTTTAGGTACAACCTAATAAAATTACAACAACCACATGAAAACTTGCCACTTTGATTGCAAATATCTCTTCAGAGAAGCAAAATATTAAAAAGCGCTTCCAGATTCGTGATCCTGAGGCCAAACCCCGTCTTTTGAGCTATCTCCCATAATTTTAGCTAATTTATTAGCAGTTGACACCTAAAGGAAACAAATACCCATTTTTACTTTGATTATTTGATGTTCTAAGCTTTTCTCGATTTTTTTAAAGTTTAATTCACTTATGAAATTTTTGGGGGGTTAAATATTGGAAAAGTATATTTTCTAAGCAGAAAATATATTTTTCATACAGTTGAAGATTGCCCAGAAAAATATGCCCAATCGTCTCATTTAAAGCAAATTCAATTTTCCTTGCTGAAAAAATAAAATAAAAACCAAAAACTAAAAAAAAAAACAGTTTTAAATTTTTCCTTCCACCGAGAATCGAATATAGGTGTTCTGCAAGTAGTAAACATTTATACCCATTTTTTACTTTGATAACTTTATGTGCTAAGCTTTTTTGATTTTTAAATAGTTTTTTTACTTATGAAATTTTTAGAGAAACAAAATATTGGAAAAGTATATCTTCTAAGCAGAAAATGTATTTTTCATACAAAAAAGTGAAGTTAGTTATATAGAATAAAAAATTTTTATCCCAACATCAGAATTGTAATTTTCAAAAAATAGCTTTAAAAAAATTTGTTTAAAAGAAAAATATTAAAATTCACGCACAGGAATGTAAAGCATATTAGCTTTCAAATGTTGTTAAAAAAAAATCTATAGCATTACTACAAGCCGAAACATAATAATTTCAGTTGTTGCATGTTTTCATCACCTTAGGAAAAAATGCAGTTTCTATATATTAATAGGCTAACACTCTCCCCATACAAACAAACGCAACCCAATTTCGTATAGTATTTATGGATAGATCTCGATAAAATTTATAGTGGAAACTTAGAATGGACTAATCTGGTGTCTCACCAAAAAAAATTTTGAAAATTATTTTTAGTTTATTTGTTATTAAAGAAAAAATAGGTCTCCAAACTCTCCAGCTATTTTGTTATCCCCACATTCTGTTATACCCGAACTATACATCACTATTCAGCACTCTTATAAAACTCCCAAAGACACACCTACCGCTCATTCCCTTACACACACACGTACATATCTATGCAATGATCCAGCAGCTGCCACTTGCTTTTATTTTTGTGCCAAAAAAACAACAAAATGTACCAAATTATATCATCTACGGCATCTAAACACCATTTGTAAGCTAAGAAGTCCAGCTTCACTTCTGGCTTTATATATTTAACTTTTTGCCTATTGGTTAAAGTTTATTTTTTTAACGATATGATTTTGTAAGAAAATTCCACAATGTTAAGATCGAAATTTAAATATCGTACCGACTTTAACTAAAGAAGAATTTTACATGACACTAATGCTGATTTCGTTGAACATGTTTATACCCTTGCACAGAATACTGTAAAAGTGTGATACAAGTGTACCCGTTCTACATGAAACTGCTATATCGATAAAACGAACAAAAAACATTGCCCGTTTGCTATGCTATGTGCATAAATAATTAGTTTTCGCTTATCAACCACATTCAATTGTTATTGCAAAATCCAATTTTTTTCACCAAATTTATCTGTCAAATAAAATTTTCGTCAGCTGATTTTCAGTGCAACCAACTACCCTGTCAAAGCTTCAGAGGGTAAAAAGTGTGAGTTTTTTAGGAAATGAAAGCATATTCTGTTTGACGTTATACCTTCATTTTGCAAACGAATACGGAAAATTGAAGAGTGTAAAAAATACGCATTTTTTGATGAAACGAAATCACCATAACTCTACTTTTGAGTGCCGAAAAATCGAAAAATGACCCACGGCACGCATTTTTTTTTCACGTTTTTAGGTACAGCCTAATAAAATTACAACAACCACATGAAAACTTGCCACTCGGATTATATCTCTTCAGAGAAGCAAAATATTAAAAAGCGCTTCCAGATTCGTGATCCTGAGGCCAAACCCCGTCTTTTGAGCTATCTCCCATAATTTTACCTAATTTATTAGCAGTTGACACCTAAAGGAAACAAATACCCATTTTTACTTTGATTATTTGATGTTCTAAGCTTTTCTCGATTTTTTTAAAGTTTAATTCACTTATGAAATTTTTGGGGGGTTAAATATTGGAAAAGTATATTTTGTAAGCAGAAAATATATTTTTCATACAGTTGAAGATTGCCCAGAAAAATATCCCCAATCGTCTCATTTAAAGCAAATTCAATTTTCCTTGCTGAAAAAAAAAAAATAAAAAAAAAAAAAAACAGTTTTAAATTTTTGCTTCCACCGAGAATCGAATATAGGTGTTCTGCAAGTAGAAAACATTTATACCCATTCTGGTATAAAAAGGGTACAATTAGTCTCTTTATAGGACATGCTCGAACAAATGTGACCAATTCCATCTAAAAGTGACTAAAAAAGTAGTAGTCTACTTTTCCTTTGGATTGATCCCGGACTAATCGTAATTTTTGCAGGGAAATACCATACGAACTTTTACTAATGCACCTTTTTACATAACTAATTCCACTTTTTTGTATGAAACCACATTTTTTACTTTGATAATTTAATGTGCTAAGCTTTTTCGATTTTTAAATAGTTTTTTACTTATGAAATTTTTAGAGAAACAAAATATTGGAAAAGTATATCTTCTAAGCAGAAAATATATTTTTCATACAAAAAAGTGAAGTTAGTTATATAGAATTAAAAATTTTTATCCCAACATCAGAATTGTAATTTTCAAAAAATAGCTTTAAAAAAATTTGTTTAAAAGAAAAATATTAAAATTCATGCACAGGAATGTAAAGCAGGAGTTATTAGCTTTCAAATGTTGTTAAAAAAAATCTATAGCATTACTACAAGCCGAAACATAATAATTTCAGTTGTTGCATGTTTTCATCACCTTAGGAAAAATTGCAGTATCTATATATTAATAGGCTAACACTCTCCCCATACAAACAAACGCAACCCAATTTCGTATAGTATTTATGGATAGATCTCTTTAAAATTTATAGTGGAAACTTAGAATGGACTAATCTGGTGTCTCACCAAAAAAAATTTTGAAAATTATTTTTAGTTTATTTGTTATTAAAGAAAAAATAGGTCTCCAAACTCTCCAGCTATTTTGTTATCCCCACATTCTGTTATACCCGAACTATACATCACTATTCAGCACTCTTATAAAACTCCCAAAGACACACCTACCGCTCATTCCCTTACACACACACGTACATATCTATGCAATGATCCAGCAGCTGCCACTTGCTTTTATTTTTGTGCCAAAAAAAACAACAAAATGTACCAAATTATATCATCTTCGGCATCTAAACACCATTTGTAAGCTAAGAAGTCCAGCTTCACTTCTGGCTTTATATATTTAACTTTTTGCCTATTGGTTAAAGTTTATTTTTTTAACGATATGATTTTGTAAGAAAATTCCACAATGTTAAGATCGAAATTTAAATATCGTACGGACTTTAACTAAAGAACAATTTTACATGACACTAATGCTGATTTCGTTGAACATGTTTATACCCTTGCACAGAATACTGTAAAAGTGTGATACAAGTGTACCCGTTCTACATGAAACTGCTATATCGATAAAACGAACAAAAAACATTGCCCGTTTGCTATGCTATGTGCATCAAAAATTAGTTTTCGCTTATCAACCATATTCAATTGTTATTGCAAAATCCAATTTTTTTCACCAAATTTATCTGTCAAATAAAATTTTCGTCAGCTGATTTTCAGTGCAACCAACTACCCTGTCAAAGCTTCAGAGGGTAAAAAGTGTGAGTTTTTTAGGAAATGAAAGCATATTCTGTTTGACGTTATACCTTCATTTTGCAAACGAATACGGAAAATTAAAGAGTATAAAAAATACGCATTTTTTGATGAAACGAAATCACCATAACTCTACTTTTTTTTACGAAAAACATATTTTTGGGTATTTGTTTCCTTTAGGGGTCAACCGCTAATAAATTGGCTAAAATTATGGGAGATAGCTCAAAAGACAGGTTTTGGCCTCAGGATCACGAGTCCGGAAGCGCTTTTTTAATTTTTTGTTTCTATGGAAAGTTATGGTCAAAAAATCGAAAGATGACCCACGGCACGCATTTTTTCGCACGTTTTTAGGTACAGCCTAATAAAATTACAACAACCACATGAAAACTTGCCACTTTGATTGCAAATATCTCTTCAGAGAAGCAAAATATTAAAAAGCGTTTCCAGATTCGTGATTCTGAGGCCAAACCCCGTCTTTTGAGCTATCTCCCATAATCTATATATTAATAGGCTAACACTCTCCCCATACAAACAGACGCAACCCAGTTTCGTATAGTATTTATGGATAGATCTCTATAAAATTTATAGTGGAAACTTAGAATGGACTAATCTGGTGTCTCACCAAAAAAAATTTTGAAAATTATTTTTAGTTTATTTGTTATTAAAGAAAAAATAGGTCTCCAAACTCTCCAGCTATTTTGTTATCTCCACATTCTGTTATACCCGAACTATACATCACTATTCAGCACTCTTATAAAACTCCCAAAGACACACCTACCGCTCATTCCCTTACACACACACGTACATATCTATGCAATGATCCAGCAGCTGCCACTTGCTTTTATTTTTGTGCCAAAAAAAAACAACAAAATGTACCAAATTATATCATCTTCGGCATCTAAACACCATTTGTAAGCTAAGAAGTCCAGCTTCACTTCTGGCTTTATATATTTAACTTTTTGCCTATTGGTTAAAGTTTATTTTTTTAACGATATGATTTTGTAAGAAAATTCCACAATGTTAAGATCGAGATTTAAATATCGTACGGACTTTAACTAAAGAACAATTTTACATGACACTAATGCTGATTTCGTTGAACATGTTTATACCCTTGCACAGAATACTGTAAAAGTGTGATAAAAGTGTACCCGTTCTACATGAAACTGCTATATCGATAAAACGAACAAAAAACATTGCCCGTTTGCTATGCTATGTGCATGAATAATTAGTTTTCGCTTATCAACCATATTCAATTGTTATTGCAAAATCCAATTTTTTTCACCAAATTTATCTGTCAAATAAAATTTTCGTCAGCTGATTTTCAGTGCAACCAACTACCCTGTCAAAGCTTCAGAGGGTAAAAAGTGTGAGTTTTTTAGGAAATGAAAGCATATTCTGTTTGACGTTATACCTTCATTTTGCAAACGAATACGGAAAATTAAAGAGTATAAAAAATACGCATTTTTTGATGAAACGAAATCACCATAACTCTACTTTTTTTACGAAAAACATATTTTTGGGTATTTGTTTCCTTTAGGGGTCAACCGCTAATAAATTGGCTAAAAATATGGGAGATAGCTCAAAAGAAAGGTTTTGGCCTCAGGATCACGAGTCCGGAAGCGCTTTTTCAATTTTTTGTTTCTATGGAAAGTTATGGTCAAAAAAATGACCCACGGCACGCATTTTTTCGCACGTTTTTAGGTACAGCCTAATAAAATTACAACAACCAAATGAAAACTTGCCACTTTGATTGCAATTATCTCTTCAGAGAAGCAAAATATTAAAAAGCGCTTCCGGATTCGTGATCCTGAGGCCAAACCCCGTCTTTTGAGCTATCTCCCATAATTTTAGCTAATTTATTAGCAGTTGACACCTAAAGGAAACAAATACCCATTTTTACTTTGATTATTTGATGTTCTAAGCTTTTCTCGATTTTTTTAAAGTTTAATTCACTTATGAAATTTTTAGGGGGTTAAATATTGGAAAAGTATATTTTCTAAGCAGTTGAAGATTGCCCAGAAAAATATCCCCAATCATCTCATTTAAAGCAAAACTGTAATTAGACGCTGGCAAGTATAAGTATAATTGACAGAACTCTGACTTTTTTTCAATTTTCCTTGCTTAAAAAATAAAATAAAAACGAAAAATTAAAAAAAAGAAACAGTTTTCAATTTTTGCTTCCACCGAGAATCGAATATAGGTGTCCAGCAAGTAGTAAACATTTATACCCATTCTGGTATAAAAAGGGTACAATTAGTCTCTTCAGAGGACATGCTCGAACAAATGTGACCAATTTATTCCATCTAAAAGTGACTAAAAAGTAGTAGTCTACTTTTCCTTTGGATTGATCCCGGACTAATCGTATTTTTTGCAGGGAAATACCATACGAACTTTTACTAATGCACCTTTTTACATAAGTAACTCCACTTTTTTTGTATGAAACCACATTTTTTCGATTTTTAAATAGCTTTTTACTTATGAAATTTTTAGAGAAATAAAATATTGGAAAAGTATATCTTCTAAGCAGAAAATGTATTTTTCATACAAAAAAGTGAAGTTAGTTATATAGACTTAAAAATTTTTTCGCAAGACCAGAATTGTAATTTTCAAAAAATAGCTTTAAAAAAAATTTGTTTAAAAGAAAAAACATTTAAATATGCTGCACCACCCTAATGTGCGGATTCGTTGCATGGTATTACTCAAATCAAATGTTTAAATTCCCAAAAATCATATATATATATATATGTATGCGTGAAGCAAGAATAAAAATCGGTACCTTGCAAATTGCACAATCATCGAAACTCCGACAAACACTCCCCGCAAAAACTCTGCGCTTGGAAAACCGCTCCCACCCTTTTTCGCGCTCCTTACTCTCACATGAACGTACATAAGTATACAGCGATCCAGGCAGCTGCCACTTGCCTTCATTTTTGTGCAAAAAAAAAAAAAAAAAACAAAGTGTAGCAAATCAAATAAATATCATTGCATCCTCGCCATCTTCACACCATCATCATTCACATAATCACATAATTTACATAATCTAAGGTTTTTCGCAGAGCACTTCTTTATTTAGTTTTTTGTCCATTAAAAAGTTTATATTTTTAACGATATGGTTTTTTAAAGTAAAATTCCACAAGGTTACGATAAAAAAAGTACCATTATATATCGAAATATTATAAGCCCATACCGGGTTTTTGTGCAATTTAAATCAAAAACTTATTTTTTATGTAACAATTAATGTAAGTTTAACATAATTTGTAATAGTAAGTGTCTGCTGTACCTTAGACATAAACAAATAAATAAAAAAATAAAAATAAAAAAAAATAAAAAAAAATCTGTTGTAGATATATCCTAATGTATTGTCGTCAGCTTTTCTGTTGTACTGCTTTGCTGCACCACCATAATGTGAAGATTGTTTGTATGGTATCACTTAATCCAAATTTGCATTTGTCACGAGGGAGTCACTTACTTGGTTTTGTTGTGAACGGGGAATATGTACATATATTAAGAGAGAGTTGAAGAAAATTTCAGATGGTCGAATTTCGACCACGGGCGATCCTAGTAAATATTATTAACGCTATGTATGGATGAAATTTCTGCAATATAATTTAAAAAATTTACTATTTTTTCTAAAAGAAAAATATTAGAATGGAAACTAAATAAAATAAATCGTCGAAATATCTGATAGTTACGGGCCCTTTTTTCTCGGATCTCGTAAATTTTTTTCGATGCCATCATGCAGCTATAGCTAAATTTCTTCTTGAGGAATTCGATATTGAGTTCAAAACGTGTCTTTTGTAACATTGCTCGACAATCCCCTATGAAAGCTATTCAGGTTTCGGTTTCAGCCCTTGGTACAAATATAACTAATTTCCTTCTTTTATCCCCACAGGATACGATTTGGTGCTTGCCGAAGATGAAGAAATGAATCGTATGATTGAATCACTCAAGCTATTCGATTCAATTTGTAATTCCAAATGGTTTGTGGAAACTTCTATTATATTATTCTTGAATAAAAAAGATTTATTCGAAGAGAAAATTAAACGATCTCCACTTACTATCTGCTTTCCGGAATATACAGGTAAATGACAAGCCACTCTAAATTTTGTTTAATTTATTATTGAAAAACTTCTCTTTATTAGGTCCAAATACCTATGAGGATGCTACCAACTATATACGCATAAAATTTGAAAGTCTCAATAAGCGAAAAGACCAGAAAGAAATTTATACACATTTAACATGCGCCACAGATACGAACAATGTACGCTTTGTATTTGATGCTGTCTCTGATGTTATCATTAAGAACAATCTTAGAGACTGTGGACTCTTTTAAGTAACATTTATGTATATCTATTCAATATTTGATGCGTTCTGCATTTTAAGTCGATATTATATCTACAATGAATATGAATGTATGAACAATATGTAGTTACCAGACTATCTTTATAATGTATTTGCTGTCGAGGCAACTGCTGCACTCATAGATCTTCTTTGTAAAACATTAAACTTTTTTGTTCCAATTTTGCATCAACATGAACATTTATAGTAACAACAAATATATTGAATTAAAATATATTTAAGTATTATGATACTACTTGAGAATGCAATTTGAAATGTTGCAGCTTTTGTGTATAGACAATTAAGTAGATAAACGAAAAGTCGCAAAAGTCTAATTATAATTTTATGATAGGTGACAATAATGTGCTCTGGTCAAACAAAAGAGTTGATTGTGTGTAATGGAAATATTTATTGATTTAAATTTATACTAAACGAAAAAAACAAAATAATTAGTTATTAATATGTAGTGTAATACTTACTACATAGTTCATGCTGAAACAAATGGAGTGGAAATTTGGGGCATTCCATGTATAAGTTCACAGTTAAAACTTTTTCATATTTATATAAAAAAAAATGTTTATACATATTTACACAAAATTTAGCATAATATTTCCCCTTAAAATATTATGTGTCAAACTAACAGGTATTGCATTCCTTCACATTCCATTTACATATATATAATAAAAAAAAAATTAATTGGAAATTAAAAGAATACTTATATTTTTCAAAGAATTACACATTTTTTGTTTGACATTTAACAATCTATTAAATTTTAGCAACTATTCACGAAAAAAGTATTTATTTTAAGTTACATGCTCATATTCTTGCTACTGCAGTAATAAATACATATTAACGATTTTTACATATTGGCCTCCGTTAGAAGTATTTTGTTTCAAAGAGACAGGATAAATATGACTATCTTTAGAAAAAAAAAAACGGTCTAATGAATATGTATTTACGTAGATATTTACGTGCAGTGTGCTATTTGTAATCAAATTTTTTACGATAGTGAATAAAAAAGAAGAATTTTTTATAACTTTAGTTTTACTGTACAAAATATTTTATATGGTATATATTAAAATAAAATAAAATTATACTAGAAGGTAAAGGAGCAGTGTTAATTATTTAAAGAAAAGAAAGTAGACTACGCAGTCTTTTATACCTTGTAGCATATCTCTATGGTATCCCACTTTTACTCAGAAATTACTTGCCGTTAAATAAATCAAAATAAGGTTAAATTTAATATATATTAATAACATGGTTGGGAATTTTTGCACTACCATTAATTTTTTAGTGATAATGTTTTGAGTGATAGTAAAAATAAACATCATTATCACTAAATTTTTTCGTAATAGTGGGTGTCGACTTTATAATAGTACCCTACCAATAAACAAACTAACACCATTTCCATCTCTGCCCTAATGGTAAAGGTGACAAGAAATTAACTTAGAAGTGGCGGGAACCATACGTTTCTTACTTGTGGACATGAAAGGGTAAACAAATTATCCAAAAACATGCATACTCTTCTACAGCTATTTAGGTTAGGTTAGGTTCAAGTGGCTGCCGCAGAGGCACACTTAGGCCAGTTTTGAAAGGCCATATGGAAAATCACTGAGCTGTTGTGATTTTGCACATAGCAGAATCCCGGGACTGACACTTCTAAACCTACACCTTTACTCCTCCTCGAACCACTTAGATGACTTTATGAAGGCCATCAAGTCCTTTATGTCCAGTTCCGCGATCTGGCTTTGGCTATCCAGGAAGGGAACTCCCAAAAAGCGCGTTCTCGCGCCGCTTAAAGCCGGGCAGTTGCTGATGAGGCTCTTCACCGTGTCCTCTTCCTCATCATCTTTGCAGCTCCGTCGGTAGGGCACACCTAGCCTTTCTACGTGCCTGCCAATAAGGCAGTGCCCAGTTAGAACACCTAATAATATGGAGATTTCTCTCCTTCTTAGGGCGTGAATGCCTCTAGATCTTTTATGAACCCATTTTGGCCAGGTTTGTTTGGATGTCCCTGGGAATTGTTGCCACCTTTCGTTGGCTTGACGTAGTGTGTACTCCTTCAGCATTAGCTTGCATGTGGCAAACGGCATACCTAAGCGCTCTTTATCCCGAAGACCCGGGACCCATGTGTGGTTCACGCGGTTCTGTTGGGCCATTTCTTGAAGAGATCGACGACAGCTGAGCGTCAGTTCAGAGTTGAACGAATAAGAGCCAAGAGCTTTGATGGCCGCCTGGCTGTCGCTGAAAAAACGATGTCCTCGCCAATAGCGCGTTTACTTATCCGCGACATCCAAGATTGCTCAGACTTCAGCCTGGAAGACACTGCAGTGATCAGGTAGTCTGAAGGAGACCTCAAGTTCCAGATCCCTTGCATAAACCCCTCCTCCAACTCTGCCATCTAGCTTCGAGCTTTTAGTGTAAAAAGATATGCCGCCGTTAGTGGCGGGGCAGCGATCCATCCTCTCTCATTCCTCCCAGCTGAGAATGCTCGTTTTGAAGCAGCTGTCTCCGACTGTTGTGGCCGCACATCGATCTGTGCTCAGAGGGAGAAAACTGTAAGATCCTAGAATACTGGAGTGTCCAGTTGTGCTTGCGACCCAGCCAGACGTTCCCCTTAGGCTCAGAGCCACTGCCGCTGCTGCTCGGTACGCTTCCAGATCTAGTGGCAAAATGCCTAGAATGGCCTGGAGAGCTTCGTTGGGCGTTGTTCTTACTTTACCTAACAGCCATTTAAAGTGCATTTTTTTATATCATTTGGGTACCTTTTTTAAGGAAAATTTAAATTTTTTGCGCTTTATCGTAGAATGTTAAATTACTATGAATGTTGGTCCCACTTCCGTATTGTGTCGATTTTTTCAGTCCTTACCAAAGCTCACTTAAAAAAAATTTCTTATATCGTAAATCTCTCATATCGCAATAAAAGATGTGTTGCCCACCCTATTTCTCCAAACATTCTAAAACCAAACAACCTAAGCAACCTTCGAAATTTAAATTAACTGAAAACTTGATTGTCAAAAGCTTCAGACAAAAAGCACTCAAATTACAAACTTGTCAAAAGCGCAATTATACACAAAACTTTATTAAAAGCTATCGCATTCGCGGAAAATTACACAGTGGAATTAACAAAAAGCAATAGAGTGCACAGAACAAAATATAAATTTTAGTTTCAGTGATCTCATCGCCGCAGCAAAACAAAGGCAATTTTTACCGGCCGTGCATTGACATTTGGACAAGTAAAAGGTTTGCTATTTTTTTTTTTTTGGTTATTTTCATTTGTCGAACTTCATATCTAATTTAAGTTAACTGAAACTATTCATTTTCTACAGGAGCAATGTTTCTTACAAAATCCGCCAGATTAACATCAGCTTTGGTTGGGCCGACAGCAGTCAGACTCAATGGACAAAGTGCAGTGGCGAGTGTCGAGCAATACAGACATTTGAACATTACAAATGCACCAATAAGCATCAATGGAATGTCCGGTAAGTTGTTTGGGGGATTCCCTGCAGTGAATTGTGGAACTATGTTCTATTGAGAGTAGACGCCAACTAGACCTTATGATATGCATATTATGTACATATGTGATTAGGGCCCAACTGAATAATAATTCCCACTACAATTGGGCTCATGTACCTACCGGAATGAATAGGGTTAAACCACAATTTCGGTCCTAAAATGTTTTTTTTTTTTTAGTTTTCTCCTATTCCTCTATGCCTCCATTTTCTATTCCTGAACCTATCGTTATCCATATCATTTTCCTTATCTCTATCCCTATTATTCCTATCCCTACCCGTTTTCATGCTACCCCTGTCTCATTTAACTCTACTCATTTTCAATGTTCTCTCATGAATACTCCCAGAGATATGCACAACGAAAAATCTCATTTGTATGGGCCTACATTTGTTTGGAATCTCCGAACGTTATCTACAAAGCAGATGAATTTTACTGAGAAGTATTCCATGGCAGACCTATGTTTAGAAAAAATTTGGTTATAATATGTTAGGTTCAATTAGCTGCCGCAGAGGCACACTTAAGGGTGTAAGAGTAGGTCACCTCCTCGTTGGTGCACCCTGGGTAACGCTAAATGACCTACATAGCATACACGACTACTTAGTTTCTTGTATTGCCTGTTCTACCAGAACGGTACCAGTACTTGTGCTATACCCATCGTGCCGAAACGACCCGGCCGTTTCTTTTATTGGCCCGGCCAAGAGCAATAAACTCGGGGTGACCCTGTCTGGCACTTAAGCAGGGCTACACCTCCTTACAACAACAACACACTTAGGCCAGTTTTGAAAGGCCCGTTGTGATACCACCAACACTAGGAAAGTCAGTCCCGGGACCCGGCCATATGGAAAATCGCTGAGTTGTTGGGATTTTCCACATAGAAGAATGCTGGGACTGACAGTCCTACACCGACACCGTTACTCCTCATCGAACCACTTAGATGACTATGAAGGCCATCAAGTCCTTTATGTCCAGTTCCGCGATCTGGCGTAGGCTATCCAGGAAGGGAAATTAGAAAAGAATTTCGTGGACCAGTAACATCCTCCCTAACTTTTGACTAAATGCAACGAAGTGTTTTTGAGAAATTGAACTCCAAACTTTAAGCCTCATTTTGTAAAAGTCGTAAAATGTAACATACGACTATAATTTATCCGAGCGACGATGTGTCCATTCGCAGATTTAAGAAATTTAAATTAAAAAAAGATTTGAAAAGAGAAGACGATGGGAGATGAATGTCAGGAAACCTGTATACTAGCCCGGATCGGTCGCCATAGAAAAAAAATGTTTTTCCAGTCCACCCCTAGGATATTTTGAAGGCGATCCCAAAAAAAAAATTTTTTTTGTCACGCCCCCCGATGGGCTATTTACTCTTTTTGACACTACGTCGCCATTTTAAGTTCGATTTTAATGATGATGTGAAACGAGATACCGACAGTCACTCCTAGAATTTGAACTCGGAGTAAAAAATGATTAAGGTAAGATTTGTGGCGGCTTCCAAGCCATGAACAACGGTGTACGGCTCATTAAAATCGGCTTAAAATGGCGACATAGTTTCAAAAAAAGTAAATAGCCCATCGGGGTGGTGTGGCAAAAAAAATTTTTTTTGGGATCGCCTTCAAAATATCTTTAATCCTAGGGGAGGACTGTAAAAACTTTTTTTGTCGATCCACCCTACTGTATACTCAATTTAAATAGGGGAAATTAGATGCCGCACTCCAAAAAGTTCTAGAAACTAGTCGAGCACACAGACTTTAATACCCAATTTCTCTGCAGGGACTACACTATCTTCGAATGAATAACACAATTTCACAATAAATCTTCTAATTACATTTCTCGCCCCTTTTAAATAGACTATGGGCGACTTAGTGGCAATACGCTCAGCTTCACAACACTTGCTCCTGTCGCACTAACAAGCGTTCGTTACTACGCAGATGAAACTAAACAACGAAAAGTGGAATCCACCAGTGCGACATCGGGTGCGCCCAGTTTACCAGATCGCGAACAAGTTGAACGATTTTTATTTCGTTTACTTGCATTCATTTGGGATATAAGCGTGTGGGCTTATATAAATACGACAAAAGCAATTCAAACTCATATTATAGCCAATGACTCGGTGCAATTCTATTGGAAGCGTTTGCACGAACGTATGGCTAAGGCTAAAAAGGAGTGGTAGTTTGTGTAAGTGTTTGTGTGGGAATGCAACTTTGAACTGGGGTCTCAAAGAGGACTTTCTTTATTTACAATATTTTCAATTCGATGTTTTATTTTCCTATTTTATAATTAGTAACTACTAGTTGGGTATGTATGTATTTCATTAAATGATTTTTTTCCATATTTTATTACTCATGTTAGTAACATATTTAAGATTTTGTTTTGTAAATAAAATATAAAAACTATTTAATACACCGAAAAAGAAGTTATTTTAAGTCATTGGGAGGTTCTGTATGTCTTCTCGATTAAAAAGTGTTATGATATGACCAAGTCAAACCTTTGCAAACATAGAACCCGATGGCAATAAGGTTTGCAAAAAAGTTGAAAATTTTGAAAAATTTCCCTAAACTTTGTGCAAACTTTTTCGGACATTTTTTATGTTTTCTGGCGGCCGCCGTGGTGTAGCGGTTAAGTGTTCGGCCTTCTACACCAAGTCGTGGCGGTTCGATGCCCGGCAAAAGTAACATCAAAAATTATTTAGAAAAAGAATTTTTCTAAACGGGGCCGCCCCTCGGCAGTAGTTTGGCAAACTCTCCGGGTGTATTTCTGCCATGAGAAGCTTCTCAGCAAAAAATTCATTTGCTTTGCAAGTGCCGTTCGGAGTCGGCGAAAAACTGTAGGTCCCACCAACTTGTGGGAAACACTCAAAAAGCAACACACCACAAGTTGGAAAGAGAAGCTCGGCTAAAAAATCTCGTTAGAGGTTATGATAACCTGTTGGTATATCGCCGCCATTAGTTTTTTTTTTTTTTTGTTTATGTTTTCTATTATAGAATTCGCTACATTTTAATTAAAACAAGTGAGGAAATCCAAGTTCGGGTAAACTGAACATTAAATACCCAGAGATTTCTACCAGTTTCATCAGGAATATTTCCTTTACCTCCATGAAACCTGCTAAATTTCATCAATCTACTATAATCAATTTCAAAGTTATGACCAGTCGAATTTTCAAAAATGCCCCCTTAAAAATGCACGATGCCACGTTCACTTTTAAAGTTTAACAGAAACTCACAAGATGATCAGGAGGAATTAGCTGCCGAATTATACTATTTTAGCCATTTACCTTAGCGAATTATGTCAATTTATGTGATGTTCGAAATTTTCCATATCGAAAGTGGGCGTGACCGGGAAGCGACTTCGTTCAATTTCATCCCTATAATTCTAATAAATCTTGTGCCAAATTTCATGATTCTACCTTAATCAGTTTAAAAGTTATGACCAGTCTAACTTTCAATAATGCCTCTCTTAAAAGTGTGCAAAAGTGGGCGGTGCCATGGTCACTTTTGAAAATTTATCAAAAAATCATAATAGAATGACCAGGGGAATTCACCTGTAAAATTATATCATTTTAGCTATTTCAGATACCGAATATTATTTCGATATTATTCGATTTATGTGATTTTCGAAACTTTCGATATCGAAAAAGGGGGCGTGGTTATCATCCGATTTCCAAATATCTCAATTTTTACTCAAGTTATCGTGTACAGGGACGGCTTTAATCAACTTATCTTTTCAACCTAAGAACTTTCATATAGGGAACTATATCTATCTCGACTATTTTGTACCGTTACGTAGTATCGTTACGTGGTCAAAATTATAATACGCTTGTACTAGTACTACTAGTACGCTGGGTATAAAAATATTAAAAATACTATCTTACTGATTTTTCCAATGAAATTCGAAAAAATGTTAGTGCATCAAATAAGCCGACGCTCACTGTATTTTGAAAGCCGTTTTTTTTCTGGAGCGCAAAGCTCCAAAACGGCTGGACCGAATTAAATGAAATTTTGCACGTAGTTTTTGCTCGAGCCCGACATGGTTATAGGCTGAAAATATTATAATAATTCAGGCCGGTTTTAGAGATAACTGCCAAATTGTGGACCAGGGTAACCTGCGTCAGCGTCTGTCGGATCTGCTACTTTTATATATTGTTGGTTTCTTCATCTAATAGCTGTTCAATAAATTTTCGTGTTTTTTCTCGCGCTACCACTAATTGTGGTGGATCGGTTTCAGCGGGCTCATACATATCCGCGCAATGTGCAGTACCTATAAAATGGATACAAATTTCAAACTATTCCTATTTAATTGCAAACCATAAGATAAAACATGCAAACCTTCAATGTAAATGGTGGGTACTTTTGGATCCTCAGACGAAGTCAAACCGAGTGCATGCCAGGGATCAATGGAGCCATGTACGTAAAGTACATTTGTTGTGTTTGGACGTAAACCGCCATAATATTGATTAGTTTGCGAAACAACACGTTCCAAGTACTTTGCATCCATGCTATAGGTAAAAAAAGAGATGTTTTAAGATATACGGAGGAATTTCAGTTAATCTGTATTTTACCTCGGCGAGTAGATATCTATGCATTGCTTTATAAAAAAATCCACTTTGAATCGATCGCCAAAAGTGTCATTCTTATCATTCGATGTTTGAAAGAACCCAAATTCATTACATGTCTGATAGGTCCATTGTCGTGTCCAATTAGCTACCTTAGCTTCCCAAGAAATATTTCTCATGTCTTCTAACTTTTTTTCATATTTATAATCGAAGCATTTCTCTTTGGACTTCTCCAAAAGCATACCACTTACAATTCCCAAACGGTCAACGGGTGGTCCAATTGTCGTGTTCACCATGACTTGGCATATCTTTTTAAGAAATTGTGTTAGTGTTTATAATTTAGAACCAGTGATATAGAAAACTTGAGGGAAAACGACTTCGATTTCCTTCCTTTTATATGTCAATATTTTGTACTCACCTCAGATATGTTATAACCACCATCAGCCGTATTGTTTCTATTTAATTGCACAACGCCCGCAATATTATCGGTCAAGGTTTGGAAAAAGTTTGACATATCTAGAGGCTCTGCTATAGAGTCCTGAATTGGCGTACAAGTTCTGGAATAAAGGAAAAAGTCGAAAAGCTAGGTAACCACGTCTCCACAAAAAAAAAAAATATTTCAACATTACTTAAATTTTTCATCCAAATTACGCCGTCCAATCTCATGCTGTGTAAGAGTTTCAATTTCGGCAAAGCCATGTCCTACAGCATCTAGGCAGCTAGAGGAATGTGTGGCTAATGAAGCTTTAACCACTTGCAAATATTCTAAAATCGACATATGTAAGTATAGATTACACTGTACAGCAAGCGGCTGGATATGGGACCATAGACGTAAGAAATTGAGACATAAGTAAAAAAAGGAGTTTTTCGAAGTTAGTCTCCAAAATTTAGTTACGGGCTTTCGAAGTTCCATATTTTGTTTGGAAAAATTGAAAAAGGCAAAATATGGACGACCAACGCAAGGAAAGTCAATCCCGGGACCCGGCCATATGGAAAATCCCTGGGTTTTGGGATTTTCCACATAGCAGAATCCCGGGACTGACACACCTAAACCGACACCGTTACTCCTCCTCGAACCACTTCGGTGCCTTTATGAAGGCCATCAAGTCCTTTATATCCAGTTTCGCGATCTGGCTTTGGCTATCCAGGAAGGGAACTTCCAAAAAGCGCGTTCTCGCGCCGTTTAAAGCCGGGCAGTTGCAGATGAGGTGCTTCACCGTTTCCTCTACCTCATCTTTGCAGCTCCTACAGCATCGTCGGTAGGGCACATCTAGCCTCTTTGCGTGCCTACCAATAAGGCAGCGCCCAGTTAGAACACCAATTAATATGGAGATTTCTCTCCTTAGGGTGTGAATGCTTTTAGATATTTTCTAATCCCATTTTGGCCAGGATTGTTTGGATATCCGGCACCGTGGGGATAGTTGTCATCTTTCGTTGGCTTAACGGATTGTGTACTCCGTCAGCATTAGCTTGCATGTGGCAAACGGCTTACCTAAGCGCTCTTTATCCCGAAAAACCTGCTTGGTCGCACCCTGCCTGGCAAGTTCGTCTGCCTTACAGTTTCCCTCAATGTCGCTGTGTCCCGGGACCCATGTGAGGTTCACGCGGTTCTGTTGGGCCATCTCTTGAAGAGATCGACGACAGCTGAGCGTCAGTTCAGTTCGAACTTCGAAAATCCGTAATACAATTTTCGAAAAACGGGGAATGCCATTTTTTTACTCATGTTTTAATCTCTTCAAAAAAGTTGGTATGGTCCCATACCCAGAAAAAAAAGTTGATTTTGTCATATAGGGTTAATACTCTAAAATAACTTATAATAAACAGTGCACGATGGAAAGCTTTTGACTTCGATTTTGTGATTACCTGGATAATGCTTTTCGAAAATATGAAAAGCCGCCTGATTAATATTATTTGATAGGTCACTCCTAATTCGTACCTACCTGCAAAATCCACTTTCGCCAACAGAGGCGCACTAGAGCTAATAGCGCCATGTATTAAATGAGGATACTTTTCACGCGCCCAAGCAGCCAAAGCTCCAGGATAAGAACCACCAAAAACAATCCATTTCTGAGTTTTATGAAACTTATGCTCCCGATTCATGCCTTGTATGAAGTTGGCGACATCGGCAAGGGCCTGTCTCGAGGTAAGTAATCGAAGATTCTCGACTGAGAGATCGCTGTAAAAAGAATGAATTTTTGAACACCGTGATTTATATTATGTGGCTATTTCGAGTATTCCATAAACTGGTTGCGAACTACAGTAGTAAGTTAGGCAAACGAAATGACCACAGCTTATGTCGCTTAAACAGTAATAGTTTGGCTTATGGAAATCTAAAACTCGTTTTTAAGGACTTTCCCTGAGTGCTATTCTTAGCTCTCACCTTTTCGGACGACTTTTCCCATAAAAACGATGCTCCAAGTGAAAACACATAGCTTCAAATTGTTTGGCATATTGAATCCAAGCACCCGTTGTTACCCAGCGTGATGAAATAGCCATTTCACCACCAATCGTAAGAAAAATAGGCGCATTACTGTCATTCCGATAGTATGTGTTGTTGGTGTAATAGAGCTGCAAAATTATAAAGAAAATAATGAGCTTCGGTTTTAAATAATCAACTTTTCAGGAGTATTATTTTTTCTATATCTAGCCCTATCCCGTACATCTACCCTTAGCAATTCTATGCGCCATATTCCTATTTATCATAATTTTTCACTTATTCTATACCGATAGCTATTACTATTCCGAACCCTATCACAATCCCTGTTGCGCCATCAATACTTCCAGAGGTATTCAGTACGAAAAATCACATTTGAATGGGATAAGCCACGCCCTTCCCATTACCTTCCCTTTGTTCTTAAAGCTACGTTTACACTGCACCAAATGCGTCACTTTTGGCCAAGTTTTTTCTAGACCGTTCATCCGCAGATTGAATTTGATCACCAAATTAGGTCAAATTAAATTAAATTCATCTAATTTGGAAAACAAATTCATTCTGCGGACAAACATTCTCGAAAAACTTCGCCAAATGCGACGCATTTGGTGCAGTATAAATGTATCATAATGTCTTAAATATTGAAACAATTTTAAAACTTAAACTGGGATATTCAGTACGAAAAATTTCATTGTATGTGTGGTGCCACGACCGCCCCCACCTAATTTTATCCCAATCGGTGTAACCGCTTCCGACATAATAGGAGATATCCATATATGAATGGCTTGTTAAAATTTGTTATTGGATCACCCTTTACTTTCACATTAAATAAACAACAAAATCATCTTCACTTTCTTACTTGTTTCCATGTTGTAATATTCTTCTCTTCCTTATCAAAATGATCAAGTTTTTGTTCAAACCAGTTCTCTTTTGCTGCCAGAACATCGGGCGTCAATTGCTCTTTACTTTGCTCATCAATAGAGCTTTGACCCATGCTAACTTTAGCGAAAGCATTTCTATTATCAAAATCTAACACAATAAACAATAACAAAAAAATTGTTATATACGGTTTCTTGTGATAAGTTGAAAGCACTGAGCACAAACTCCTCATTGTGGATTTAATCGCTGATGTTTCTTTTCAATTTTCGTTTTCTAAGTAAAGACTAAGTTGACTTGACTTGATAACACTTTTATACCGATTTTATATATTTAAAATAATTATTTTAACGCTAGAATTGGTGCTGAAACACTTCCAACTTTAGCTGTAACGCACACTGAATACTAAAGAGTTCTTGAGCTTGTCTTTTGCTATAGCCATACTTTAACGGACTTCGTTAATCACAGGGTGTGTCATTGATGCTATATTGAATTTATTCTGAAGTAGTTTTTAGTAGTTTTTTTTTTTACTCTGGTGGTGCCCTGTTCTCTAGCAGTTAGTAAATTCTGGGTTCCCCCAGATATCTAGGCACAAGATACGGTAACCAAGCCGTGTGATATTATACACCATTTCCAGGTGTAAATGAGAAAGCGTCACATTGATATGCGAAAGCGTCATTTGTAATTGAGAATAGTCAATTGTTAATACGTAAGTGTCAAATGTAAATGAGATTAGGTACTTGTAAATGGAAAAGCGTCACATGAAAATGAGAAGACGTCATTTGTAATTGAGAATAGTCAGTTGTAAATGCGAATAGTCAATTGTAAATGCGAAAGAGTCCATTGACAATCAGATTAGATACTTGTAAATGGGAAAGTGTCACATGAAAATGAGAAAACGATTTTGAAAATGAGAACGCGTCATTTGAAAATGAGAAATATGTAGAGTAAAAGTAATAGGAATCTATTCTCAATTAGAAATTACGCCTTCTTATTTTTATGTGACGCTTTTCCGTTTAATACGTTTGGAGCACTCTTGATGGATCAACTTATGATTTTTCAAACTTTGGCCTCAAGGTAAAAAGTACAAAGTCGGGACATTAGAATTGGTTTTAGAGGTATGCTTCCTTCGGCAAAGTATCTTATTTTGATCCCTAAAATACGATTTTCCTTGTCACTTGGGCGATTTTGAAATCGACCCGCCTAATTACACGCAATACTCCTGTAGGGCGCCCGCCAAAACCAACAACAAAAATTATTTAGAAAAAGAATTTTTCTAAACGTGGTCGCTGAGGGAATAGGTGAGGGAATCGTGACGCGTTAGACAGGGTCACTTCGAAATGTATTGCTCTTGGCCGAGTCATTATAAAAAAAAAACAACCCGGGTCGTTTCGGTACGAAGGGTATTGTACAGGTACAAATACCGTTCTCGCAGAACCGGCAATACGTGAAACGTGGTCGCTCCTCGGCAGTAGTTTGGCAAACTCTCCGGGTGTATTTCTGCCCGCCAACTTGTAGGAAAAAAATTAAAGCAGCACACTACTAGTTGGAAGAGATGATCGGCCAAAATCTCATTAGAGGTTATGATAACCTGTTGGTATATCGCCGCCATTAGTTAGTTAGTCGATATTGAGCCTACGATTAGTATGTACATTCAAAGCTCCACAACAATCAGTATATGAGTAAGTCTAAGGGCCACTTGCATAAAAGCCGATAACGAGTAATCGGTGATTAACTTGACAGCTTATCGGCTTTTATGCAAGCGGCCCTAAATATTGAAATTATTGATACGAGTATTTTAGTTTTTTTTTTTATTCAAGTTATCCTTTTCAACTCAACATAATCATTCTGCATGGATTTATAAAAATATAACTACTAATATTCGATCTTTTTTTTTTAGGAATATATGAAGTTTCAAAATATAACAAACGATTCATATTATCCACTCTAATCTAGACATATTCGTTTGCTATTTAAGATTTTTCCACTTGAAAGTTTTCCAACAACTTGGCAATATATTTAATAATTTTGTTACGGGCCTCCACTAGCTGTGGTGGATCGGTTTTAGCGGGTTCATACATATTGGCGCAATGTGCGGTGCCTGCAAATGTAGAAACAAAAGCCGTTATTAATTAAAAAAAAAAAAAAAACAGAAAACAACAACACAAACCTTCAATGTAAATAGTAGGCAATTTCGGATTTCTGGATGAAGTCAAACCAAGCGCATGCCATGGATCAATCGAGCCATGTACGTATAGTACATTTGTCGTATTTGGATTTAGGGCACCATAATATTTATTGGTTTGTGAAACAACCTGCTCTAGGTATTTGGCGTCCATGCTTTTGAAATAAAATAATAATTACATAAAGTAAATTAATAATTAAAAATGCAATTAAACAATTAAATTGTTTAAGAAAAGTACTACGGAGTAATACCACCTCAGAAGAAAAACCCCGGACCTATGTATAAGTATAGAGAAAGCCCATAAACTTCAGCTGCTCCAGGTAATTTTACTCCAAGTCTTCATTCCAGAGTTGGAATTATGCCGCATCCAGATACATAATGTAAAATTGTAATCTATAAGGAGCTACCTCTTAACTTGCTATCAGAAATTCGTAAAAATTAAACATGAAGTAATTTCGGCAATGATTTTCTGCGTTGAAGCCTTTACAAATCGAAGACTTAGGGGTAGATTTATTTTGAGACATTTTTTTAAAAACAACCAGAATTTTTTCAATAACGCTCTCACGGAAGTGGAATATCGCCCTGTCTGATACATATATGGGTCATTCCATGCCAAATCGACAATTTTTTTACCTGACCCCCTTCGATTTCGCTTAAAATTTGCTATCTTCCCCCCGAAAGACATTTTTCAGAATTTTTTAAAAAAATTTTTACCCAAATCAAAAAAAGTTATGAACTTAACTTTTTCAAAAATCGACCGCTTGGGATCATTTTTTCTTAAAATTTTTGTTTTTAAATGCAGTTTTCGGAAAAAAAAAAAAAAATTAAAAGCCCAGTATTGCGTTTCTGTAACTCAATTCGATCGACCGTCTCGACTGAAATAGTCGATTTGACGTCATATTGACGTCACACTAATCTTTTTTGTTTCTGTACAAAAAAATTTATTTTGTCGATTCATTTTCTCACTTGCTTTTGACAAAATTTTTTTTTTTTCAATTTTGAATCGAGTCGAGTGTGACGACATTGAAATCGAGAATTTTGTCGATTTTTTACAGAAACGGGGTACAGATATAAATTTTTTTTTTTTCGAAAAAAAAGTCCGACCATTTTTTTTTTCATTTTTATTTTTTTTAGAACTCCAAGTAATTCTGCAATAATTCCCGCTAATAACAAGATGTGCCGAAAGTCGCTTCAATTTAAAAAAAAAAAAAAAAAAAAAAAAATTTTAAACTTGGCTTAATTTCTTCTATTTTTTTGTTTATTGAAAAAAAAATTCAACTTTGGCCCATTTTGTATAACTTTTTAATGAATTTTTCGATTTGGCATGGAATGACCCATATGTATGTATAACAATTTCGTTTCAAAATATTTTTCAAAAACGCTCAAACAGCATTTTCTAAGAAACGTTGTATTGTTGAACTTTATTCAAACATACCCTATTATCTCGAATTTTTTATTTATTTATTTTTTCTCAAGAAAGAGAAAAGAAGTATATAAAAATTTGACTCTAAAACGCTGTATCTAAACTAAAAATGTATTGCATATCCTCTTAGCTAGCTGAAACTCATTCCGAGTTTCTTGAGCCAAATTTTGCAAAAGGGCATCTTCAAACAAATTCTGAAACTTTTGAAATAGGGTGATCTTTCACTGAGCCGTCGAAATAAAAAAAAAAAAACTAATGGCGGCGATATACCAACAGGTTATCTCATAACCTCTAACGAGATTTTTAGCCGAGCTTCTCTTTCCAACTTGTGGTGTGTTGCTTTTGAGTTTTTCCTACAAGTTGGCGGGACCTACAGTTTTTTGCCGACTCCGAACGGCACTTGCAAAGCAAATGAATTTTTTGCTGAGAAGCTTCTCATGGCAGAAATACACCCGGAGAGTTTGCCAAACTACTGCCGAGGGGCGACCCCGTTTAGAAAAATTCTTTTTCTAAATAATTTTTGATGTTACTTTTGTCGGGCATCGAACCGCCACGACTTGGTGTAGAAGGCCGAACACTTAACCGCTACACCACGGCGGCCGCCCGTCGAAATGCTTTTTTAATAAATTTATTTTTTAATTTTTATTGTAAAACGTCTGTCCCTCCATCATACCATCAGACCATCATAACCCAGCGGCGAAAATCCGCCTACAGAATGCAGCACTTCTCCAATACTTTTCGACAGTTTACCCTCAAGAATCAGTTACAGCGTTTATTACTTTCCCGTAAGCATGGCCGCTTTGTGGGCAAAGCTGATTACATGCCCCATTACTAGTAATGGAATAAGTAAGCTGTCGCCGAAAAATGTTCGGATTCTTATTACAATTAGGTATACCATTCTGAAAATGTAATCGATCCGGAATAATGTTCGGATGCTTATTACCACTATGCATACCATTCTGAAATTGTAATTGACATTGTCGGCAGATCATCCACTTAACGCATTACGATTTCAATACACACTTGTAAGGGTTTCGTAATGCATTTTATTTCTCTTCAATGCCACATACCTCTCTGAGTAAATATCCATGCATTGCTTGATGAAAAAATCAACAGCAAAACGATCACCGAATGTGTCGCTCTTATTATTCGATGTTTGATAGAAACCGAACTCATTACAGGTCTGATAAGTCCATTGACGACTACCATTACATGCCTTAGCATTCCATGAAGTTTCCTTTAATTCCTCAATCATTTTATCATATTTGTAATCTAAACATTTTTCCTTTGATTCCTTCAAAAGCATATCATTGACGACACCAAGGCGTGTAACTGGTGGTCCTATCGTGGTATTCACCATAACATTGCAAAGCTGTTGATAGAGAAAACAATTTCATAAAATTAGGGTTTTCAAAATAGTTAATATTTTTTTTTTAAAACTTACATCGTCGATTGTATACGTGGCACTGGGCCTATTGTCCTTGTTATATTGTACAACACCAGCAAAATTTCCAGCCAATGATTCGAAGAAGTTTGACATGTCCAATGGATTTTCTATAGAATCTTTGATTGGTGTGCAGGTTCTAGATGCAATAAGATTTCGAAAATATAGTTCCGCGAAAAGTTTTAGAGCTTAAAAATACATACTTGAATTTTTCATCCAAATTGCGTTGTCCAATCATGTGACGCGTTAAGATTTCAACTTGCGCAAAAGCACGACCGACTGCTTCTAGACATTGTGCTGAGTGAGTGGCCAATGATGCTTTAACAACCTCGAAGTACTCTACGGAAATAAGTAGTACTAATATGAACATCAATACACAGAGGTTCCCCTACCTTTAAAATCAACTTTAGCCAATAATGGACCACTGGAACTTATAGCGCCGTGTATGAGATCGGGATATTTTTCACGTGCCCAAGCAGCCAACGAACCAGGATATGAGCCACCAAAAACTATCCATTTTTGTTTATCACCCATTTTATATTGTTGCTTCATGCTACGTATAAAGTTAGCCAAATCCGAAAGGGCCTGTTCTGAAGTTAGATATGCAAGATTCTTCGTGGAGAGATCGCTATAGGAAATTGTTTCATAGTTACGTTTTTTTTTTTTCAACACGTTTTGGATCAAGTTTATAGTTTGTTTTACCTTGTTGGATGACTCTTGCCATAATATCTATGCTCTAATTGGAAACATAATGCACCAAAATGCTCAGCATATTTTATCCAAGCACCCTCGGACATCCAACGTTTTGATGCTTCGCCTTCACCGCCAATCATTAGAAAAATTGGTGCTGTAGCGTCATTTCGATAGAACTCATCATTGACAAAGTAGCGCTGCAATTAATAAAACGTTTTTTTTTGTTTGCAAATTAGAGTTCATTTTATTCAAGATTTTGATATACATAATATGAATCCCCCTGATCATTCTCTTATGATGTTTCCATAAATTTTTTATAGTGGGCGTGGCACCGCCCACTTTTAAGGGAGGCATTTTTGAAAATTTGACTGGTCGTAACTCTTAAACTGTTACGATTGAACGATGGAATTTGGCACAAAGCATTCTAGTATCGTTGGGAGTATACCTGATGAATTTGGATAAAATCGCCCTCCAGCCATGCCCACTTTCGATATCGAAAATTTCTAAAAACCACCTATATTGACATAATTCGCTAACGGAAAAGGGGAAAATTATATAATTTTATAGGTGAATCCCCCTGGTCATTATATAAAGATTTTTTGACAAATTTGGAAGGGGCCCGCATACTAGTATCGTTGGGTGTATACCTGATGTAATTGGACGAAATCGCTTCCTGACCACGCCCACTTTCTTTATGGAAAATTTCGAAAATCACTTAAATTGACATAATTCGGTAAGGTAATTAGCTAAGTTAGTAAAAACTTTAGGTAAATCCTCCTAGGGCCTATATCATTGTTATCCCGTTCTGAAAATTACTGCTGGGTATTTAATGTTCGGTTCACCCGAACTTAGACTTCCTAACTTTTTTTAATATGGAAATTTTTGTTGATTCTCAATTTGCCCTCAAAGGAAAATCTCTAATGTTTGAGAACAACACTCAATCTCAAATAGTAGGGATTTCGGAAACACAACTTGAAAATTAAATGATTATTATCAAACAATGATTATTGTCAAGTGGGTGTTTTCGAAAATGTGTCAACGATTGAGGAACGTCCGAACGACAAGTTTAAACCCCTTTACAGTGGTAATGTGTCATCTTTAGAAAAATGTTTTAATGGCCTTAGATATGTATATATGCCAAAAAAAACTAATCTCACCCAAGGCCTACTCAAGATTTTATACTGAAACTAGTGTGCCAGCATGGAACGTCCATAATGCTGGAAACACCCATATATTTTTCTGTGCTTGTTGGGTAGAGACAACAAATATTTACCTGTTTCCATGTAACGTCCTTATTTTTCTCACCAAAATGATCCAACTTTTGTTCAAACCATTGATCCTTTGGTTCTGGTTTACGACGCAACGATTCGAATTTGCTGGGTTCACCTAAAAATCCATCATCATAACGTCCATTGCGAAAACGTCCCAAAGCATTTGCCGTGTCAATATTCGCCAAAGTAAACAATAACAAAACAGCAATTAACCAAATGAGGCCAGTAAAGGGACCATTGCTGGAGCCCATCTTGTCTCTGCTAAAGCGCTATGATATGACTCTTATCAGATAATCTGTTGCTATTTTTTAGACAATCGATTGCTTTGATTGTGTGCTGCGAAAAAATAAAAATAACTTGTTGATGTCAAAAAGTATAATAAAGGAACTCAAAGTCTCCAGCTACAGTGGAGGTAAAAAAAAAAAAACGAATTCATATATGTAGGTAGGTAAATATGTATGTTATACTCTGTGAGGTTATCGCTAGTGATTACTGTGCACAAAAAAAAGCCGCACAACCGAAACAAAAGCAACAACAAACAACAGACAACAGCACATGGGGTGCATCGCCGAACTTTGCCTTCACATTGTAGGTAAAATATTGATTTTACTTTTAATTTTCATCTTTTTTGAGAAAATGTATTAGTTTTAAAAAAAGAAAATTTTGTTTTCCACTTAGTCTTACTTCTTAATCCGTGTTTGAAGAGAGAATATAAAACAATGCGCCCGTCCAATTTGTTGTCTGCTGAACAAATGATGGAATTATTGGATTCGCTCTATTGGACGGCTCTTATAGACCAAGATCCCAGAGCCTAAAAGCGTCACTTATTTTATAATGGATGAAACCAATACCGATCGATAGTCCTCCCCGAATCTAGAAAGAATGTGAAAATTTTAAAGCTGTACCTATGACAAGGGCCTAGGAATCGGGGGTCAAAGTCGCCAAAAAATGACCCTAACTTCACTTATTTTATAATGGATGATTTTCACATATTTGACGTAGATTACCACCCCGCGTCAGTATCAAGTGTTGTTAGACCCGTACCAGTGACAAGGCTCCAGCCAGACACCCCCAGTTCGCGGATTTTCCTATGGAAATTTATTCTGTTTTACTAATTTCACGCATTTGGGCCACTTTGGCTGCTTTTAACTACCCAATATTTTTCCATTTTTTGTAGAACACTACCCTCAAGTAGTATCAGGAATTTTTAGACTTCGTCCCATGGAAAAAACTTCAGCCAGACACCTCAAAACTCGGGAAATTTCACTAATTTTTACTGCGCTTTCACATGTTTAAGCGGATTTGACCAACTTTGGCCTCTTTTAAATAACAGATCTTTACACATGTATCGTAAAATGCTACCCTTAAGTAGATTCAAGAATTTCTAGACATCATCCCATGGAAAAAACTTCAGCCAGACACCTGAAAGTTCGAGAACTTTTATTTTCCTATTAATTAGCTTTCTCTTGTTTGTCCCAGTTTTACTAATTTTAAATGATAGATCTTTTCACATGTGTCGTAGGACACTACCCTTAAGTAGTTTCAGTAATTTTTAGACCTCGTCCCATGGCAAAAACTTTAGCCAGACACCTCAAAACTCGGGAAATTTCACTAATTTTTACTGCGCTTTCACATTTTTAAGTGGATTTGACAAACTTTGACTACTTTTAAATAGCAGATCTTCACACATGTGTCGTAAAATGCTATCCTTAAGTAGAATCAAGCATTTCCAGACATCATCCCATGGCAAAAACTTCAGCCAGACACCTAAAAGTTCGGGAACTTTTATTTTCCTATTAATTTGCTTTCTCTTGTTTGTCCCACTTTTACAACTTCTAAACGACGGATCTTTTCAGATGTTTCGTAGGACACTACCCTTAAGTAGTTTCAGTCATTTCTATACTTCGCCCCATGGCAAAAACTTCAGCCAGACACCTCAAAGCTCGGGATTTTCACTAATTTTTACAGAGATTTCACTTGTTTCAGCAGGTTTCTCCAACTTTGTCCACGTTTAAACGGCGGATCTTTACACACGTGTCGTATAACACTACCCTTAAACAGCATCAGGCATTTCCGGACTTCATTCCATGAAAAAAACTTAAGCCAAACAACCCAAAGCACGGGGACTTTTCATCATTTTTAATGTGCTTTCACATGGTCAAATGGGTTTACTCAACTTTGGCTGCTTTTAAATGGCGGATCGTTACAAATGTATCGTATAACACTACTATTAACTAATATTAGGCATTTTTAGACTTCGCCCCATGACAAAAACTTCAGCCAGACACCTCAAAGCTGAGGAAATTTCATAATTCTTGCTGCGAATTCACATGTTTAACTGCGTTGCTCTAACTTTGGCTGCTTTTAAAGGGCAGATAATTTCACATGTGTCATAGAAGACCACCCTTAAGTGGTATCACGTACCTTTTGACTTCGCCCCATGTCAAAAACTTCAGCCAGACACCTCAAAACTGAGGAATTTTTATAATTCTTACTGCACTTTCACATGTTTAAGCGAGTTTGTCCAACTTTGGCTGTTTTTGAAAGGCAGATCTTTGCACATGTGTCGTGGAACACTATCTCCAAGTAGTATCAGGCATTTTTATACTTCATCCCATGGAAAAACCCTCAGCTAGACACCTCAAGCCTGAGGAATTTTCATAGTTCTTACTGCTTTTTCACATGTTTAATCGGGTTGGTCCAACTTCGGCTGCTCTTAGAGAGCGGATCTTTTCACATGTGTCATAGAAGGCCACCCTTAAGTGGTATCAGTTACTTTTAGATTTCGCCTCATGTCAAACACTTCAGCCAGACACCTCAAAACTGAGGAATTTTTATAATTCTTACTGCACTTTCACATGTTTAACCGAGTTTGTCCAACTTTGGCTATTTTTGAAAGGCAGATCTTTACACATGTGTCGTGGAACACTATCTCCAAGTAGTATCAGGTATTTTTAGACTTCATCCCATGGAAAAAACTGCAGCCAGACACCTCAAGGCTGAGGAATTTTCATAGTTCTTACTGCTTGTTCACATGTTTAATCGGGTTGGTCCAACTTCGGTTGCTTTTAAAGAGCAGATCTTTTCACATGTGTCATAGAAGACCCCCTTAAAGAAGTATCGGGTATTTTTATACTTCGCCCCATGTCAAAAACTACAGTCAGACACCTCAAAACTGAGGAATTTTCATAATTCTTACTGCGATTTCACAGGTTTAAGCGAGTTGGTCCAACTTTTGCTGTCCGTAAAGGGCATATCTACACACATGTGTCATAGAAGACCACCTTAAAGAAGCATCGGGTATTTTTATACTTCGCCCCATGTCAAAAACTACAGCCAGACACCTCAAAACTGAGGAATTTTCATAATTCTTACTGCGATTTCACAGGTTTAAGCGAGTTCCCTGCAGCGAAACCTCAAACTAATCAGAAAAATACTAGTATACAACTATAATTTTCTGGCAGAACTCATACTAGTCAGGAAATATCCATTTCATACCAGTATACAAATAGAATTTTTCGGCTGAACCCATACTAGTCAGGAAATATCCATTCCATACTAGTATACAACTAGATTTTTCTGGATGAAATTATACCAGTTGAAAAAAACAAAATTCATTCGTTTCGTTTTCTTTTATAATTCATAGATGCTTTTTCGTGATTGGGTAAATACAAATAGCCGCTGCTTTCTTAAGAATAAACATGAAAATAAAGTCAAATGATAAAATAAAGGGTAAGCCAGGAAAATTCTGGTTGAAATCATACTAGTCCAGGTTAAAAGCCTTTTTGACTAGTATATTCCATACTAGTCCTTTTTGGACTAGTTCATTTTATGGAAATTATACTAGTCCAGGATGAACTAGTATGGAACTGGTATCTTACAACTAGCATGAAACTGGTATTTCTGAAATTGACATCTTGTAGGACATCAACACGTAAAAAATACCAGTTGCTTATAAAAAGACAGAACACCGGGCCCAACTAGTCAGTGTTCTGTCTTTGTTCCATATAAGCTCGGTGCACCAACTAGTTGTAAAGTAGTTTTCAACTAGTTGCTTTCGCTGCAAGGTAGCGACATAAGAGTGACATTGTCTGAAATGCAACAAATTCCACATCTGAACACTTTGTATGGGCTGAACTGTTCTAATTTGCTTGATCATGTCCTATGGAGAGATCAATTGCGAAAAAAAACTCGAGCTCTGAGGTGTTTGGATGTAGTTTTTGTCATGGGAAGATCTCCAAAAATGCCTGATACCACTTAAGAGTTGCGTTCTACGACACATGTGTAAATATTCGCCTTTTAAAAATAGTCAAAGTTGGACAAATTCGCTTAAACATGTGAAAGTGCAGTAAGAATTATGAAAACTACCCAGATTTAAGGTGTCTGGTTAAAGTATTTGTCATAAGGCGAAGTCTAAAAGTACCTGGTACCACGTAAGGGTGGTCCTCTATGACACATTGAAAATATCTGCCCTTTAAAAGCAGCCAGAGGTAGACGAACCATCTCAAACATGTGAAAACGCAGTAAGAATTATAAAAATTTCTCAGTTTTGAGGTGTCTGGCTGTAGTTTTTGACATGGGGCGAAGTATAAAAATAGCCGATCCTTCTTTAAGGGGGTCTTCTATGACACATGTGAAAAGATCTGCTCTTTAAAAGCAGCCGAAGTTGGACGAACTCGCTTAAACCTTTGAAATCGCAGTAAGAATTATGAAAATTCCTCAGTTTTGAGGTGTCTGGCTGAAATTTTTGACATGGGGCAAAGTATAAAAAATACCCGATACTTCTTTAAGGTGGTCTTCTATGACACATGTGTGAAGATATGCCCTTTACGAACAGCAAAAGTTGGACCAACTCGCTTAAACCTGTGAAATCGCAGTAATAATTATGAAAATTCCTCAGTTTTGAGGTGTCTGACTGTAGTTTTTGACATGAGGCGAAGTATAATAATAGCCGATCCTTCTTTAAGGGGGTCTTCTATGACACATGTGAAAAGATCTGCTCTTTAAAAGCAGCCGAAGTTGGACCAACCCGATTAAACATGTGAAAAAGCAGTAAGAACTATGAAAATTCCTCAGGCTTGAGGTGTCTGGCTGAAGTTTTTTCCATGGGATGAAGTATAAAAATGCCTGATACTACTTGGAGATAGTGTTCCACGACACATGTGCAAAGATCTGCCTTTCAAAAACAGCCAAAGTTGGACAAATTCGCTTAAACATGTGAAAGTGCAGTAAGAATTATAAAAATTCCTCGGTTTTGAGGTGTCTGGCTGAAGTTTTTGACATGGGGCGAAGTCAAAAAGTACCTGATACCACTTAAGGGTAGTCTTCTATGACACATGTGAAATTATCTGCCCTTTAATAGCAGCCAAAGTTAGACCAACGCAGTTAAACATGTGAATTCGCAGCAAGAATTATGAAATTTCCTCAGCTTTGAGGTGTCTGGCTGAAGTTTTTGTCATGGGGCGAAGTCTAAAATTGCCTAATATTAGTTAATAGTAGTGTTATACGATACATTTGTAGCGATCCGCCATTTAAAAGCAGCCAAAGTTGGGTAAACCCATTTGACCATGTGAAAGCACAGTAAAAATGATGAAAAGTTCCCGTGCTTTGGGTTGTTTGGCTTAAGTTTTTTTCATGGAATGAAGTCCGGAAATGCCTGATACCGTTTAAGGGTAGTGTTATACGACACATGTGTAAAGATCCGCCGTTTAAACGTGGACAAAGTTGGAGAAACCTGCTGAAACAAGTGAAATCTCTGTAAAAATTTGTGAAAATCCCGAGCTTTGAGGTGTCTGGCTGAAGTTTTTGCCATGGGGCGAAGTCTAGAAATGACTGAAACTACTTAAGGGTAGTGTCCTACGAAACATCTGAAAAGATCCGTCGTTTAGAAATTGTAAAAGTGGGACAAACAAGAGAAAGCAAATTAATAGGAAAATAAAAGTTCCCGAACTTTGAGGTGTCTAGCTGAAGTTTTTGCCATGGGATGATGTCTGGAAATGCTTGATTCTACTTAAGGGTAGCAGTTTACGACACATATGTGAAGATCTGCTATTTAAAAGTAGTCAAAGTTTGTCAAATCCACTTAAACATGTGAAAGCGCAGTAAAAATGAGTGAAATTTCCCGAGTTTTGAAGTGTCTGGCTGAAGTTTTTGCCATGGGACGAGGTCTAAAAATTACTGAAACTACTTAAGGGTAGTGTCCTACGACACATGTGAAAAGATCTATCATTTAAAATTAGTAAAAGTGGGACAAACAAGAGAAAGCAAATTAATAGGAAAATAAAAGTTCTCGAACTTTCAGGTGTCTGGCTGAAGTTTTTTCCATGGGATGATGTCTAGAAATTCTTGATTCTACTTAAGGGTAGCATTTTACGATACATGTGTAAAGTTCTGTTATTTAAAAGAGGCCAAAGTTGGTCAAATCCGCTTAAACATGTGAAAGCGCAGTAAAAATTAGTGAAATTTCCCGAGTTTTGAGGTGTCTGGCTGAAGTTTTTTCCATGGGACGAAGTCTAAAAATTCCTGATACTACTTGAGGGTAGTGTTCTACAAAAAATGGGAAAATATTGGGTAGTTAAAAGCAGCCAAAGTGGCCCAAATGCGTGAAATTAGTAAAACAGAATAAATTTCCATAGGAAAATCCGCGAACTGGGGGTGTCTGGCTGGAGCCTTGTCACTGGTACGGGTCTAACAACACTTGATACTGACGCGGGGTGGTAATCTACGTCAAATATGTGAAAATCATCCATTATAAAATAAGTGAAGTTAGGGTCATTTTTTGGCGACTTTGACCCCCGATTCCTAGGCCCTTGTCATAGGTACAGCTTTAAAATTTTCACATTCTTTCTAGATTCGGGGAGGACTATCGATCGGTATTGGTTTCATCCATTATAAAATAAGTGACGCTTTTAGGCTCTGGGATCTCGCTCTATATGGTATTCTCAGCTGTAAACGCATGATTTGTCTACATTAGACTGATTCGGAAAATGCATTTTTTTCCTAACAAACTAAAGAGTTTTTTATCTAAATATTTTTTTTTTAAAGGAGTCGTTAAGGGTCGTGTTGTCATGTAAGCTTTAAAGTTTGTCTGCTAGATAAACCCAAATATCGGTCACAAAAATGTTTTCATCAAATGGTTTATGACAGCATTCATAAACACCTTTTGTTTGATACCCATAATGTACTAACACATTTTAGTGGAAATATTCGTCGATACCTCCGAAACCGGTCGAGCTATCGAAATTTCAAGATATCTCCCAAACTATTTCAGATATTTAAATGAATCACATCTCATATTATGGCACTCATTGACACCTTTCATTTGACACCCATATTGTACTAAGACATTTTTGTTCACCCCTGGTCCACATATTGGGCGATAACCCCAAAACCCGTTGAGATATCGCAAAAAATAATATCTTAAACTTTAAGTTGAGCGACTAGCAAACCAACGATTCAATTCCATTGAGTACTTTTAGAGTGTTACGAACGCAAAAATACAGACAGACATGGTCCACATATTGGGTGATATGTAACTCCAAAACCGGTTCCAAAACCGGCACCGAGCAATCCAACGAAAAAAGTTTCATTCAATTCCATTCATTACTTTCAGAGTGATACGGCCACAAACATACGGACAGACAGACAGACAGACACACAAAAATTTTTAAAATGGTTGATTTGGACTCTACTCGCTTAATAATGCTTCCCCCAAACAATTTTTTGTTGATATCTGCCATGTACAGACATCGACCTGTTACAATTTTATTTTATGTAGAGATAAAAAAATTTCGTTTTATGATATTACCATATCATCTGCAATGGTATCCCAAAATTTTTTTGTTAAGGTACTTTTCTGAAAAAAAAAAGACTGTCTTACTGTGCGGCATGGCTCAGCGGTAGAGCAGTCGGCTGTGACTCCTGAGCGCTTTCGTTCGAATCCTGCCAAGTGCCACATTTTTAAAACTATTTTATTCTTAAAACTTTTCGGTTTAAAATTTAAAATTTTTCGTTTGCAAATTAAAAACTTTTCGGTTTAAATTTAAAACTTTTCGGTTTAAAATTAAAGCTTTTTGGTTGAAAAATTAAAACTTTTCGGTTTAAAATTAAAACTATTCGGGTTAAAATTAAAACTTTTCGGTTTCAAATTAAAACTTTTTGGTTTGAAAATTAAAACTTTTTGGTTGGAAAATTAAAACTTTTCGGTTTAAAATTAAAACCATTTCGGTCTACAATTTTTGTTTTGTTTTCATTTATATTTGAAAGCTTATTCGATTGAATTTCGCCAACAATATTTATGTCTGCGATGTAGCTCAGCGGTAGAGCAGACGGGCATGATGCGGGGAGTCTTGGTTCGAGTCCCAGCCAACGGACAAAATATTATTTTTTCTTTGTTAAAATATTTGTGGTTTAAGTTTGAAACCAAATTGGGTTTATTCATATATGTAGTCTAAAAAAGTTTAAAATATAGGTTCAAATTTTTAACCGTGTACTAAGGTTTAAGGCTCATTTACACGGGTCGATTTTTCGTCGTTCCACCGTGTAAATAGCAATACGTTGGATCTACACCTCGTATTTGAAGATTGAAAGCAGTGGAACGACAAAAATCAATCAGAAAAAAAGGTTAGAAAAATCGACCCGTGTAAATCATCCTTTATCACACAATAGATCGTACTAATGGTCGCGGTGTAATAAGGCCTTATTTCATTTCATTTATTTCATTTATTTAAAATCAATAATTAGTACAATGAGATTTAACATTTTTTGTAGTACAACAATAAGTATGATAATTGTAATAATAAAAACATTTTAATTAATTTAATAATTTAATTTAATAATAATAATAAATCATCCTTTAAGACTGATTTACACGGGTCGATTTTTCTAACCTTTTTTTTCAATCGACAGTGTAAACAGCAATTCGATCGATCTTCACCTTGTATTTAAGGGTTGAACAAAAGTGGTTCGATAAAAATCTACCCGTGTAAATGGTTTAAATTCAAAATATAAAAATTTTTTCGGTTAAAAACTGCACGTCCATAAACTACTCACGATTTTCAATAGCACTTTTTACCTCAATTGAAGAGGTGATTTAATATATATACATAGATATCGTTATTCGAACGAGAATCTTTCGTCACACAAAAGACAACAAATGTTATATCGAGTTCCCAAAACGAATAACCATTCTATCAGGGTCCCTCAAACTTACCTTTAAATAACTTCTTAATAAGTCATTAAACTAGTTTTTACAAATTTTAATACAAGTCTACTACTATTTCCATATGTATATTAGATAAAACCGCCCTATTTCAGATTTTTGTTTCAATAACACCCTATTTCAAAATTTCGTTCATCCTATCTCGATGAAATTCCAATAATTTTTTTGCTAAATTCAGAGATAGATCCCCAGCTAGACAGTGCTTTGACAACATGATGGGAAAGCGTGATGTAAATATAAAACAGCTGTTATTTAAATCAGGATTTTCTATCACGTTCTCAAAGGCAACATTACAAAGCTGACTGAATGTCATAGCACTGTCTAGAAGGGTCGATTTTTAAACAAATTCTGAAGTAGAGCTTTGTTGAAGAAACTTTACGATAAGGCCATTTTGTAAAAAAACTATGAAATCGTCATCTTCCACTCAGCAGTCGAAGTGAATGTGGATCTTCCCTGCAATTGCTAAGGAAAATCCTAAACTGCAACACCGAGTTCATATTTCAAAATTTCCTTTTAACGGCTAAACGTGGACTTTTAACGCTGTTTGAAAAAAAATATTTAGTCCGTCTAATGTTCACACACAATTTATAAATGCATGTGTATCATGTGTATGGAAACCTATATCTACTCATGTGTCCGAATTCTCTTCTCTGAAACGTGTTCTCAGTGTTTTTCAAATTCAAATGCACACCATTCAATAAGAAGTAAATCAAAGTGGAAGCGTTCTTCGCGCGCAGAAGAAGTGAAACTTCTTAGAAAGAGTTAAAAAATGTTTTATTTATTTGTAATGAAGTTCAACTCTCTATTAAGCTGTAGACTATAGCATACTTGAAAAATGGACAAGGCAGACAGCTATTACTTGAAAGTTCGTGAACGGTACAATTACATATCGCTCATTTGCTGCAACGTCGTCATAACTCAAAATATGTGATATTACAGAAAACGCATTTTTGGTTTCTGAATTGATGGATGGGATATGTAATTAAAGCAAACGGCTTCTATCGCGATGCTGCGTGAAATGTTAAAACCTCGGATATAATACTTTGAATGTTGATCAAATATATTATTTCCGATATATCAGCGATGTTAACTCAAAATTTGGGTTTTTTGAGTTATGACGACCCAGCCAGCAGAGCCACCTACGTTTTACCGATGGCATATTTTTCCATCGTTTTTCATATCCGAAAAGTCCCGCAAACTATACTGATAAAAACTGTGATCCGAAAAACATCAGAAAATGATCCCAAAACATCAGAAATCGTATCAGAAAACGTGTTAAAAAACACAAAAGGGAATGATAGAATGCGTCGGTTTGAGAAAGGTTTTTTGTATTTTTACAGACATACGCTTCGTTCGCACACTTTAGCGGGGAAAAGGATCGGGAAAAGTACTTTAAATGGAGTATGAAAACGGAAAAATGTATAGTTTTTGCACATTTATTTTTTTCATTTTCAGATAAGTTAACGGATATTTTGCTTGCTGGGAAAGTTTTCTACCATGGTTTCCAACTGGTAGAAATTTACTATATTATATCAAAATTTTCTTTGAAATCGGCAAACTTTGAATTTTACTTCGATTTGATCGAAATATTTTTGATAATAAAAATAAAAACATTTAAAAAAATTTAAAATGCAACGAATTTCAAAATTTTCCGTAAAACAAATTTTAACTGGATCACCACTATCACGTAAATTTTCTGCCAAAGGTGGCAAAGGAGGATGTGACAAGGGAAAAGGATCAGATTCTAAAAAAGGGGGTGGTGCTGGTGGCGGTTCTAAATGTGCTCCATTAGAAAAATTTGATCTGTGTGCAAGCAAAGCAGGCGGTATGGGAGGTGTTGGAAGAAAAAGCAGTTGCGATACTAAAAAGCCGCCAGCCCCGAAAGGTAAGCTTAATTTCTTTTTGGTTATTCCCACATAAAACCATATCTAAATTGGAGGTTCGAGCTGAAATATTTCAGGCCGATCGCATACAGTCGTAAACCGTTACGGCTTTTTAAGTTGTCGGACCTCTACTCACAGACCTTTGGGTCGTCAAGGACTAAGGCTATCTGCCTGTCGGGGTCCATAGCAACTTTTTAGGAGAAATTACCAGAACCCGCAGTTTCAAGGAGGCAGAGCATGAGAACAACCCGCTTTACTTGTACCCGGTTCTCTTGGTCGAAATTGGTACTTGGAAACCAGACTAGGATCATTAAAGCCCTATGTTTTGGTGTTAACAGGGCGCTGATAAACGACACTCCTAGCGGTGCTTCTAAATTCTTTGAACGACCCGCAATTGTGTGACCGAACATCCTTTCTGGCATACTACTGAGTAATACTCTATAGATTTTTCCTTTAACTCTTTACAGGCTCCACAGCCGCAACTTTACGAAAAGTCTGTTTATTCGGAGTACTGCCAGCTGTGTTTCTTTTGAACATCCTCATACTCGGAACAAGAACCCACAAGGAACGTCAAGAGTACAAACCTTGGCCACATATGTATAAGCGAGACAAACGTTTCGCTTGGGGTGATGGAGTTAAATCATTTTTTCACAATCCACATACTAATGCTTTACCTGAAATAGGCTACGAAGACGATATTTAAATAAATACATACGATGTTATATACAAATATATAAAATATTATTTCGAAATATTCATTAAACAAAATTTTCAAATAAATTAACATTTTTTTATGTCCGGTATAAAATCACAATTGATATCCGGTTGTTTTTTCATATTTATGGGAGGACATTCAACGCAGCAAACCCTGTCCTTTGGTGTATTCTTCAACAGATCATCAATTTTTTCAGCTTTCGAAGTCTTGGAAGGCGCTGGTGCAGCTTGTGCTTCAGATTTAGAGGGTTCCGCCGTCGACGAACGTGGTGGTGGATTCGCTTTACCCCAGTACTCCTATATATATTTGGAAAAGTCGTAAGTATCACAATCAATCAGTAATGTAAAATGCGCACAAACCTCTGGAACGTCCCAAATGATAACTGAACCATCAATGCTGCCAGTAACAAATAAACGACCATTCGGGCTGAATGCACAGCTTGTAACCGGCGAAGAGTGTTCGTAGCCAGCGCAGACTGTTATACCACGATTATAGTCCCACAACTGAAATTAAAAACAAATTAGTAATAATTTCCTAATTTTTCAACCGGCTTTTCTGTAATCGAAATTTTTTGAAAAGTGAGATCTTTGAAAAAAAAAAAAAAAAATCTGCAAAGGAAGTCTAAGTTCGGGCGAACCGAACATTAAATATTCAGCGGTAGTTTTCAGAATAGGATAACCATGATATAGGCCCTATGAGGATTTACTTAAAATCCTGATTTTCGAAATTTTCAATATCCAAAGAGGGCGCGGTCGGAAAGTGCAACGGTGGTGCCACGCCCACATTTAAAAATTTATCAAAAAATCATACTAGAATGACTAGTCGGCTTATCCTTCCGAATTATATTATATTAGCCATTTCCGTTACCGAATTATGTTAATTTAGGTGATTTTCGATATCAAAAGTGGGCGCGGTTGGTGGGCGATTTTATGCAATTTCATCTGGAATTCTCCCTGCGATACTAGTATGCTTTGTGCCAAATTTCATCGTTTTACCCTAATCAGTTTAAAAGTTACGACCAGTCGAATTTTCAAAAATGCCTCCCGAAAAAGGTTGCGTGCTTATCATCCGATTTCGCCTAATTTTAATAGCACCCTATCTGGGCCCTTATCATGTAATTCGATTCTATAGCAAATGCTATTCGAAAGCTGTCAAATCACATACATTTTTTATCAAATGCGAAACAAATTTCTTTCGGATCGTTTTACATGATAAGGCCCTCTGGGTCAGAAAGTAACCTGCATACAATTTATAAAAATATCTCAATTTTTACTCATGTTATAATGTACACGGACGCGGACAGACGGACGGACATGCTTTAATGAACTCCTCTTTTCAACCTAAGAACTTTCATATGGAACATTCCATCGTGACTCCTGGGCCATTTGACTCGAGAGCTTAGTCAACTTTGACTTAATAAACTTACATTGGGATTTCAATTGCTATGAAATATATTTATCGACATGGATAAATATCCCATACAATAAATGCATTAAAATAATTGGCGAAATAACAACAAATAGCTTTATAACTACTCAGTAAGTGAGTGTGACTCCTGGGAAACCGAAAAATCCCTTTGTTGCACCTTTGTGAGCACGAAAACGAATTTTAGCTTTACAGTTCAACTTTGAACTACAATTTGTATATGATCGAAAGTACATACTACATAGTACCATATTCTTTAAAAATAAGATCAGTATTAGCTTTTAGAAACTTTTTACAAAGGTTAAAGAGTGTGGCTCCTGGGACATTTTCCTGTTTTTTCGTGATACAATTTTTAAGTTTTTTCAGTATTTAGTTCCCTAAAAATTTAGCTATGCAACTAGTTACCCCTAACCCATGATAATAAAAAGACTTTTATTGTAAAGTCGGCTACAATCTATTTCCGTGCCATAACTTCCGTTTCATCGTCATCCATTTTCTCAAATTTTATTCTCAATCAAAACTTCATATCGCCGCCTAAGAAATTAACTTCAAAAATTTCAAATGCGGAGTACAAAGAGATATCTGAGGAATAATATAAAAAATGTACACTCATCAAGTAAGAGGAGCAAGAAGGCCGTGGCCACATTTAACCTTTTTTCAATTTTTTAAACAGAACCATTAGAAAACCAAATATTCGAAGGGATCAGCTTCGAACATCGAAAGCCCGTAACTAAGTTCTGGAAGCTAACATGGAAAAAGGGAAAAGGCCATTTATTTACATGCGTCTGAATTAGGCAATTCACAACGTAGAAGCTCTATTAGCTCGTTGGTTGAAAAGTTATCCAAACCAAGTAAGGTTAAAGGCCTGCCACTAATTTTAATCTGGAGTTATCCATATACATATACTGTTCGTATTACATGGTCTGATGGGAGAGTCTACATATGTATTTTTCGAAAGTAGAAGCAGTTTTGGGTAAAATTCTATCGTCCCCCGTTTAGCCCCTCCAGCACACAAAAAATTTCCTTTGAACACAAACCTTAACTGTTTGATCACTCGCTACTGTAACGAAGTAATCGCCGGTTGCATTAATATCCAAAAAGTTGATTGAATTCTTCTTTGTGCCATGAAGTTCACGTATAAGGCTGCCATTATAAACCATCCAATAGCTAATACGTCCATCTGCGCCGCATGCCAACAATTGAACACCAGTCGGAAAATAACGAGCACACATAAATTGTGTGTTGGACGTAATGACAAACTTGCGGGTCATGCGACTGAAATTAGATATTTTTTTGAAAATAATATTTTTATATGATTCATTTGCGAACTTACTTTACATCCCATATGACGCATGAGCCATCAACACAAGCTGATATAACCTCTGTATCTAAATGATTAAAATCCAATGAGGATATTGGTCCTGAGTGATCCTTTAAGACGCCCAATAAACTTTGACGAAACGGCTCAATTTTCCAAACCCGCACTTGCCCCTCCACGCCTCCAGTAACGATTAGACGGCCAGTTGAGGAAACTCTCAAAGCACTGCACCCTGTTGAAGAAATAGACAATAGTGTAGTTATGTATTATGAAATTCTTTTTTTTTTGCTATGGCTGATAGGGTCGGGGGTCTTGTCCAAGTCGAGTGAAATTGTTTATCCACAGGTCCTAAAGATGGTGGGTTTAGATGGGTCGGAAGTGTGCTAATAAGCTGGTATAAGGAAAAGTCCTACAAGTGAGATTGCTTCTCCACCAGGCCCGTGCGTAGGGGGGGTTTTGGGGGTTCAACCCCTCCTCCCACCTATTGGCTCCAATGACTGAATTTTTTTGTAAAGACGGTCAAAAGTCACAACCTTCGGAGCATCCAAAAGTTCAAAACCCCCCCCCCCCCCCCCCCTTTAGAAAATTCCTGCGAACGGGCTGATCGCCACCATTGTTTATTCCTTAAGATATACTATGATCTCCACTCTAGAACTTTCCGTAAGAATGTCCATATTGACTTTGCATACTTAAGTCCTTCAGATTAATATCCACGCGATTATTAAAAATTGAGTTTTTATTACCCTCTATAATTTGGAAAAGATGTTAAACAAACCTTTGTTGTGGGCATTCGGTATGGCGTAAATCAAACGTCCAGTAATGGGTGTAAATGCGCGTATAACACCATCATTCCAAGCTGAAACAATGCTGCTGCCATCATTTGTAAATTGCAGGGAGACACATCTAAAGTTATAGACCATAATACGTAAAAGTTCTTGTAAACGTCCGATCGACCAAATGCGAATGCTTTGATAACCAGCCGAGGCGAAGACAGTAGACAAGTTTCTGTAAATAGCAGGAGATATTTTGGTCTATCAGCTATTACGAGGGACCTCCCGAGAGAATTCAATCGATTCCAACAGAATTTGGAAGTGGATTTCGATAAAGTCGATGAAATCTCTATCGACTCTCCCGAATTATTCCCGACGGGAACTCCGCCGGAATAGCTGATAGACCCCTTTGATTAAGTGCTATATGTATAGATTTATATTTATTTTAAGGGTGCTTCAATAAGAGTAGGTTGTGCCACCCAGGGATGGGCATTATTTTATTTTCGAGGGACGAGTGACGAAAAAAAAAAATAACTTTTGTTCGTTATCAAAAAAATTTGAGTGATGAGTGATCGGTTTTTCATCATCATCATTTATTGGCGCTTAACCGCCTAAGCGATTTTGGCCGTTGCATATCAAAGCACGCCAGTCATTCCTTTTTAGCGATAACTGACGCCAATTGGAAACCCCAAGGGAGTTCAAGTCATCCTCCACCTGTTGTTTCCATCTCAGTCGAGGCCTCCCCCTTCCTCTGCTGCCGAATTCAGGCGACGATAGGAAAACCTTCTGTGCTGGAGCTTCTTTGTCCATTCGCATAACATGGCCCAGCCAGCGGAGTCTTTGGGCTTTAATTCGCTGGACTATGGTCAGATCTGCGTAGAGCTCGTAGCGCTCATCGTTAAATTTCCTTCGATACTCGCCGTTGGCATCACGGGAAGGACCATAAATCTTCCGGAGAACTTTTCTCTCAAATACTCTAAGGGCCATCTCATCTTCTCTTGACATTGTCCATGAATCTGAGCCATACATCAAGACAGGTATGATGAGAGACATAAATGGATGGGAGTAAAAACGAAACGTATTTTCGATACAATTTGTTTACCCCTTTGACAGGTGGATTTACTTATCTCGTCTATGCCTAAAGCGTGACGCAAAAAATTACACCAAGTTTTTGCGCCGAGTCGAGGTTTCCCGTAACGCAGAGTCGAACGCACACCTTTACCCACACCAATTGAAGCGCCTGTAATAAAAGGTTATACAAAATTCTTGTCCAATACTCACTTCGGAAACACAATTTGATTAACAGGTTTACGATGACAAGTCTTCAAGAGTTTACATGAAAATTTGGCAATATTCAAAAACCATATTTCATTTTGATCCGTTGAAACGAAAAACTCATTACCATTAATATTGACCAAGGATGTAACGGCTCCATGAACATTAGCGCGTTTCAGCTAAGTGATTTTTTAACAAGAAAAAATTTTAAATTCAGTTCCACAATTTTCATCATTTTCGCCAAACTCACCGTTCTTAACATTGGCCATGTTGGACTTGGATAATCCTTCATCATTTCTAATGTTACATCTTTACGCTCTTCCACTAACTCCAAGGTACCATCGCCTGCACCCACCAAAAGCAAACCTGGCTTTACAATATACAAATGACGCACTCCATTCACATAACGTTCACAATCTTTGCCATAAGGCTTGCGTATATTAAGCTTGCCAAAAGCTCCCACCATACCAGCAACCATACCCGGTTGGGTAACATTGATGGGATCACAACAATTGAGTACAGCTTTTACAATATCACCCGTCATTGTGCCTAGATAAAGATATTGATCGGTTGGATCGATCTGCATACCAGTATAGATTCGTTGCATTTTGCCCACATGCACATCATGTACGGTTAGTTTCTTACGTTCGCGCTGAATGCTCCACATACGCAGGTGTCCTGCAAAATTTTCAGAAAAAGTTAATAAGTAAAGTTTAAGAAGCTTTTTGATACTTACGATCTCCAGCGACGATAAAATGAGATGGACTGTTGTGCAGTGAGCAAACAGTGAGCGCGTTTCCTGATATTGACCGTGATGCTGGGGTCTGACATATTGGGGTACTAAAATAATGTAATTAAATATTATTATATTTCAATAGAAAGAGTACAAGTTGGAAGCTTTTCGAACTCTGGTAAAAGTTGAGCTCGAGGCTTTAATTTAAATTTCAACATATTGTGCCCACTCTTCATGCCGACTACTGCTTAAATGTATTATAAAAAAGAGCCATTAGAATATTTCAAAATTTCTCTCCATATATGAGAGCGGCGGAGTACTCTAAACACCACTTTTGGATTATCTTTTAAGATAAATTTTAAATACTTTAATAAGGCAGAGACCTTACTTGGTCCAAATTTAGAAAGACTAAAAATGAGATTTGAACTCAAATTAAATAAGTCTGTCATACGGATACTAGCAGATGCCCGCGACTTTGTCTCCGAAACTTACAATAAAGCAGACCGTTTTTAATATCTCGACTTGATTCAGTAGTTTTAAAACCAATTCGTCGCACAGAAACCCCCTACAATTTTACATATCATCTCCCGGATAAATTATTGTCGTACATATGTTATATGAAACTCCATATTCACAATCATTTATCCCGGAGACGTTATAGAAGTCGATCACTAAACACTGAGCTATGGTTCAGTTTTAGAGTCAATTTATCACGCAGAAACCCCCTACAATTATATAAATCGTCTCCCGAATAAAAGATTGCCGTATATCGTATAGAGTTTAATGTAGCATACGTCAATCTGTTATAGAACTTCCCACGATATCGTATACTCAAAAGTACCCTCTAAGAGGAAGGTGGATCTCCTCCGGGTTAGAGTGCTTAGAGTAAACCCATGTAGGTATTCCTGCCGTAAAGAACGACTAAAATCAATATCGAGGACGGTAAAAGATTTGTATTTGACAAAGTACTGCTAATATCAGTAGAACACTTTTTGGTGCGTCACGTTCCTTCTCATGAAAGGATGGCCCGACTATGCAGTTCGTAGTTACAAAAACAACAACAGAGAAAGTGGAGTCAATTCACAACTACCTTTGTTTTGAGTCGCCTTAGTTATCTAATTTCCGTGATGTTCAGAAGGAGGGGAGTATACTTGAGGGACTTATACTTGAACTCTACCATACCCATTACATTTTTCCCACACAACAAAGTAATCTTACACTACTACTATGGTCTGATTAAAGGAGTTTGAATTGGAGATTTACAATCGACTTACCGTGCTTCGGTATCCAAAACAATAACGGTACCATCATCTTTTCCACCAACTGAAACCAAACACTTCTCATCGGCCGTGAACGAAATTGATTGTACTAAAACCTTATGAAGATCGTGGCGAGCTAGTTGTTTACGTGTTGCGAAGTCCCACATAATCACATAAGCTGGGAAGCCCATGTGATTTCGCTGACCTGAGGCTAAATATTGGCCACTAGAATATTTATTTGATTAGTTTTTGTGACATACATATGTATTGGAATAGACCGTACCAAACAAAAAAGTTCGACAAATTTGAAGGAAGTTGAAAAAACACCTGGCTATCCTGGGTTATATCGCTTTAAACTTTCCATCTCATCTTCATAATGGAGGTATTAAGTTCAGGTATGAAGTCTAATGTGCCGCTTAGTCGTGGTCCTGCACACAATACGAGAGACAATGAGATTGGTTTAGAGTTCCTATCTGGCAAAGGACAAAGCTGATACACCCTCTAGACAGGTAACGGAACTCAAAGGAACGGGCAGTTTCAAAAGGGTTCGACCAGAGTTAAATACAAGTAAAGTGGCTCTCCGAATGTAGGGCATATGTTCAATATGGTGGTATTACGTCTGTATAAGTAAGAGTTCCAATATCCAGACCGAAGTTGAGACAGGGTGTCTCTACACCTTTTTCAGTTTATATTCAGAGAATTACATTTCATATTCAGAATTTTCATTTCATATTCAGAGAATTACAATTCATATTCAGAATTTTCATTTCATATTCAGAAAATTACATTTCATATTCAGAATTTTCATTTCATATTCAGAGAATTACAATTCATATTCAGAATTTTCATTTCATATTCAGAAAATTACAATTCATATTCAGAATTTTCATTTCATATTCAGAAATTTTAATTTTCTGAATATGAAATGAAAATTCTGAATATGAAATGAAAATTCTGAATATGAATTGTAATTCTCTGAATATAAACTGAAAAAGGTGTAGTCTGCGTTGGTAAGGCGCCTACTTCAGCAGTTTCTGGTTTTCTACAGTTCAGAACGGCGTTCACAGGCCGATACCTTACAAACGCATCATCGAATCCGCGTGGATGTCGGTTAAAGTTCGCTTATTGTTTCGAAGATCAGATTGTAAAGGGATACGATGCTGGACCTCGTAATAGTGTTAACGGAGATGTTATCTTATGTCTGTAGAGGGCGGATCTATGTCCAAAAGGTGAAGATTTGGGTGTCCGGCCTTATGACAGTTCAGAAGGAGCTGCCTACTCAGCATTCCCAAGACAGGTAATACCCGCATTTCTGCACAGTATAATCACCCGGGGCTTCAGCCCGTCCAAGGACTGTTACTTTCAGTGTCACCCTTTTTAATGTCTCAGCGTGGATGTATTTGGAAATACACTCCTTTAAAACAACAACAACAACCCAGGGTTCATGTCTGCTCTATTCCCAACATAACGTTACACGCAGTTATGTAACATAACCAAGGATAAAACGGCAGGGTTTGTTGATTATTTCAACAAGTTTTTGGTAATCGTAATTTTTTTTTTTTACTACATATCTGATCACATATGATAATGTAAAAGCCATCATGAAATAAATCTTGGTCGCGTTAACTGAGAACATTTTATTTTTGCGATACGGTCTAATATCAAAACATTCGATTAATTTGCTCACCTTTTGCTGATTGTCAAACACGAAACCGCATGCGTGTGTCCGCTTAGGAACTCTTGTTTATTTGTCATCGTATTAGATATTCCAATTTTATTACCCAACGGATATATCATGCTCACCTTATCGGGATGCAATTGAAAACCATTTTCGACTTTACCGTTAGCGCCGAAAATGGCGCGTGGCACCAATTTTTTCACTTCCACCAATAGCTCAGACATTTTTAAAACTATCTTACTATTTTGTCTTCAAAGAAGTTATATTTGTTTTAGCAAAATAAAGTCGTAGTATGGAAATATTTTGGCTGCGAAAAAATTCTACAAATAAAAAAACCTTTTCTCTGACTTCAAAACTTTTTCCACTTCAACTTTTTTTCGTGTTTCCAATATTTGTCATTTTTGATGATGAGTTGATATTAAAATGTATTGTAAGTTTTTCATAGAAGTTGGGGCTTAAGTAACCATGTTGAGTTGTTAGGTTGCCCAAACAATAATATGTATGGAATAACAGTAAGACACATGGGGTGATTATAAGAAGAAGAGCATAGCTACGTGAAACCGTAGCCATGGCAAAATTTAAATCGAAGAAGCTGAGGATGCAAGCGCCACACATCGTCAAAACAACAATCACAAATGTTTGCTTATGTAGCTTCATAAACACTTCCGGTTTCAGAGAGTGTTGGCGAAGTGACATTCATTTGCCTGATGCATTCCGTTTTTTTTTTTAAGTTTCAAAAAACGTGTTATAAGTATATAATAATAGTATATTAATTTTATTCAGTCTTAAAAATACACTTAAATTTATTTAAGAAAGCTTAAACAGAAACATTTATGTACTTTACAGAATTAATTTACAAATAAAATGAAGCAGCAGCAAATCCTTGTTCCAATACTAGTTCCACAGTTGACAGTTGTTCACCTATGAAATACAATAATTATAAATAGTACATGCACTCTAGTAGGGTGACCCTACATATTAGAGCGTTTACAAACAAAAATTTGTATCCTTTCCATGCCCCAAAGTTTTCTTCAAAAACAGCGATTTAAAATATGAGGAGTTAATTTAAATGCTAGAGGCTACTTTACACGAGTCGATTACCTATTTGATTTATTCACGTTCGACTACGTTCAACCATCAAATATAGGTTGCCGATCGGTGGAATTGCTTTTTACGTGGTGGAACGACCAAAAATCGTCCCATGTAAATCAGCCTCAAGTAGTGCGCCATCGCATTTTTCAGTTCTCTATTAAAATGGTTTGGAAGATTGTTTATTTTTTATTCAAACTTCTGCATCTAAAAAACTACATATCGCTTATTTGCTGCAACGTCGTCATAACTCAAAAATCCCAAATATTGAGTTAACATCACTAATATATCGGAAATAATATGTTTGATCAACTGACACAGTGTTATATCCGAGGTTTTAACATTTCACGCAGCATCGCTATACAAGCCTTTTGCTTTAATTACATTCCTAAATTTACATCAAAAAAAAAAATAAAATGGAAAATTGATAAAATTAAAAAAAAAAAAAGTAAAATAAGAAATAGAAAAGTGATTGAAAGTAAAAAAAGAAATTTGTTGGAAATGAAAGGAAAGGAAATAATATAAAATAAATAAAAATAAAACAAAAAGAAATAAATAAAATATAAAAGAAAGGAAAGAATGGAAAAGGAAAGGAATGGATAAAAGGAAAATAAAGGTAAGGTAAGGAACGGAAAAAATTAGAGAAAAATCAAAGGCAAATAAAGGTAGGGAAAGGAAAGGGATGGAAAAGAAAAAAGGAAGGGAATGTAATGTAGGTAAAGGAGTGGAAAAAAGAAGCAAATAGAGAAAGACAAAGAAAGGAAAGAAGAGAAAAAGAAAGGAAAGAAAAGTTAGCGAGGAGGAAGTTATGGAAAATAAATGAAAATAAAAATAAAGAAAAATAAAGGAAAGGGAGGTAATGAAAAGCTAAAAAAATAAGTAAAGGAAATGAATGAAAAGAAAGAAAACTAAAGGAGTTACGAAAGAAAAAAAAGAAAGTAAGGAAACGGTAGGAAGGGAAAGGTAAGAAAAGAAAAGGGAAGGGAAGGAAAGGTAAGGAAACGAAATGACAGGTAAAGAAATCTAAGGAAAAAAGGAAAGAAAAGAAAATAAAAGGAAAAAGGAATGTAATGGAAATGGAAAGAAAGGTCAGGTAAGAAAATAAAAGAAACGAAAAGAAAGGAAAATAAAAGAAAAGAACAAAAAAAAGAAAGAAAGAAAGAAAGAAGGGAAATAAAATGAAATGAAAGAAGAGAAAAGAAAAAGAACGGAGAGGGAAGAATAGAAAAGGAAAGAAAAGAGAGGGGAAGGAAAGAAAAGCAAAAGATATAAATTGAGATGAAAGGAGAGGAAAGGAAAGGAAATAAATGTAAATGATATCAAAGGAAAGGAAAAGAAAGAAATACGTATGAAGACGAATGTTGTAAAGAGGGAGGAAAAGGCAAAATGAATAGGAATGTATAGAAACCAAAAATATACAAAATATGGAAAAGAAGGAAAATTTAAGAAATAGCAAAAAGGTAGGAAAATAAAATAAGGTTTTGTGGTTGAATTTCAACTACTGGGCGAACTCTAGTTTGTATATTTGTACACTCACTAAAATACACACTCACTAAGGAGTTACTAGCAGTAATAACGTAGATATTCCAAATGTACATGGCTATATTTGTTCAATGTAAACAATTTTTAGTTTTTTGCTTCGCCTGTACAATTTTTTTTATGTCAGTTAGTGCCTTTGTGAATTAAGGTGACGATTTGTATATCCATACGGACGCTTGACCGATTTGGATGAAATTTGGCATGTAGATAGTATGATCGATTTTAAGACTATCCACTTGAGGGTTGCCACCCATCAATTTTTCTAAAATAATGGAGTTAGATATGCCAATATGGGTATTAAATGAAAGGTATTTTCGCCGACATACCAACTAAAATATTTTCAAGTGGGGTAGCAGCCCAGGGTTACCATTTTACCTTATTGTATTTGTATTGTGTATTTTTGGGATCATATTTGGATTATTTTAGGATCATTTAGTGGTCACTTCGGATTAATTTCGGGTCTATTTTGAGATCATTTTGGGTTCTATTTTGGATTAATTTGGGGTCATTTTCGGGTCATTTTGCAGTCATTTTGTGATCATTTTTTGGTCATTTTGGGAATATTTGAGGGTCTTTTCAGGGTCGTTTTGGAATTATTTTAAGTTTATTTTGGGAACATTTTTGGATCATTTTAGGGTACATTTAAGAGTGTTTTTGGGGTCATTTTGGAATCATTTTTGGATCATTTTGGGATCTTTTTAGAGTCATTTTGCGATCATTTTCGAGTCGGGTTCAATTTAGGATTATTTTTGGGCCATTTTGGGATCATTTTGGGTAAGTAAAGTTAGCGCTAAATTGATAGCACCGAGAAAGCTCGGTCACCCAGGTACTATTATGTTATATGAACTAAAATTTTACCAGTATTCGGATAATTATTTAAGCTTCTTTCTTGAAACGCTCTACTACACCTACATATAAATATTACATCCATTCATATATGAGGTATACCTCTTGTATGTTAGGATCTTCTTGTGGGTTGCTAATACATCTCTGACCAGTGATTTGTTGGCGTATTAGATCCATTTTTAGAGAATGCATCTCTCTCTCATTCCTCATTTTCATATCGTGCAACTCCTTTGTATTATACTCTAATGTTCGTTGATGTTGAATTTGCGCGCGAAGAAGTTCAACTTGAAGCATGTGCAGCTCATTAGAGCTTGATTGGTCCTGTTGATTTGTATGTGCATATACCGTGTGTTGTGCAACGAGATTCTGAAATCATGGGAATGATTGATATTAAATCATTTAAGAAAGCTATTAACTTAATTAAAATAAAGGTATCGAAAAAGTGTAGCTTCATGCGAATATAAAGTTTAAAATTGAAATATGGGTTTTTCCCGAAAAAGTCAACCAAAATTTTAATTTTGTATGGGAATACTAACGTGCCGTTAACTTATTCGTATGTTGGTTTTTAAGAACTCATTAAATTCAACTTCAGTTGATCCAAGGGTTTTTTTTTATCTGAATACTTCGAAGTTATCAGAAAATCCTAATTTACCTAGTTGCCTAAACACTACTTCCGTTTTGAGTAACATCTGCAACGCAGTTTAGTAGGCTATAACGGCGACATCATACTATTGGAGCGTCTGCAACATACTTTTACCGACACAAGACCGCAACGCTAGAAAATGCCCATATATGTATGACATAGCCTACACGGCTAGTTTCTTGTATTGCCGGTTCTACGAGAACGGTACCAGTACTTGTGCTGTACCCATCGTGCCGAAACGACCCGGGCCGTTTTCTTATATCCACCCGGCCAAGAGCAATACACTCGAGGTGACCCTGTCTGACATTTAGGCAGGGCTACACCTCGCTACAACAACAACAACAACAACTAGAGAAGTGTCTAGTTATACTGAAGCCTAAAATTAAGTAATATGGTGTTTCCACCAAACACAAACACCGTGTTTGCAGGTTTTGGGTTTGAAAAAGCCGCAAGAGTATGCAAACCAAAAGCAAACACACTTTAAAAAGGGGTTTGAAATGGGTTTGGGCTATGAAATTTGTATGAGATTTTCGAATGGTGTTTTGTTTGCTTCTAAGACCTAAGCAGACGATATGTATGTAGTTAAATTAAACTTTTTATGCACAAAGATGGTAATTTGTTTTCTCTTAATTTCCTATTGTCTTCTCGAGAATTTCCAAACTTTGCTACACCGAATAGGTATAAACAATATATTATTATGCAGTTCTTTGTATAATTATATCATGATTATATATACATACCTCTTCTATGTGCTCCTGTTTATGGTCTTGTAAGTTTCTTGCTATTAATATGGGATCTTCTTCTAACCCAGGCCCCTTCATATGCCCAAAGTACATATCATCGCTTTCAGCACTTGACATTTCACTCATTTGCGTGTCTCTTCTCTGTTTAGCTTGTCTTGCTGCCAATTTCATACGCACCCACTGTTGACGCATTTTATGTTCACTTCTATTATATCCTTTTGTCAACATTTTTGCTCTTATCTGCTTCCAGGCTTCCCTTTTCCTTTTAATTGTTACATGGTCATTTCCTTTGTCTTCAATTACGACCATGTGCGCATCTACGTATTTTCTCAAGTAAGCTTTTTCCCGGGCGGTCCAATTAATCTCACGCACTCGTTTCGCTGACTAAAATTAAATTTTGATATATGTAATCGTATTCTAAAAATAATGGCATACTTATTTTAACTTTTTACTTACCTTTTGCCCCTCTTCTTGCACTTCTAGCTTAGGAGCAATCTCGTTGTCATGAGAGACACTTTCACCATCAGCACTGGACCCTTCAGTCATGTTATATTCGTTCTTATTGCTGTCAGCGATGTGATAATTTGATTCACCTACATTGCCTTCTCCACTTTGTGATTGTCTATCAGCCAGTTTCATTCTCGCCCAACATTGCCTAATTCTATCGACCTCTCTGTCGTATCCTGCTGCCAGCATTGTCCTTTGTACCTTTTCCCAAGCCTTGTTTTTCCTTGCTATAGTTGCAGCATCGTTTAGCCTGTCCTCAATTATGCTGATGTAGGGTTCAACTGCTTGACGTAAGCATTCCCTTTCTTCTGATGTCCAGTTAACCTCACGAGAACGCTTTCCGTCCTAGAATTGTAAAACATATATTTATATTTTAAATGAAGCGATGAAATGTTTAATTGTTTTTATACTTTGTGCTCATGCATTTTTGAAAAGTGTATAAACAAACTAGAAATCACTAGAAATGTGCTCAAGAAATTTAATCGATGGTCGATTTTTTAGTGATGGCCCCTACGGGACACTGAGCATCAGCTCATATATGCTAACATATGTTTTCGGACGTATTGCCATCACTTTTTGAAGGGTTTGTGAGAAAAGTGATGACTTGTTTTGCGTTCGTGTGATCTCGCATCACCTTCTCTCTTATGTACTTTGGGTATCTACTCGAAATAGGCTCGTCTCTTTTACTCCAATCACAAGTGAATAAAAACATTAGCATCAGTGATGACAGCAATGATAACGGAATTATCCAGCCAGCAGAACAGCGTCCGTTTTACCGGTCGTATATTTTTCCATCGGTTTTGGTATCCAAAAAAGTTCCGGAAACTAAACTGATAGGCTGATTTTCCGTTGGTCCGTTTTTTCCCAATTTTTCATATTCGAAAACGGTCCGGAAACTATATTGATGAAAACAGTGATCCCAAAAGTATAAAAAAATGATTCTAAAAGATAAGAAAATTGTCCCAAAAACATCAGAAATCGTGTCAGAAAAAGTATATAAAAAACACAAAAAATCGTTATAGAATGCGTCGGTTTTATAGTACATTTACATCGCACTAAATTTGACGCGTTTTTTTCCTACAAATCTCATAGTATACTTATAGTACATTTATACTGCACCAAATTTGGCGAATTTGAATGAGTCATTTCGAGCCTGTTTACACCGGCAAATTTCCATTTGGCTTCACTTTCCCTGCAAGAATCTTCTACCAGAACACAAAGTCACCGAAAGAAAATGCGCAACCGTGATGTTTTAAACACCTGTTGAGTAATACTAGATGAAGAGTTGTTGTTGTTGTTGTTGTAGCGAGGTGTAGCCCTGTCTAAATGTCAGACAGGGCCACCTCGAGTGTATTGCTCTTGGCCGGGTCGATATAAGAAAACGGCCCGGGGCGTTTCGGCACGATGGGTACAGCACAAGTACTGGTACCGTTCTCGTAGAACCGGCAATACAAGAAACTAGCCGTGTAGGCTATGTAGGTCATTTAGGGCCACTTGCATAAAAGCCGATTAAGCCTAATCGGTGATTAACTTGACAGCTAACCATACAAAATACGTCAATTAAACTCCGGTTAGTCGTTATCAGCTTTTATGCAAGCGGCCCTTAGCGTTACCCAGGGTGCACCAACTGGGAGGCGACCTACTTTTACACCCCTAAGATGAAGAGTCAAGAAGGCTTCTGTCTTTTCTTGGAAGAATTGGTCCATTTTCTAAAAAAAAACTAGTTGAAATTGTTATTTACAGGTGTTCATAATGCAAAAGTTTCATACGTTAATTACCCATTAAGGTTCTTGCTGGGCAATTCTAAATGTGGAACACCCGCAGGGTTGTTATTTGGATGAACTGTGGATTGTATTGTTCGCCGAATGAGGCCAAATGTGATGGAATTCTAAATTTGGAAAATGAGATTTGTATGAAAAATAGCGCCAAATTTGCAATTTTTCGCCAAATTTACCAAATTTGGTGCGGTGTAAATGTACTTTTACACTGCACCGTATTTAGCAAATTTAGCAAATTTGGCGAAAAATTACAAATTTTTTCCCATACAAATCTAATTTTCTAAATTTGGAATTTCATCACATTTCACCTCACCTGCCGAACAATACAATCCACAGTTCCTCTAAGTAGCAACCCTACCTGTGTTCCACATTTAAGCGGGCTACTCACCTGCCAAGAAATGTCAAACTCCATATAAAAAAACGCTCAAGAAATGGTCAAGAACTGTTTTCACACTTCAAATTTTCTTGAGCTAATACTCAGCTCATAAGAAAAAATACTACAATTTTCCATGGTTGGCAACGCCGGTTTACCTCAAGAAATAAATATGCTCGTATATATTTCTTGAGGTAAATGTGCAGATTCAGGGCAAAGATGAGCGTATACTTATACAGTAATCTGCAATAAAATGGAAAATGCCGTAAACGTCAAAATTTCTGACCAGGCATAAGAAATATATGCTCGTTTTTTTCTTGAGGCATTTCTTGGCAGGTGGGTAGCCCGCTTTAACAGTGTCGAGCTGGCTCATTTGAATTCGCCACATTTGGTGCGGTGTAAATTTACTATTAAGGAAAATCTATTACATTTTGGGTTGCAACCCTGTTCAAAAAGTAAACAGAGAGCAGAGTCTTGCTGTCAAATTTTGCGCAAATTGAAGTACAATTTTTGAGATAAGAGCTGCGAAACGCTGGGAAGTTAAAATAAAAACTCCATAAATAAAAAATATGATGATGAATAATTCTTTTATGTTGTGACAAGCAAGACGGTTTGAGTAGTTTAACTTCCGAGACACGCGCTTAATTACAAGCGGCCAATAAATTAAACGCTACGAATTTGCTTCCAAAAATTCTTTGCATTTACGTGAGCACAAACAAGCAATAAAATAAAATTAAAATTTGAGTGAATTTGTGTTAAGTTAAAAGAAAAATCCACACAGTAATAATATTATAATCAAAATGGATACATTGTCCGTGATGAAAGTGTGCTGCATTGGTGCTGGATACGTTGGTGGTCCGACATGTGCGGTGATGGCACTCAAGTGCCCCGATATACAGGTCACAGTGGTAGATAGAAGTTCGGAACGCATAGCACAATGGAATTCAGATAAATTACCAATTTATGAGGTAAGTTCATAGGTACATACATATGTATTTACTGTGTAAGTATAGATGTAGTAATTATTATTATAGACTTTTTTCTTAATCCAAACAAAATTCGCTCTGTCTTGCTCGAGAGAAGATGTGCTAAGTGGGGTACGAATAACTCAAAAACCAGTTTTTAAGCTCATCGCCGACTTAACGAATCATGTAGAATGCAGCTTAACTTTACAACACGTCTGTAGTTTAAAGTCTGTTCGCCCAGTTGGCGGCTATTTCAAATATGCCCAGCAAGGTCAATGTCATTTCCATACAAATATGTATGTATGTAAATATTCTGCCCATGCGTCTTGTATATGCATACATACATATTTGGTTCCGCATTATTGCCTTGGAATTTCAACAGAAATACACGAATTCCTTACGAGAAAGTTTCATGTATTATTGTGTTAAACATTGTAGTAGTTCAGTTAATTTCCATCGTATTTTAACTTAACAAAAAATCATCAAAACTAAAAAAATTTTAGTTTTTATCTTAATGACCATGCACATGTCTCCAGCTTGGCATATGCAAACATATATGCAAGTTGAAACGCTCAGTGAGACTTAAGCGATAACAAATGAACGGCTTGGTTTGAAATAAATATCAGGGTGTCCAGATTTTTTTACTTAAAACTGCAGACCCTGAAAAATAAATATCGTCAAAATCGCCAATTCATTGAAAACATCAAGTGAGTTGAAGTCATCTTTTAACTATTTCTTTTATCTAAGAAAAGGCCTCCCAGTTCCTCCGTTGCCGAATTCCGAAGCCGATTGGAAAAAATTATGGTCTAGAGCTTCCTTGCCCATTCGCATAACATTATCCAGTCAGCGGAGCCTTTAGGCTTTAGTTCGCTGGTATATAGTGTAAAGATCGTACAACTAATCGTGAAATCTCATTCGCTACTTGTGGTTGGCATAACGGGAAGGGTCATAAATCATCCGGAGAGCTTTAGTCTCAAAGAGTCATCTTCTGTGGACACTCTCCATGATTCCGATCCGTTCATCCGAACAGATACACCCCTGTGTGTTAGGTGTTTAGAATAGTTCGGGCTAAGGAACCAAAAATTGTCAGTTTTCTTTCTGGTGGTTAACCTAAGCTCTCCCCAAAAATTTGTCTCTGTCGGAATTTTCGTTTCACAAGATAATTAAATTTACCGAACTAACTAATAGTTCTTGATTATAAAAATCAATCAAAACCACACTCAATTTAATTACCCACAAAACCTTATGCAAATACATTTTTTTTTTTTTAATTTTATTGATTTGACAATTTCAAAAACAAAATGAGATAAGTCCTAACAAATCTAAACTAGCAATGATCGACCTCTTAAAACTAATATTAAGGTGTGAATCTCTTGCAGTACTTTTTTCGCCATTCTGCAAAAAAAAAAATGTCCCAGCCGGTTAGGGGTTTAGAATATGACCGAGCTAGGTCCGGTTGTAAGAGGCGACTAACATCCACAAGGTACAACCCAGTCTTGTCCGTCGCGTAACTTTTTATAAGTGGATCTTCCGAGCAGGCAAGGCGAAGTACGCCTAACAAACCATGAGGCTAGATTTCGATTGGAGGTACATTCGAGAGCTAGCCCGATTCTCCAATCTCCAATGTTAGAGGACGGCTCGAGAAATACTAGAGAATCACAGCGTTCTCCAATAAAATGGGACATAAATCTCAAATCGAGAAAACTATAGTTATGTGAATTTGCAAATGCTCGCCTTTTGGCTAGTTCTCTAACCTATCTCGAGTCGAATTATAGTGCAGTTATCTAAAGTAAAGACGAACATTCTCTAACGTTAAAGACTGTGTTTGTTGGGCGGTTACAACAACATGTCATAATTGAAAAAAAATATATATATGTATTCAGTCGATAATAATGTATGTAGTTGATATCAAGAAAGTGACTTCCAACCAAACATTTACAATCAAAGACTGAAACCGAAACCGTAACCGTAAACGATTAATTTTTTAAAACCAAAACCGTAACCGTTATTTTGATCTGAAAAAGAACGAAACCGGTTCGAAGGTCGGAACCGGTTCAAAACGGTTTTGCATTTTTTTAATGTCGTACTTCTTTTAGTGGACACATCTGTATGTAGGTATGTATTTTCTTTTACAAAAAGGTGCCCTGAAAAATTTCCATGACAGATTGTCGAGCAAGGTTACAAGGTTGACGTCAGTATCGTATATACCTGAGTTTGTTGTAGTAAAATTTTTTGGTGTTCGTGTTTTTATTTGGAAACCAAAACCGAAATGAAACCGTAACCTAAATAAATGTTGAAGAACGAAAGCAGAACCAAAGCCGAAACTGAAACCCGTTACAAAACCGAAAGCGGAACGTTATTTAAATCAGTTTCTTACCTTGTTCAGAATGATAAGCTATTAACTACATATCGCCGCTCGCTTGCCAGAAGCATGAAAGTGCCAAAATTAAAATTTTGAGAAATCGAATTTGAAAGTTTATTCCTCTCGCAAAATTTTAAATTTTGGCACATTCATGCTTCTGGCAAGGCTCCACTCAACAACAGACACCTTGGCGTATACGTAACCATTTTTCTACCCGGTGTTCCTTGTACTTTGGAAACCCACGATTTTCGTAAATCGTAGAGAAACGATAAGTTAATCACGTGAGCCTATTAACTCGAATATGGAAAACTGGCACATTCATTCCACTGCCAAGCGAGCGACGATATGTAATAGCTAAAAGAACTTCAGCGCGGGGAAAAGCACAATTTCAAAACGTAGAACAGCATTTAAGGGGGGAGGAGCTATTTTTTTGTACGCATTTTTAGTCGGAAAAAGTAAAAAAATAATTGAATTTTTATTCGAGTTCTATATATTTCTGTACTTGTGAAGATAAACTAAGTATAGTTAGTGCTTATTTTATTTCTCAGGTGTAGATATTTTCGCGTTTTCGACCTTTGTGTCCCCCATTATCATTTCATATAAATAATGCAAATGTAATTTTGACCAACATTTTGCCTTAAAGGGAAGTCGATAGATATTTCATCGACTTTATCGAAATCCTCTACCAAAGTACGATAAAATCGATGAATTATCTATGGACTCTCCCGAGTTTCTCCCAACGGGAAGCTCTGTCGGAATAGCTGATAGACCTCACTAAATGGTTGTCAAAGCTCGATATGTATGTACATATGTACCCTTTTAGCTGTGAAAGAATTCTATTTATCATAGCACATGCACATTATACTATTTAACAAAACCAATAAAGAAATATTAACTTCCTGTAACCAACAATATGTGGATATTTTTATCTAACTCAACAGCAAATATATGACGAATTCAGAACAAACACTTTTAGCTTAGAGCTTTAATGTCATCTTTCTGTGCTCTAAGCACGTCAACATCACCATTTTGCCATTTTTTATTTTTTTTTTTTTTTTTTTTCAAAGTAAATTTTGTATAACTTAAAACGTCTGTCCAAATATTAAAGCTTACGTCAGCTGGCCCGTTTCAAAAATTCCACTAAACCCAAATTTTTGTTTCATTAATTCAACGTAAGATGCTTTGAAAAAGACAAAGAAAAATTTAAAACACGAGTTCGTTTTAAAATAAAAGTCTAGATGGAAAATACTAGGATTAAAACGATTAAAAAATATTTAAATAGTTTTCTGATTAGTCAAAGCTGTTGACTAATCAGATTCTGATTAAGGAGATTCTGGCTAAGCTCACACTGCAACCGACTTTTGCCGTCCGGCAGCAAATACACATCCGCACACATGTGTTTTAATGATGATAATGTCGGATAAAAAAGTCTCTAACGTTGAGAACTATAGTTTTCTTAAAAAAGAAAAAAAAACGGGACATAACTCTCAAATCGAAGAAGTCATAGTTCTCCAATCGAGTTCTAATCTCACTCTCTAATGACTTCAATTTTGTGAAGTGAGCCACTTTTTTTCGAAGTTGTACTATTTTTCTGAAACTTTTTGTATGGTTCACAACAACAAGAAAAAAATATGTTTGGGCCAGTTTTTCGAAATTCGAATTATTTTCAAAGTTATGGCTATCAACACTTTTCGAAATTCCTCACTTTTTGATGAATTTCTCACGATTGGTTAAACCGATTTTGCTAATTTTTTAAATATATATAAAAGATGGTATCTTCTTCCAAATTTTTCTTGCAAAAATTTGAATCGTTGTTTGGTAGAAGATGCCATCTTTGATATATATTTAAAAAATTAGCAAAATCGGGTTGCCCAATCATGAGAAAATCATCAAATAGTGAGGAATTTCGAAAAGTCTTGATAGCTATAACTTTGAAAATAATTCGAATTTCGAAAAATTGTTATATATGTATTTTTGTTTAATCGTTGTGGGCCATACTACCAACTTTCATTAAAATACATGGCCGTCGAAAAAATTGTAGGTGGCTCAGTTCACAAAATTCAAGTCTAATGGGATTCTAATGTGAAATGGATTTGAATTATTTTTCCAAGGCTTTAGCATTGAAAATACTTCAAAACATTTTATAATTAAAAAATCTTCTTGGTCAAGATATGATGTAACACTTTTAAATTCTTTTCCATACTGATTACTACATAGTTAATTACATTATGCAAACACACATGTCGATATTAAATGTTAATATAAATAACACTATACGACAAAATCAACTTTTTATTGAGTATGGGACCAAACCAACCGTTTTGAAGAGATTAAGACATAAGCAAAAAAAAAATGGCGTTCCCCATTCTTTGAAGTTAGCCTCCAAAAATTAGTTACGGGCTTTCGAAGATCGAAGTTGGGCCCTTTGAAGACTTGGGTTTCTAATTGTTTTGTTTAAAAAATTTAATAATAATAAATGTGGGCATGTCCTTCTTGCTCTTCTTACTTGATTGGTGTACTTTTCTTTAATTTTAAAGTGTATGTATAAAGAAATATTATATAATTAAAAAATATAAGGCTTTTGATTTTTTTGAAGATCTCCTTTTGGCCCTGTATAGCACTTGTACATACACTTTTAAATAGAAAAAGGACACCAATCAATCAATAGAGGCAATTATGCCATGCCCACATTTTGCCTTTTTAAATTTTTTAAATAAAACAATTAAAAACCACTTTCGAACATCCAACTTCGAAACCGCATAACTAAATTTTGGAGGCTAACTTCGATAAACGGCCACGCCATTTTTTTACTTATGTCTAATCTCTTAAAAAAAAAAGCTGGTTCGGCCCCTTACCCAGGCGGTTGCTGTACAGTGTAAAAGAAGACAACGTTTTGTAAATGGCTTTAAACGATGACCTTGCACAATAATATTTGTTTATTTAATATTTTATTAAGCGCATCTAGCTAGCTATTATAATTCTCAACCTCTATTAGGGTGCGCCACCAAACAACTTGGTATTTTTGCATCGGGATTAAAACATTTACTATATTGCTATATGAGCTGATTTGTTTAAAAAATGCCGTTTAAAATCATTCAAAATGTCTCACAGAAACGGTTGGGTAAAAAATCTAATTATGTATTTCAAAGATTTTTCAAAACATTTGGGCAATTTACAAAACTCTCGTATCTCGTCTATCGTTGTATGTTTCAAAGATTTAGCATAAATGCATTTATTTGCTCATGCAGGTAAATATTCTTTTTTTTCTTAGTGTTCAGGCAACATTTTTTTTTTTTTCAAATACAGGGTGTTGGGTTTAGTAAAGATAGAATAAAATCTGAACTTGGCATGATGGGTTAAAAGTTTCAATGGATGAAATATTGCCTTGGTGAATACCTTTCTAAAAATGTATCACTTTTGAAAATCTAACGTAAAATATAGAAATTATAGAAAAAAAACTAATTTCGCAGGGTGACAAAAAAATTAAAAAAATTTTTTTTGAAAACCTCATACCTATTTTTCTTGGTTAAAGCCAGTTCTCGATGTGCTATTCAATTCTTATATCGACCTCAGATTATGCAGTCAACTTCCGTTAGGAATCTGTACTCATCTATTTTCCATAAGGGGCTTTGCTTCAAACTACACATGTCTACAAGGTTTTGGACATGAGCATTGAAAAGGTGTTTCTATAATTTTTTCGCTATCAGGTCGAGTTTTTTTAGATAACTGATAAAAAATGACAAAATTTTTCAACTAGAAGTGAAGCGCAGTTAAGCTGCGTCGTTTGTAATTGTCAAGGTTCGTTCCACGTATCAGAGACTAACAATAGTCGCTGAGCATAAGATAATTTAAAAATCCGTCCTGATAGGAAACGGACTTCACTTTTGAATTGCCTGATTTCAAAGATAAATAGACGTTTTCCCCACAGGGTATCTAATTTAGGAAATTTTTACGCTTTTTACGAAAATTATGCACGGATAAATTTCTACAGTTTCTGCCATACAAAGGTTTTTAGTTATAACTTTTTTTATACCCAGCGTACTAGTACTAGTACAAGGGTATTATAATTTTGTCCATTTAAAGGTACTTCGTAACGGCGCAAAATAATCGAGATAGATATAGAGTTCCATATATGAGCCCCTTAAAGCACAAGTGGTATAAGTCCACCTTTTCGCGAACTGAGATATTCCAGGTTTTGTGTTGTCAACAAATAGGGGCTACCCTTGATTTCGCAAGTTAGGTCTGCTATTTATTCGGTTTCTATGGGAGCTAGGAGGTACACCGTTAGCGTGTTATATAGAACAATTTTTCCTGTATAAGAGTAGGTCGCCTCCCCGTTGGTGCACCCTGGGTAACCCTAAATGTCCTACATGGCCTACACGGCTAGTTTCTATGTATTACCGGTTCTACGAGAACGGTGCTAGTACTTGTGCTGTACCAATCGTACCGAAACGACACGGACCGTTTTTTTATATCTTCCCGGCTAAGAGCAATACACGCGGGGTGACCCTGTCTGAAATTTGGGCAGGACTACACCTCGTTACAACAACAACACTTTTTTTCTCTACATAGTGTCATTCCTAACTAAAAAAAACGAAAACTGGACTTAGTTATACCACTTGTGCTTTAAACGGCTCATATGAAAGTTCTTCGGTTGAAAAGAAAAGTTGATTAAGGCATGTCCGTCCGTCTGTCCGTGAGTAAAAGTTGAGGTATTTGCATGAAATGCGGTATACAGGCTACTTTCTGGCCAAAGTAAATTGCTAGAGAAAATAGGCGAAATCGGATGATAACCACGCCCCCTTTTTCGATGCCGAAAATTTTGAAAATCACAAAACTTGAGTAAAAATTCAGATATTTGCATGAAATATTTTATACAGGTTGCTTTCTGGACAAAGTATGTTTCCAGATAAAATGGGAGAAATCGGATGATAACCACGCCCCCTTTTTCGATATCGACAGTTTCGAAAATCACATAAATTGACATAACTCAGTTTCATGGTGGTATAAGAAATATTCCTAATAAAACTGGTAGAAATCGCTGGGTATTTAATGTTCGGTTTACCCGAACTTACACTTCCTTACTTGTTTTTAAGGGCTTGTTAGGTACGCTTTCCAGAGTAAGAGAATTTACCTAGTATATTTTTTTGCCATTATTCAATTTAAAAAAATGTGTGGGCCAGTCTAAAGAGCATATTTTAAGATTATAACCTGGATATTTTGATCAACCGCTGACTTCGATAAATGACATTGATTCAGTTAAGCTGTTGATTCTAAACTTGATGAGCGCGTTATTTCTTAAACCTTGTGCGAAGTTACCGCTGACTATTGCATATCCAAAGCCGATTTATACTCACAAGCACTTCGCATTTTGTGAATAAAACAACAATTAACACCCCTATTGCGAGTGTCGATCAACAGTAGAATAGAATACGATCGATTTATTCGATCGTATTTCGTTTTGGTATTGCGAAACTTGATCGAAAAAAATGTGCACCATTGTGAATAGCTCATTGAATAGCAATCAGCTGATTGCTGTTTATTTACAATTTTGACGCTTTTGAAAAAACTAAAAGAAATAAAACATTTTTAAAATACTTATTAATTATCAATTAAATAAATAAAAATTACAAATGGATAGTGTTGAGTTGTGGTTTAGTGACAGTGAGGAAGATGACGATGAGCGCGCGCGCTTAATAGACTTAGCAAGGGAGAGGAGAAAGTTGAGAGATTCGTCCAATCCTCACGAGTTGGAAGAGCAAATGTATGTACCTACGCTGTGTGTGTCTAAAAATGAATTAAAACCTTCATTAATGAATTTAAATTTAAATAGATTTTTGAAAAATTTTCGTTTGCCCAAAGCTGCGTTCTCGGATTTGCTTTCATTGCTGGAGAGTAAACTGCAGCCAGGTGTTTCTTTGTTACTTTGTTCCATTTTTCCCAAGAACGTAATGGTGGTCCCAAGCTATTGAGTTCAGCAGCTATCAACTCCCATCTCGACTTTCCCTGCGTCTTTCCGCAAATACCTTTAGCTATGTCTGCGCTCTCCTGCATTAGCTGCACCAGTCGGGCAAGTTGCCTTTTATTACTTACAACTTTTGGTCTGTAATTTAAATTTTATTATTTTGTTATTTATTTTTATATTTTAATTCATATTTTTACCTTCTATTCATTTTATTTGCACTTTTTTGGTAATTCGAAACTTCATCGATTGCAAAATGCCAGTAGAAAGATGATCGATCACAAAGTGTTCACAGTCGATAGCTGATCGATCGATCGACACTCGTAGTAGCATAGGCAATCGATAATCGATTAATTTTCGATTATCTAGTACTGAACGACACTCGCAATAGGGGTGTAAATCTCTTTTAGTTCGATCAAAATAGACATAAAAATATTTGATAGGTGCGCCGTCAGTTATTCGGGGTCGAATGCCAACATTTTAGGGTTGATGGACTTTTCTCGAAAAAATTAAGTTTTTTCGAAAAATGTGGTCCTAAAGAGTAACCAGTTCTGAGATATACATAATATATGCCACGTATGGACTTTTTAGAATTTTTCTCGTTGAAAATTTGTTTCAGTTCAGCGTTTTCCAATTTCTGTATTCCCACCAAATAATAGGTCCTCATATGCCTCTTTTTAGTGATAACATCCTCATTTTACCCGATTATCTTACATACGTATGTAAAGTATACATAAGTCGCATATTTTTTATTTACGATGCTTCCATGAGCTGCCTTAACGTTTAATTACACAGCAGGGTTTTGTATGTATATTTAGACAGCAGTTGATCACGTAAAGGTACGTATTGCTTCCTAGCGTGTTTGTACTTGTTTGACGTTTGTTAAGTTAATATTTTTGGTAAATATTACGCTTTTATAATATTTAACCATTTCATTTTTTAATTTTTTTTTTTTGGCTGAGAAAAACAAAGCATCTGTGGAAGCAAACTCAAACCAGCAACTGCAAATAACGATTTTCGTTTACTCAAGAATGATTACTTTACCTTTTATACAGGTTACTTTCTGGCCAAGGTAGGTTGCTATTGAAAATGGGCGAAATCGGATGATAGCCACGCCACCTTTTTCGATATTGGAAATCACATAAATTGAGATATGTCAATGTATGCTAAATGAAAAGGTGAATCCCACTGGGCATTCTCTAATGATTTTCCAAAAAAAAATTATAATGGGCGTGGCACCGCCCACTTTTAGGGGAGGCATTTTTGAAAATTTTACTACTTGTAACTTTAAAACTGATTACGATAGAATGATGAAATTTGGAACAAAGCATACTAGTATCTCTGGGAGTATACCTGATGAAATTGGATAAAAGCGCTTTCCAACCACGCCCACTTTCGGTATCGAAAACTTCGAAAATCACCTAAATTGATATAATTCGGTAAAGGATATGGCTAAAATGATCTTATTTTATAGGCGAATCGCCCTGGTCATTATAAAATGATGTTTTTGATAAATTTTTTAAAGTGGGTGTGGAAGGGGGTATTTATGAGATGGATATGAAGGATTCCATATTTCCATACCCATTTTCTATCATTTATATTAGAATTTGCCAAACGAGCTTATTGCTACAATGAAGGGCTTTCCAGCTAAAACTAATCGTGAACCCATCTTCAGGATCAGTTTATATAAGGACACTAAAATTTGGCAAAGATTTATAATAAGGAAGTGTTTATATTATGAGATTAATATCTAGCACCTCAAGAAATATTTCTATCTCTAAATCGTTCAGATAAACTAGGGAGATAAATGTATTATACAAATGCGATTTTTCAATGAACATAAATATTTATAAACGTTTTTCAACAACCAAATCTTATTTTATATTCCATTTTAGCCTGGTCTCGATGAAGTCGTAAAAAAGTGTCGCAATGTGAATCTCTTCTTTTCTACCGATATAGAAACTGCCATCAAAGAAGCTGACCTTATATTCATTTCTGTAAATACACCAACAAAAAACTTTGGCAATGGCAAAGGTAAACTATACAAACTATTCAACACAACTCAAATTTCTTTAACAAAACAACAATTTTCAATCTTAGGGCGCGCTGCTGATTTAAAATATGTTGAGAGTGCTGCACGTATGATTGCCGAGATAGCACAATCCAATAAAATTGTGGTGGAGAAGAGCACTGTACCGGTACGTGCTGCCGAAAGTATTATGCATATTTTGCATGCCAATCAAAGGCCGGGCCTACGCTACGATATACTCTCGAATCCTGAATTTCTTGCTGAAGGAACTGCCATTGAAGATTTATTACATGCTGATCGTGTTCTAATCGGTGGAGAGGAATCTCCTGAAGGTAACCAAGCAGTCGAAAAATTATCTTGGATCTATGAACATTGGATACCGAAAAAAAATATTCTAACAACGAATACATGGAGTTCGGAGTTATCAAAATTGGCAGCAAATGCATTTTTGGCACAACGAATCTCGAGTATAAACTCACTGTCGGCGGTGTGCGAAGCGACGGGTGCCGATGTGTCCGAAGTGGCACGTGCTGTTGGGTTAGATTCACGTATTGGTTCGAAATTTTTACAAGCATCAGTTGGTTTTGGTGGTAGTTGCTTTCAAAAGGATATTTTAAATTTGGTTTATATATGTGAAGGTTTGAATTTACCCGAAGTAGCGGCATATTGGCAACAAGTGATTGATATGAACGAATACCAAAAGTCACGCTTTTCACAAAAGGTAAATATTATTATAAAGGCTTATTTACACGGGTCGATTTTTATCGAACCACATGTGTTCAACCCTTAAATACAAGGTGAAGATCGATCGAATTGATCGACCCGTGTAAATCATCCTTAAGGCCTTATTACACCCACGATACAAATACTATCATAATTACACCGCGACAATTTTTTACGATCTATTGTGTGAAAAATGGTAAATAACACTGCGAAAAAGGCGCAAATTTCAAAATATCTTTCAAAAAGTTCAAATTTTGAAATAGACCGTTTTTGATTTTATTATTTTAAATAGAGTTATGTTGTTGTAGTAAAGACAAAGGGTGATATTCCACACAGCCGGTGATCTCAAAATATTTTTTTTCAAAAATATACCCCATATTACATAAGAACTCTTCTCTATAAATTTTTTCATAAAAAAAAAGTTTTTTCATGAAACATCATAATACGTGTGTTTTTTGTTTGAGAAGATTTTTTTACGTTTCATTTCAGAAGTTTTTTCAAAAACGTGCTATCGCAATTGAAAATGAAAATGTATTTAATTTTCGTGGAAACAGGGCGTTTTCGGAAATCGTTTTGAGATAATGTGTTCTTGAATTAAACTTTAAAATGAGACGACAAATACAAACACAAAATACGTTATTGAAAAAAAAAATTGAGAATTTGGGATAAAACAAAAAAACTCAATTTCTCTTTAAATTTTTTTCATAAAAAACACAAAAATTGTCAACAATTTTTTCATGCAACAACAAAATACGTGTGTTTTTATTCTTGTTGATGTTGCTTGGAAAACCATTTTGTACTTTGAAAAAATTTTGACAATAGTCATGAAAAAATTTTTGACAATAGTCTAGAAAATTTTCGACAATAGATCGTTTTTTTTTTGTGTTTTTTGTGAAAAAAAAAATTAGAGAGAATACCCCAAGTGTGTTTTTTTGTTTCTCTTTTTTATGGAAAAAATTTAGAGAGAAGGCCCCTAATTGCTTTTTCTCAAATTTTCATAAATTTGCTTGTATGAAAAAACTTTCAAAATTTGAGAAAAGGTTTCGAAAGACAATTACTTTTTTTTATTAATTTATCTCGTTGTGTTCTTCAAACAAAATATCAGAGAGCGCGTTTTAAAAGTATTTTTCGAAAACACTCTTCCCCAGAATCTTGATTCAAAAACGCTATATTTTAGAATTTGATTCAAAAATTCCTATCTCAGCTAAAAATGTATTAACTTTTCTTTAAGATAGATTTCAAAATATTTTTCAAAACACTTTTTCTCAGAATTTTGTCAAAAACCCTTTATTTTAGTGTGTTATTGACAATGGTTATCAGTCGTCGATTTGAGTGTGCCCAAATTGAAGTAATATTTTTTTTTTTCTTCCATTTTTTAGATCATCGAAAGTCTGTTCAACACTGTCTCGGATAAACGCATATCCATCTTTGGTTTCGCATTTAAAAAAAATACTGGCGATACACGTGAAACTCCAGCAATAACGGTGTGCAAAACATTGCTTGAGGAAGGTGCCAAATTAGATATTTATGATCCAAAAGTCGAACCAGAACAGATAATAGACGATTTAACACATCCATGCGTTACCGAATCGCCAGAGAGTGTTAAGAAAGCAGTGCAAATACATAGTGATCCTTATAGTGCAGTACGTGGTACACATGCGATTGTACTTTGCACAGAATGGGACGAATTTGTGGTGAGTAAAATTGCGACCCTTTTAAAAGTTCCTCTAATTTTTATGTACAATGACTATAACGTATTATATTCAATATCTTTTTCTTCTACAGACATTAGATTACAAACGAATCTATCAGTCAATGATGAAGCCTGCTTACATATTCGATGGACGTAAGATTTTGGATCATGAAAGTCTACAACAAATCGGCTTCCATGTACAGACAATTGGTAAACGTTACCAACGCACGGGTGTAATGCGCTCATGGGGTAGTATACCGCAATTGTAGAAAGCCGCCATGTAAACATATACACACATTCATAAATATTTGCAATTGTTAAAGAGTAGAGTTTCGAAATCTGCAAATATGTACACAAAATGAAAAGAATAGTTTTCTAGAATCTTTTAAAATTATGCGTAGACTACATCTATAATACAGTATTTCCTTTTTTTGTTGCTCAAACATTTATTATTGTAAATATGTATCTTAAACATGTGTATCTACTTGTGTATGCGTCTGAAAAAATATTTTATTTTATTTTATAGATTATATTACCACATTGTATTATGCATTAAAGTTAAAAGTTCAAAACAGCGTGGCATACATCTGTACATCAGTAGGTATTTTAAACAATCTAACAATGCTGATATTTTCGAAAGTCATCAGCAAATTTCCTATCAAGAGTACTTAGCTAATAATGCAATTAACTATAATTAATTACTAAACTAAAAGTGTGTACACAAATAAATACTTACATCCAAATACAAAATTATGTAATGCAAATAGGTATTAGTATAAATATTAAGCGTCGTTTCTTCAAGTAAACTTTAAAATTTATATCTACCGTATAAAAAACTGCTTGTATAGACATTTTGTGTTTATACATTTTCCAAATAACTAGTATCAAGATATGCATAAATTTTCATCAAATTTAACTAATAAACATACACAAATGGATAGTATATATATACAGAAGCAAATTTGTATAATTATTATTTCCGGTGCACCACTTAAACTCATCTTATGTACGTGACTTTTAATGCGGTATTCTTTTTACTATTTGCTGATACCATAAGTATGAAGTAACTCCAGATAAACTAAACCATGTTAGCAAATATGACAAATGTTCGTTTCGTAATGTGACACGCGTTTGTCCACCTATCGGCCCACCGGGTATCGAAGACTCATATGTTGCATCTAACATAATTGGAATTGCCCCAGTTAATGCCGCCATCTTAGGTAAATCTCTAATGAAATGAATGATGAATTAGTTATTATTTAAAAAAAATGTGTATGCATAAGACATGTGCTGAAAATGCTAAAAAATTTCATACGGTTTGTTCTATATAGTTTGTCAACCAAGGAATACAAATAATTTGGAATTATTATATGAATTCATTAATTAATGGGTTTGCATTTTTATCGCCGATATGTCGGGAAAGCGCACATTTCCACTTAGATGCATTATTTAAAATTCCAGCTCATATATGATATATTCACCTGTAAAGAAAAACGCCGCCTTTGTGCTCGGGAGAAAACTGTGGACGACTTTCAACCATACGTATTACCCCAGTTAACTCTAACTCTGTGTCAATTTGTCCTTCCTTGCGTGTCTCTGGATTGACTTGCTTTCTCGATACCCATCCTCGATTGATTAAAATTGTTTCGCTACAAAAATTCAGTTAAAATAAAGTTCTTTCAGAATATCACGAAATCGGCTCAAAAGATTTGGTATGTACAATGTACATAGTGTACCTATGTATAAGTCTAAGAGCTGGCAACATAAAAAATTGGCTCATATATTATATATTATATAAAAGTATATATTATATAAAAGTCGGTATCCTCTACTAAAAGGAAGATTCTAATTTTTGTAAAAAAAATTTGTTTCCAACCATTTCTCGCAATTTTTAACTTCCCGTCGTGTGTCAGTAATTTACAGTCCTTGGTCGGATAGGCCCCCCGGTATGCTCCAGTACTCCCTTGCGGTACTACCCGTTGCGTCTGGGTAATTAAGAGTTCAACCTGTTACAATACAAAGACCGAAGTTGAGCCAAAGTGACTCTAGTTTCCCCTAGTAAGGCGGTTTCTTCTTCAGCTAATTTTGGTGGTCGATTGTTTAGAATGGGGTTCACTGGCTGAGATGTCGGTTAAAGCCCGCTTATGGTTCCACAGATCAAACGGTAAAGTGATATGAGCCAGATCTCGTCATTGTGCTTACGGAGATGTTTACCTATGTCTGTAGGCAGGCTACTCTGTGTTTATCTTATAGCATTCATCATTTCAGCTTCTTCTTTAACATGCTTACGTAAATGCATAGTCAGTAACGTTTCTTTGTCTTTTCACCAGGTATTTGAGGATCTTGTACCATTGCATCACACATGACTCGGAAATGAGAGAGTGCTATCCAACGTCGCCCCCTCCCCCCCAATAACTTTGGGTGGCTGAGAGTTGGTAGCTTAGCGCCAAACACCGTCCAAAATAATTGCGTTTTATCTTATATGTACACATATGAATATTAAACAAGTAAGGAAGTTTAAGTTCGGGTGAACCGAAAATTACATACCCAGCGGCAATTTTCAGAACGGGATAACCATGATATAGGCCCTAGGAGGATTTACCTAAAGTTTTTACTATCTTAGCTATTTACCTTACCGAATTATGTCAATTTATGTGATTTTCGAAATTTTCCATATCGAAAGTAGGCGTGGTCGTGAAGCGATTTCGTCCAATTACATCAGGTATGCTTGTACCAATTTCATCGTTCTACCGTAATCAGTTTAAATGTTATGACCCGTGAAATTTTCAAATATGCCTCCCTGAAAAGTGGGCGATGCCACGCCTACTTTTAAAAATTTATCAAAAAATCATAATAGAATGACTAGGGGGTTCATCCTACCAAACTATATCATTTTAGCCATTTCCGTTACCGAATTATGTCAATTTATGTGATTTTCGAAATTTTCAATATCGAAAGTGGGCGTGGTTGGAGAGCGGTTTTTTTCAGTTTCATCAGGTATACTCCCAACGATACTGGTTTGCTTTGTGCCAAATTTCATCGTTCTACCCTAATCAGTTTAAAAGTTACGACCAGTCGAATTTTCAAAAATACCTCCCTTAGAAGTGGGCGGGCCACGCCTACTTTTGAAAAATTATTAAAAATTCATTATATAATTACCAGGGGGATGCACCTATAATTAATTATTACCGAATTATTTCAATTTAGGTGATTTTCGATATCGAAAGTGGGCGTGGTTGGAGGGTGATTTTATCCAATCTCATCAGGTATACTCCCAACGATACTAGTATGCTTTGTGCCAAATTCCATGGTTCTATCGTAATCAGTTTAAGAGTTGCGGCTGGTCAAATTTTCAAAAATGCCGCCCTTAAAAGTGGGCGGTGCCACGCCCACTCCAAAAAATTTATGGAAAAGTCATAAGAGAATGACCAGGGGGATTTACCTATAAAGTTATATCATTTTAGCCTTTTCACCTGCCGAGATATGTCGATTTATGTGATTTTCGATATCGAAAAAGGGGGCGTGGTTTTCATCCGATTTCCCATTTTCAATAGCAACCTACCTTGGCGAGAAAGTAACCTGTATACAAAATTTCATGCAAATATCTCAATTTTTACTCAAGTTATCGTGTACACAGACGGACGGACATGGCTTATTGAACTCCTCTTTTCAGCCTAAGAACTTTCATATATGGAACTCTATATCTATCTCGATTATTTTGTGCCGTTACAAACTACCCATATACCCTTGTACTAGTACGCTGGGTATAAAAAGCACCTAATACTTACTCTCTATCGGCTAGTTTAAACGGTGTTATAACAAGGTAGCCACTGCCGCCATCACGTTGTGAAAATAAACCACCGCCTGTCTCATTTCCGTCGGCACGTATAAACGACCGTGGACCCATAAAAAGTTCTTTATCATGCAAAAACTTTCCACGTACAGAGACCAACCTATATTCCATGGCCGATACTTCACCTAGACTAAAATATAATAAAATTTAATTAGATACGAAACATAGTTTACGAAGTAATTCAGCAAATTATTACTTCGCAGGCAGGGGCACTGGAGCCATTTTAGTTTGATTCTCCAAGTCTTTGATTAATTGCTCTTTCCATGCTTTACGTTTGACTTGCCAACAACCTAAACCAAATGTGGTCGCTGGCACTAGCTGTTAATTGGAAATAAAAATTAAGTGCAGAAAATAAAAAAAAAACGGTCTCTTACCAAGAGAAACCATCCAAGAGGTGTTATTTTATTTTTACTTTGATAATTCATTGCAGTAGTTCCTGTCCCTCGAGTAGATTGACATCTTCGCTGCACCAAAGAGTACACTTTCAGTATAGACGGCTTTTCGACAGTATTCGCAATTAATTTAACTGGAATTGGTGGTCCTCTTAATATCGCGGTTGTTACAAGTCGCAACATTTTTTTCCTGTTTTTGTTGCGAAATCGAAAATATTTTAAATTGCTTTTTTTTAGCTCTTCAAGATTTACAATCAGCTGTTGTCCTTGTCCAAATCAAGGCGAATTCATTACAGGTGGCATCTTCCCATCATATGGTTTCTTCTTCTTCCTTGAAAATCCAATCGTAGCTGTCAAATTGCTTATGTTGTTGCTTTGTCTGACATTTTCAGTTAATACTATGTACACACTAGCGTGTTTTCGAGCTCATTCTGGTTTTCGAGGCAAAACATGCTGAAAACCGATGTTTTCGCCATACAAAATTTTCAACCGAAAACCTGCGAAAACATCATGTTTTATCCCAAAACATCAACGAAAACCTTTCACAATCAGTGTCGGCTCTAAATTTTATCGGTAATAATCGAAAAACATACTGTCACTTATCTGATATGTCAAATGTTTTCATTTTGAATTTCGTCGCCCGAATTTATAAAAAATCAAAATGAAAATGTTTGTGCTATAAAGTACGCTGACAGTAAAACTTAAAATAAGTACATAAAATATAATATGTACGTTCACAAAATTTTAATTATTTTTTCTCACAAATCACAATTTCTAGAACAGCTGATTACTGTCAAATGAAAGCAAGAATAGCAGGTATGAACGCACCTGTTTTATGTGAGATGTTTTATAGGGGTTTTAAACGTTCCAGCATATGCATTGTGTATCAATACCAAGTGTGAACTCTTCTTTTGACAACACACATTAAAATGTCGGTTTGTTTACATCCTGCACATATTAAAATGTCGCCAGCACCGAATAACAGAAAAGCAATGGCGTTGTTTAACATCCTGCACACATCAACATGGCGGTCTCCTATCTTTTACCTAAAGGCTGGTTTTCATTAGGTCAAAATGACTGACCTCAAAAACTGACTCAACTGTCACGATAGAAATTTGGTGGCATATGTGTTTTCATTACGTCTCTAAAACTGACATGAAGTCGATAAAGCGGTGCGTGTCAAAGAGCGTCGTCAAATTTTCGTGTCAGTCGATTGCATCCCTATTTTCATCACTGATGTCAATCGCGAAGTAAATTTGTTTGACAGCTGATCAGCTGATACATTGTGGCAAATAAAAAATTAATTAAAAACGCCCAAAATAATAATTGGTTTACGCGCTAAATAATATCCGCAAAAATATATGGGTAATTGTTTACTTTAGCTGTCAACTGCTAATAAATTAGCTAAAATTATGGGAGGGGCCTCAAAAGACGGGGTTTGGCCTCAGGATCACGAATCCGGAAGCTTTTTTTTCAATATTTTAATTTCTTTATAAGGGCGGCCGAAGGCCGCCAACTCATAAAGGTGTTCTGCACTTAATTACCCTGGATTCCGCCCCAATTTTGGTATCGGACCCGGGACAAATTTCGGTTTTTTGACCATAAATTTTCACTGAAACAAAAAATTAAAAAATCGCTTCGGGATTCGTGATCTTGAGGCTAAACCCCGTCTTTTGAGCCCCCTTCCATAATTTTAGCTAATTTATTAGCAGTTGACAGCTAAAGTAGACAATTACCAAAGAAACAATTTGCAATAGCTTCTGCGACGTTGTGCTTGGCGACAACGTTGAGGGCATGGACGCGGAAGAGGGGCCAGCTAAGAAAGCAGAGACAATGGTGGGTTAGGCCGAGTCTACGGAGAAGTGTGGGTTCTACGCTACACTTCCATCGTTTCCTCAATTTATTATCAAAAAACATTAAAAGCATTGGAATAATTAATAAATTACATTTTTACAAATTTAGAAAACTTTTAATTTGTGATGCTTATATCAGCTGTTCGTTCGACGAATGACACCAATTTGCCAACATGTTGGCAAATCTATTTTGAGTGTCAATCGTTGCCAACTGCGCTGTCATACTGAAATTTGACCGTTTTCACATGCTTGTCATTTTATATGACAATGAGTCGTCAAAACTGACTGCAAACGCAATTGACACCATATGCCAGCCCGTTTTCATTAGTATGCCACCATTTGATGTCATATTTTGACCTAATGAAAACCAGCCTTAATGGTAGAAAGAGATGGGAAGATGGAAAGAAGTGAGACAAAAAAGGAAATTAAAAACAGGTGACTAAACTCACTTTGAAGTTTTCACGACTATGTCTATGATATCACACTTATTATTAACCACAATCTCAAACAGGTGTTAAACTCATTTTGGAATATTGACGTCTATGCAGAAGAGTTTACACTTGGTATTGATACACAATGGGTACGTGTGTCACCCGAATCGCACACATATACAATGCTGGCCAGCATGCTGGAGCGTTTAATCACCCTATTACACGAAAACAAGGTGTTTTCGCTTCAGTGTGAACATGATCTAACTTCACTTATTTTATAATGGATGATTTTCTCTAATTTGACGTAGATTACTACCCCGCGTCAGTATCAAGTGTTGTTAGACCCGTACCAGTGACAAGGCTCCAGCCAGACACCCACAGTTCGCGGATTTTCCTATGGAAATTTATTCTGTTTTACCAATTTCACGCATTTGGGCCACTTTGGCTGCTTTTAACTACCCAATATTCTCCCATTTTTTGTAGAATACTACCGTCAAGTAGTATCATGCATTTTTAGACTTCGTCCCATGGCAAATACTTCAGCCAGACACCGCAAAACTCGGGAAATTTCACTACTTTTCACTGCGCTTTGACATATTTAAGCGGGTTTGACAAACTTTGGCTACTTTTAAATAGCAGATCTTCACACATGTGTCGTAAAATGCTATCCTTAAGTAGAATCAAGCATTTCTAGACATCATCCCATGGCAAAAACTTCAGCCAGACACCTCAAGGTTCGGCAACTTTTATTTTCCTATTAATTTGCTTTCTCTTTCTTGTTTGTCCCTCTTTTACTGTTTTTAATTGACGGATCTTTTCACATGTTTCATAGGACACTACGCTTAAGTAATTTCAATCATTTCTAGACTTCGTCCCATGGCAAAAACTTCAGTCAGAGGTGTCTCGGTATTTTCATTAATTTTTGAATAGGAAATATAATATTTGAATAGGATATATAATGAAAAGAAAAATGAAAATGCATCCAAAAAAAAAATTAAAAAAATATGTATTTTAAGTGTTGTTATTTGGTGCTTTTGCTGATGGTAAGTTATATCCGAACTTTTTTTGTTTACAGGTGTAAGAATATATCCATAGGGCCGATTTCACAATCTACGCTTGACGCAAACTGGGATTCAATTTACGTATTTTTTACGGTTACTGTCCTTAATCTCTCATCACTTAAATCGAAAGGTATTGTCGCATTAGTACGACGTAAAAGGTTTCTTAAGAGTTATTTTTAGGTAAATATGGTTTCTAATACGCATTTTTGAAGCAGAGATATTTTTTGAACCATTTACAAATTTTAAAGCAGCTTTATGGATCCTATTTTGTAAGTATTTTTACTTTACAAACCGTGTTTTTTTCCTGTATAAAAAATCCCCAAAGTTAAAAAAAAAAAATTACCAAAAAATTATTTGTTGAGGTGGCAGCGCTCTGTGATCAACTGGCAAAAGATACGAATGACAACTAACACAGTTTATGTCAAAGTGAAAATACCTTTACTTTTTTATATCATGGAACTGTGGGTTGTATTTTTCGGCAAAGGAGGTCAAATGTGATAGATTTCCAAATTTTGAAATTGAGATTTGTATGAAAAGAAGTGCCATATTTGCAATTTTTCGCCAATTTTGGTGCGGTGTAAATGCACTATTATTACGCGAAATCTTGCGCGAAATACAGCTATTTCCAAGGTCTGCATTCATACAGAGGCAACTTTTGTTGCTTTTATCAGCAATTCTCTTTTGGTGTTGCTCAAGTGTTGCTGATGCTCTTCATACACAGGCAAGGAGTTGCAGTTTTTTTTATGAGAAACTGTGTTTTTATCACAAATTTTTCGAAATTATTGTGCTAAGTAGCTGATTTCTGCTCCTTATTAAGAATTTAGACCGAATTTGAAAAAAAAAGAGAAACTACGCAATTTAAAGCTACATTTATACTGCACCAAATTTGCCGAATTTGAATGTGTCATTTCGAACCTGTTTACACTGGCAAATTTGCATTTGGCTTCACCTTCCCTGCAAGAATCTTCTACCAGAATACAAAGCCACCTTGATGCTTTAAACACATGTAGAGTAATAATAAATGAAGAATCAAGAAGGCTTCTCTCTTTTCTTAGTGGAACTGGTCCAATATCATAAAAAAAATAGTTGAAATTGTTATTTAGAACTGTGCATAATGCAAAAGTTTTCACACGTTAATTACCCATTAAGGTTCTTGCTGGGCAATTCTAAATGTGGAACACAGGCAGGGTTGCTATTTTGAGGAATTGTGGATTGTATTGTTCAGCGAATGAGGCCAAATGCGATGGAATTCCAAATATGGAAAATGAAATTTGTATGGAAAAAAGCGCCAAATATGCAATTTTTCGCCAAATTTACCAAATTTTGTGCTGTGTAAATGTACTATAAAATTGCAGCTAATATAATAGTACATTTATACTGCACCAAATTTGGCGAATTTGAATGTGTCATTTCGAACCTGTTTAAACTGGCAAATTTGCATTTGGCTTCACCTTCCCTGCAAGAATCTTCTACCAGAATACAAAGCCACCGAAAGAAAATGCACCACCTTGATGTTTTAAACACATGTAGAGTAATAATAAATGAAGAATCAAGAAGGCTTCTCCCTTTTCTTAGTGGAAGTGGTTCAATATCATAAAAAAAATATTTAAATTGTTATTTAGAACTGTGCATAATGAAAAAGTTTTCACACGTTAATTACCCATTAAGGTTCTTGCTGGGCAATTCTAAAGCGGGCTACTCACCTGCCAAGAAATGCCTCAAGAAAAAAACGAGCATATATTTCTTGTGCCTGGTCAAGAAATTTTGACGTTTACCAAAGTTTCCATTTTTTTTGCAAATTACTCTTATAAAAATGTATAAAACATGTGTAGCGCAATATGTACTCACCTTTGCTGTGGATCTGCACGTTTACCTCAAGAAATATATACGAGCATATTTATTTCTTGAGGTAAACCGGCGTTGCCAACCATCGAAAATTGTAGTATTTTTTCTTATGAGCTGAGTATTGGCTCAAGAAAATTTGACGTGTGAAAACAGTTCTTGACCATTTCTTGAGCGTTTTTTTATATGGAGTTTGACATTTCTTGGCAGGTGAGTAGCCCGCTTAAATGTGGAACACAGGCAGGGTTGCTATTTTGAGGAATTGTGGATTGTATTGTTCAGCGAATGAGGCCAAATGCGATGGAATTCCAAATTTGGAATATGAAATTTGTATGAAAAAAAGCGCCAAATTTGCAATTTTTCGCCAAATTTATCAAATTTGGTGCTGTGTAAATGTACTATAACGAAGTTGCGAAGAATGGCAACACAGAGCGTGTTGACCGAGCACAGGCAACTCGGTACCTTTCCCCTTCCGTCGTCGCTCTCTCTCCAATCATTCGCTAAAAAGGAAGCTGTTGCCAGCAAGCCCTTGCCTTGTTCGAATGCAGTAAATGTGATTGAATTCGAAATTTGGAAAATTAGATTTGTATGGAAAAAAGCGCCAAATTTGCAATTTTTCGCCAAATTTGGTGCGGTGTAAATGTACTATTAGGTTCTTGCTGGGCACTTCTATTTTGAGGAACTGTGGGTTGTATTTTTCGGCAAATGAGGTCAAATGTGATAGATTTCCAAATTTTGAAAATGAGATTTGTATGAAAAGAAGTGCCATATTTGCAATTTTTCGCCAATTTTGGTGCGATGTAAATGCACTATTATTACGCGAAATCTTGCGCGAAATACAGCTATTTCCAAGGTCTGCATTCATACAGAGGCAACTTTTGTTGCTTTTATCAGCAATTCTCTTTTGGTGTTGCTTAAATGTTGCTGACATGGATCAATTGATGAGCGCCTCTTTTACGCTCACACTTTTGTAGACCAGCATTTGGCTGTGTTGCCAACTGCAAAAACGAGTTCCTGGGCAGATACACAGCTGCTACCTGGAAAAACGACGCTGCCACAAGTTTTTCGCAAAAAAGGTTGGGGAAAGCAGGTATTTTTTTATGTCTTTAAAATGTGTATACACATCAGTATATTTCACTGAAATTTACTCACAATTAACCAACAATATCTATGATACCTTTAAAGCGCGCTACTCACCTGCCAAGAAATGTCAAATTCCATATAAAAACACGCTCAAGAAATGGTCAAGAACTGTTTTCACACGTCAAATTTTCTTGAGCTAATACTCAGCTTATAAGAAAAAATACTACAATTTTCGATGGTTGGCAACGCCGGTTTACCTCAAGAAATAAATATGCTCGTATATATTTCTTGAGGTAAAGTAGTATCAGGCATTTTTAGACTTCGTCCCATGGCAAATACTTCAGCCAGACACCTCAAAACTCGGGAAATTTCACTACTTTTCACTGCGCTTTCACATATTTAAGCGGGTTTGACAAACTTTGGCTACTTTTAAATAGCAGATCTTCACACATGTGTCGTAAACTGCTATCCTTAAGTAGAATCAAGCATTTCTAGACATCATCCCATGGCAAAAACTTCAGCCAGACACCTCAAGGTTCGGCAACTTTTATTTTCCTATTAATTTGCTTTCTCTTTCTGGTTTGTCCCACTTTTACTGTTTTTAATTGACGGATCTTTTCACATGTTTCATAGGACACTACGCTTAAGTAATTTCAATCATTTCTAGACTTCGTCCCATGGCAAAAACTTCAGTCAGAGGTGTCTCGGTATTTTCATTAATTTTTGAATAGGAAATATAATATTTGAATAGGATATATAATGAAAAGAAAAATGAAAATGCATCAAAAAAAATAAAAAAAATATGACAACATAAATACTAAAAAATGTATTTTAAGTGTTGTTATTTGGTGCTTTTGCTGATGGTAAGTTATATCCGAACTTTTTTTGTTTACAGGTGTAAGAATATATCCATAGGGCCGATTTCACAATCTACGCTTGACGCAAACTGGGATTCAATTTACGTATTTTTTACGGTTACTGTCCTTAATCTCTCATCACTTAAATCGAAAGGTATTGTCGCATTAGTAGGACGTAAAAGGTTTCTTAAAAGTTATTTTTAGGTAAATATGGTTTCTAATACGCATTTTTGAAGCAGAGATATTCTTTGAACCATTTACAAATTTTAAAGCAGCTTTATGGATCCTATTTTGTAAGTATTTTTACTTTACAAACCGTGTTTTTTTCCTGTATAAAAAATCCCCAAAGTTAAAAAAAAAAAAAATTACCAAAAATTATTTGTTGAGGTGGCAGCGCTCTGTGATCAACTGGCAAAAGATACGAATGACAACTAACACAGTTTATGTCAAAGTGAAAATACCTTTACTTTTTTATATCATGGAACTGTGGGTTGTATTTTTCGGCAAAGGAGGTCAAATGTGATAGATTTCCAAATTTTGAAAATGAGATTTGTATGAAAAGAAGTGCCATATTTGCAATTTTTCGCCAATTTTGGTGCGATGTAAATGCACTATTATTACGCGAAATCTTGCGCGAAATACAGCTATTTCCAAGGTCTGCATTCATACAGAGGCAACTTTTGTTGCTTTTATCAGCAATTCTCTTTTGGTGTTGCTCAAGTGTTGCTGATGCTCTTCATACACAGGCAAAGAGTTGCAGTTTTTTTATGAGAAACTGTGTTTTACCACAAATTTTTCGAAATCATTGTGCTAAGTAGCTGATTTCTGCTGCTTATTAAGAATTTAGACCGAATTTGAAAAAAAAAAATGAGAAACTACGCAATTTAAAGCTACATTTATACTGCACCAAATTTGGCGAATTTGAATGTGTCATTTCGAACCTGTTTACACTGGCAAATTTGTATTTGGCTTCACCTTCCCTGCAAGAATCTTCTACCAGAATACAAAGCCACCTTGATGCTTTAAACACATGTAGAGTAATAATAAATGAAGAATCAAGAAGGCTTCTCTCTTTTCTTAGTGGAACTGGTCCAATATCATAAAAAAAATTAAATTGTTATTTAGAACTGTGCATAATGCAAAAGTTTTCACACGTTAATTACCCATTAAGGTTCTTGCTGGACAATTATAAATGTGGAACACAGGCAGGGTTGCTATTTTGAGGAATTGTGGATTGTATTGTTCAGCGAATGAGGCCAAATGCGATGGAATTCGAAATTTGGAAAATGAAATTTGTATGGAAAAAAGCGCAATTTTTCGCTAAATTTACCAAATTTGGTGCTGTGTAAATGTACTATAATATAACGAAGTTGCGAAGAATGGTAACACAAAGCGTGTTGACCGAGCACAGGCAACTCGGTACCATTCCCCTTCCGTCGTCGCTCTCTCTCCGATCATTCGCTAAAAAGCAAGATGTTGCCAGCAAGACCTTGCCTTGTTTGAAAGCAGTAAATGCGATTGAATTCGAAATTTGGAAAATGAGATTTGTATGGAAAAAAGCGCCAAATTTGCAATTTTCGCCACATTTGGTGCGGTGTAAATGTACAATTAGGTTCTTGCTGGGCACTTCTATTTTGAGGAACTGTGGGTTGTATTTTTCGGCAAATGAGGTCAAATGTGATAGATTTCCAAATTTTGAAAATGAGATTTGTATGAAAAGAAGTGCCATATTTGCAATTTTTCGCCAATTTTGGTGCGGTGTAAATGCACTATTATTACGCAAAATCTTGCGCGAAATACAGCTGTTTCCAAGGCAATTTCTCCTTTCACGGTTTCATTCGTAACCAAAATTTCACGAAAAGCACTATTGTGAGCACTATAAAAATACCGGTGGTGGATCCATGTGGTCACTGTAATACATGTGGTCGGGCTGTGATATACATAAAAAAAAAGTAAAAAAGACCACAAGCAAAGGAAAAACTTTTATAAATTTAGTGTGAAAATGAGATTGGTTATATTATACGGAAGTCAAACCGGGACTGCGCAAAATGTGGCCGAACAAATTTGGCGAGAATCTAAAACTTGTGGTTTCGATGGACCTGTACTTCCAATGGATGAGTATCCAGTGCAGCAATTAGTTGAGGAAAAATTTGTAATATTTGTAATAGCTACTACCGGCAATGGTGATGAACCAGATAATATGAAGAAGACTTGGAAATTTTTATTGAGACGCAATTTACCGGCTGATTCATTGCAATTCCTGCGTTTTGCCTGTTTAGGTTTGGGCGATTCCAGTTATGCAAAATTCAATTTTGCTGCAAAGAAATTAAATAAACGTCTAATGCAGCTAGGAGCAACAGCAGTTCTGCCTTTGGGATTATGTGATGATCAGCATGATCATGGACTTTGTGCTGCAGCATTACCGTGGATAGCAGAATTATGGAATGAAATAGGTAAGTCCCAATATATAAAGAGAGAGGGCAAAGCAAAATGTGTTTTCAAATGGTGTGTCAAGAAAATGGAAGAGTCCATTTCGCTAACATCAGAAATGGAACTAAAATGGCCTTTGAAGACTGAAGCCACATGCTTGACTCTGAAGCAAAATCAACGCACCACCCAAAGTGACCATTTCCAAGATGTACGTTTGCTAAGTTTCGATTTTCCCAACTCGCTTGATTGGAAAGCTGGCGGTGTGCTCGACTTGCATCCTGCCAATTCCGAAGAAGTTGTAACACAATTTTTCGAGCTTGTTAAGGAACATGAATTAGATTTTAATGAGTCAACTATAGTTAAATTGGAACCGATGTATAATGATATGCCTATACCAATTTCGTATGCTAAACCAGTAAGTGTTGGTCAGTTGGCGAGGCATATATGGGATTTAACTGCATGCCCGAGGCAGCGGGCCTTTGAAATTTTGTCATTGAATTGTGAGGACGAATTAGAAAAAGAAAAATTAGAGGAATTTTCCACCATGGAAGGATTGGAAGATCTTATTAATTATGTAAATCGCCCGCGCCGTACAATACTAGAAGTTTTGCAAGATTTCAAACACAGTACTTCAAAACTAAAATTAGCCATGTTATTTGAATTATTCACAATAATACAACCACGTAGCTTTTCTATTGCCTCAATGCCAACGACGGGTAAACTTGATCTGCTTGTCGCAGTTGTTGAGTACAAAACAAAAATGTCGACGCCAAGACTTGGTCTGTGCTCAAATTGGCTGAAGTCCTTGCAACTTGGCACAAAAGTATTTGGTACTGTAAAAAATGGAACTATGTCATTGCCTTGTGAGCTTGCAACCCCGTTAATAATGATTGGTCCAGGTACTGGTATTGCACCCTTTCGCAGCGTATTGCAATACAGAAGGCAACAACAAAAACAGGGTGACAAAATTGGTGAATTGGTTGTTTTCTTTGGTTGTCGCAGTAAAACTAAAGATTATCATTTCATGGAAGACTTTAAACAATGGCAGGCTGATGCATTTTGTGAAGTTTTTGTAGCATTTTCGCGTGATCAAGAACATAAAGTTTACGTGCAACATTTAATAAGCGATCAAAAGCTGCGTTTGAGGAAGCTGATTTTGGAAAAGCAGGCGGTTGTAATGATTGCGGGTTCATCAAACAATATGCCAAAAGCTGTACGTGAAGCATTTCTTGAGCTGCTCGATGGCGATGAAAAGTATTTGGAACAGATGATAAAACAGCGTAGATATCAAGAGGAGACATGGTCGTGAAAACATACCCAATTGGCTTAAAATGGTTAGTAAAATTGTTGCTTATTTTTTGTAGCTTGATGTTAATAAATTACGATGTATAGTGTCAGGTAATGTAATGTACTGAACGCTGTTTTGCATAATCTATAGGGCAAGGGCGATATATGTAATAATGGTAAACCCGTAAACAGATACCGACATACCGATGAACCTTCTGCTTCAGAACTGCCACACCATTGAAGTAAAAAGATTTAGGGGCATTTCCATCGGCCTCGCGTTACATCAGAAATAATATTTCACTAGTTAAAGTCACTTTACGCTTTACATTTAACTTTTCCAATTCCCCGTTCTGACATATTCTAAGCCATTATGTAATTTTATTGTGATTTTCATTTTTTGCTAATAGAATTCTAAATTGAAAACAGTAAGTCTCCGCTCTAAGCGTTTACTCTAATTTTTTAAAGTTAAAAAACGGTTTGGTAAAAGTTTAAAATTGAAATATTTTGAATCAAAAAACCGAAAATGCCATTTTGTAGCCCGTTCAATTTTAGTCTAAACAAAGTGTAAGTTTTAAATATCTCAAAAATCTCCTTAAATTGTTACAAAATTTTTTGCGGGCATCAGAAATGTTTTCCCATAGAACTAAAAATGTTGATTTTGGGATAAAAAAAATTCTAACAATTAAAGGAGATTTTTGAGACACTTAAAACTTACGCTTGGTTAGACTAGAACGGACTACAAAATATCATTTTCGGGTTTTTGATTCGAAATATTTGAAAAAATTTTGAAAATTTACCAAACCGTGTTTTAACTTTAAAAATTCAGGCTTAGAGCGGAGACTTTCTGTTTTAAATATAGAATTCTATAAGCAAAAAATGAGAATGAAAACAAAATGACATAATGGCATAGAACATGTCAGAACGAGGTGTCCTATAAATTTTTTTTTTTTTTTCGAGCTGCTCTAGCTTACGACAAGTTGAGATATTTCACAAAATTGTGTTTAATGAACACTTTTCTTGCTCTAGCTTGCAACAAAAGCAACGTTTTATTATACGTGTATTTGCATTAATTTTGAGGACTTAAACAAAACAACCAAATATTACTGCTCTGAGATGGTCTAACTTGCTCTATTTCTATTTTGACAGCTGCCCTGCTCTGCTCTGCCCTAACCTGCTCTGAACAATTTTCCGAGTTATAAGGCTTTAAACATCGTTATTTGTTGGCAACGAAATGGTAAAAAAAGTTGAAACAGTATTTTATACAGCTACTTTTTATAACTTCTTAACGATTGAAGTTAAAAAGATTTTTTTCAACGGAAACAAATCGACTCGGGGATATCGGGTTTGGACTCACCAAATTTCCAAAGCGAAAACGATATTAAAAATTCAAAACAGAAATGGTATACCTCGAAAATTAAATTTTGAAGTATTAAATCAATACAATTAATAAATATAGTTTTAAAAAACTAAAACTCACGCTTTTAGAGAGTATTGAACTAAAAAGTTGAAAATAATTTTAAAAACCCTACACAGTAGTATTGTGGAAAAGCCGTGGTCCGCATAATCTTCGTTTTTTATTTAATTTTTTTTTACCTTTTTAGTGCAATATTCTTTAAAAGCGCGTGTTCTCGCTTTTTAAACTATATTTATTTTTTACTTTTTAGTTAAATGTGTTATGAAGTAATCGATAAATATATCGAAGTATACCGCAGTCAAAACGAAACCTCTGGGCCTCCACTTTCGTTTGATACCCATATTGTAGGCAATTTTAAATATTTTTGGACAACCGCATTTTGACCGATAACTCAGTTATCGATAAATTTATCGAAATATGTCGATGTCCAAGTGAAACCAGAGGCCTTCACCTTTCGTTGGATACCCATATTGTAGGGAATTTTTTAGGCTTTTGGGCAATCATATTTTGACCGATAATACAGTTATCGATAAATTTATGGAAATATACCGAAGTCCAAATGAAACCTGGGGCCTTCTCCATTCGTTTGAAACCCATATTCCGTAGGGAAATTTTAAGGTTTTTGGGCAATCATATTTTGACCGATAACTCAGGTATCGATAAATTTATCGAAATATGTCGATGTCCAAATGAAACCTGGGGCTTTCACCTTTCGTTTGATACCCATATTATAGGGAATTTTTCAGGTTTTTGGGCAATTATATTTTGACCGATAACTCAGTTATCGATAAATTTATCGAAGTCCAACTGAGACCTGGGGCCTTCACCTTTCGTTTGATACCCATATTGTAGGGAAATTTTAAGGTTTTCGGGCAACCACATTTTGACCGATAACTCAGTTATAGATAAATTTATCGAAATATGTCGATGTCCAAGTGAAACCTGGGGCCTTCGCCTTTCGTTTGATACCCATATTGTAGGGAATTTTTTAGGCTTTTGGGCAATCATATTTTGACCGATAACACAGTTATCGATAAATTTATGGAAATATATCGAAGTCCAAATGAAACCTGGGGCCTTCTCCTTTCGTTTGAAACCAATATTGTAGCGAAATGTTAAGGTTTTCGGGCAACCACATTTTGACCGATAACTCAGTTATCGATAAATTTGTCCAAATATGTCGATGTCCAAATGAGACCTGAGGCCTTCACCTTTCGTTTTCGGGCAACCACATTCTGGCCGATAACTCAGTTATCGATAAATTTATCGAAATATGTCGATGTCCAAATGAAACCTGGGGCCTTCACCTTTCGTTTCATATCCATATTGTAGGCAATTTTTTAGGTTTTTTGGGCCACTGGGGCTTAGACCGAACGAGAGTCACATACATACAGGCAAGCAAACAAACAAACAAGCAAACATACAAGTGAACCTAATAAAAGCGTTATAAAAAGAAAATCTCTGATTTTTTTTCAATTCTACAACAGAATTTTTCAACAACTTACTATCTGAAGATTCCACTTAAAAACCCACTATCTCTCAGCTGAAAGTATGTTGAATTTGTTTCCAGATAGGAAGCTCATTGTGATATGGGGCGTTCTTGAACAAAATTTTCAAAAGAAATTTCGAGATGGTTCGTTTTTTGAGAAATATTTTGAACCATGGTGATTGATTTCCTAAAATCACATCATTAAAACAAATTATTTGTTGCTCTTTTAATCCTAAAAACTAAATTAAAAATTTACACGTAATTAAAAATACTCCTCAAATAACTTTTCCGATGGAGTGCGACAAAACGGACAGTGACCTTTTTGTAAAACTTGCAGCTCAAAGTCCTCTGAGTAAAATACCTGAAAGGAAACACAGCAAGTTAATAATACACAAGACCGTAAGTGAACGTTATAAAACCTTACCAATAAACACTCAGGACAAAATGTAACTTGTAGATCTGGCAAAATATTACGATAGTAAATGTTTTTTAAATTATTTTCACGTCTTTTAACAATTAAAATGTGACTCGGGTCAATTGCGCGTAAGGCATTCCGATCGAGACTCAGTGGTAAAGCGCTTGCAACATCCTAGTAACAAAAAATGAATTCAATACTAAAAGGCACAAGCAAAGAAACTAAGTACTTGCATACCGACCTCATTAAAAGGATCACCTTCCTCGGCAGGTTTTGGTGGTGCGAGTAATAAGCGCTCGGCTTCTGTATCATTTATATCTACTTCTGGATGAAATTGCACTAAAGGTAAAATCTCTAAAATAGAAATTAAATATTTAGCTAATTAGTTGCTATTGCAGATCGAATTGTGAAAACTTTTGCGTTGATAAGTTTGTAAGATAATTACACTGTACAACAAAATTGAAGTTTTTGAAAATTCCACGGGGTTTCTCAATGGTTTCTAAAGCTTTTGGGTGTTCCAAATCCGAATTTCAAATCAGATTTTTCTGGTTACCCTAGGTTTTCTGTCCAGATGATGGTTTGCAAAGAGATCAGTAGTTGTAAAATTTTTTATTTATTTTTTTTTTTTCATTCAGCACACCCAAAAGCTTTAGAAACCGATGAGAAACCATTTTTGGATGTTAAACAGTGTTATTTTTGAATTGTTTGAGAGGCAAATTCGATCTCATCTTTTCACAATAGCTTGTCTTATGGCGTTTTCTTTTCTAGAAAAAGTGTTGCCCTGTAGATTTTTCTCAGCTCTCTCTAAGACTTATAGGTTCATTTCACAAAAAAATACCTTATAAGTAGGCAGAGGGACACCACTATCTACAAATTAAGCCATTTTGATAGGCGTCAAATTGCCGAGGACAAAAGTTACAGTTTAAGAGGGCAACATTAGGGCAACATTTTGTCGAGAAAAGAAAACGCCATTAGTTTATGAAAATAACCGCCCTTACCTCAGCGGCGTTGGGCCGTAGAATGTATCAACTCTCCCACTAACTAGTTATGTTTAGTTGCTGTGTACACTTGACTTACCAAATGAAATAAATGAAAAGATATAATCCTGTTTGCAGGTCGGACAATTGTTACCATTCAAATGTTGACTGTAATTTGAACATTTATAACAGAGTGGCAATAACTCTTCTGGATCGTTGAAACCACTTTTACATGCTTTACTATTCAGGTAGTTTATCTAAAAAAATAACAACCGAATTAATCATGGTTGATTTTTTATTTTATTAATAAACTTACGTCGATTTGTTCCTGTACACCTGCTGGTGGTTTAAGAGACTGCAAACGCTTATTTACGACTAAACATAATTTATTGGCCTTTAATAGCTTCGCTTGTTTAGCTAATGTAAAGAGAACGGCACTGTTGAAAGTAAATTTATTTTAAATATACTAATACGACAAAATTAACACAGCTTTATTGAAGCGATTGAGACAGAAGTAAAAATTTTTAAAGTAATTTCGCCTATTTTCGAAGTTAGCCTTCGTGAGCTTTCGAAGTTCGAAGTTGAAAACTTCGTTATTTTTTAATTGTTGTGTTTTAAAAATTGAAAAGGGAAACACGGGCGTGGCCTTCTTACTCCTTTATTTAATTGGCATCCTTTTTAGAAATATGGGGCTTTTAATTTTTTCGAAGATCTGACGGTCCTGTGAAACACTTCTTGCATACACCTTCAATCAAAAAAGTGTGCTGCAATCGAGCAAGAGAGACAAGCAGGCCACGCCCAAATGGTTCCGTTTTAAATTTTTGATCAATTGGAAAAAGTTAATTACGATGGGTCTAGTTTCGAACTTCGAAGGTAAACTGTAAAATAACTTATTTATTTATACATCAATCTCTCCAGAAAATTCGGTTTGGTCCAATACCTAGTCGGGTGTTGTACAATTGTATGGGTATTTTGCCCACCAAAACTAAAGTGAAACATCTGGCTTGGTTCTTGAAGGTAATTTTCGGATCATTTCACCCTTAACCACTAAATGTTTATAAAGATATAAATCCTAAAAATAGAGTTCGACCTCAATAGACCGGCTGAATGTAAAGGGTTAATGATCCGAAATAATTATAAAAAAGTTACTTACAATAAGCTAACGCCTTTGGGAGTGCCTTTATATTCAACTTCATTTAATATGAAACGACTGACATTGAACAAACTAACTGGTGAATAAGTAGTAAATGGCTCCTTCATATAACTAAATATTATACTATATGCATAATATACTTTGGCTATACGCAAATGGTTATTATACTCCTTCAAGTGATAGTCTGTGGGTGATTGTTCGCTGTAACCAAAATTCTTAATTAATATACTAAAAAGAAAAAAAAAAATGTGCTCTACTTACTCCTTTTTATAGTAAATATCTAAATATTGTTTAGATAACAGCCAATAAAAGTAACTGGCATCTAGAAAACGTTCCTCTTCAATAGCCGATGTACTCAGTTGCTTTAGCAAGCGATTTGCATCTTTCATGCGACCCGCTTTCAGATATGCTAGATATTTAAATTTAATGCATAATAAATTTTTAGATAATGTATAACATTAACCACGAAAAATTTTTGCTCGGCTTACCTTCATGTGCCTCGATAAATTTATCACATTCGGCCAGCCATTGTGCATGTTGATAATTAACTGTCGGCAACATTTCTGGCATATTTTCTGCTAGTCTAAAAGCTTCCGCCCAATCGCACGCTTCCACATGTAACTGTATAACTTGTCCTTCATCGCCTAATTTTTTAAAGATTTCAGCGGCTAGTGGTAATGCTTTGAGACGTTTCAAATTTAATGCCACTGACTCGAGAGGTGCTCTTTCGCTCAAACTTAGTCGACGTCCAATATCGTACAAACTAAAAGAAAACGGGTGGATATGTAAACTGGGGTGGTCCTTACTTGTATGAGGATAATTTTAACATCACATTTCCAAAGGCTCAAAAACAGCATCGACCAGTGTTACACCAAGGCAATTTTTTTAGGAGATTGAGACATTATTATTAGATATTATTATAAGGCCTTATGACACCGCGACCTTTATTACGATATATTGTGTGACCTATCAGCTTATTGCTGTATGCGGAGGCTCTTTATAAATTTGAGCACCTCCTCAGGTTTTTTTTCCATATTACGAACGGATTGCGAGTGACCCCACCTAGGTAGCAGACTCTCTTTCTTGCTAACGCAATGCATTCGCAGAGTATGTGAACCGGCGGTTCATCGTCCAGTTCGCAGAACCGACAAATTGTTGTATCTGACAGATTCAGCTTACTCAGGCGATAAAGCAGACCGCAATTTCCCGTAAAATACCCAGTGAGGGTTCTGAGATCCACCCTCCTTAGATTAATGAGACTGGCTGATGGTCTTTGTGAGGGTTCTATAAAGAGTTTGGCCTGCCTCTGCCCTAGGCTGCTAAGCCAATGCTGCCTAAACTGTTTATTTTCCCAGTTGCTTATGCTCTCCTTTACGTGGGCCTTCGTGAGTCCACAAAAGGGTTCCGGACCATAAAATGCTGTTAGAGCACCATGTTTTGCCAGGTGATCTGCTTTTTCGAAGGCACGTGGGGCGGCCTGACTGTCCGACATAATGTAGATTCGCCTATAGGATAGTCTTCTTCGGAGGCATTATCTGCCAAGTAATTCTATTGCGTGGATTTCCGCTTAAAAGATAGTGGGGTAGTTGCCCATCGGTACCGATTTTTTGTAATTTGGACGTCATTTTGGGAGACAGCCCCCATGTTTTGCCATAAAGTCTAGTGCAGGCGAAAAAGGCCCTCGTTGCTTTATTTATGGTGGCCTCCAAATGAGCATTCCATGTGAGATTGAGACATTAGTAAAGCACGAATTTCCCCTTTTTTCAAAGTTAGTCTTTAAAACTTAGTTATTGGCTTTCGAAGTTCGAAGTTTGTTTTATAATTTTTATATTTAAAAAATTCTAAAAGTTAAAATGTAGGCGTGGCCTTCTTGCCTCTCTCACTAGATTGGTGTACTTCTTTTATTTGGATGTGTAATATTACGTTCACGTTGAGCCCTAACTCGAGGCCTGTATAACACAAATCAAACAAGACAGGCTTCCCTTTAAATTTTTTTTATGTAAAACACAAAATACGAAGGGTTCAATTTCAAAAGCCCATAACTAAGTTTTCAATTATGTCTTAGGCCCTGTTTTCAGTGCAAGTTTAAACTACACTGCAAGTTTAAACTTAGCTTAAACGGCCGAACCGGCAGGGATAACTCTAGTTAACCTTTTCTGTGGTTTCAAATTGCACCGAAAAACTGGGCCCCAAGTTGGTTTGGTCCAATATCCGGGTGCTGTGTATGTAATACTCTAGATAAAGTTTCGACCCGATTGGAGAAGACCCACGTCGATCTCAGTATCGAGCCCAAAAAATAAAAATGATTTTATTGGTGTTAAGTAGGCTATTTGACCTATTGAGGTTTTCAATGCAAATAAAACAAATTTATTTTATTGTTTCAGCTCAACGCTTCGCTAGTCATCCTAGCATCATCAGGACCGATAATTAGTTGTTTATATTGAGCTGTACCAATGAATTAAATTTGTTTTATTTGCATTGAAAACCATAATAGGTCAAATAGCAGCCTACCCAAACCAATAAATTATTTAAAAAATTTACCGGAATTACTATTAACTTAAAATGATTTTCCTTTGTACAAACATATCTAATACCTTAAACCGATAATACTATAGTTGTTGTTGTAACGAGGTGTAGCCCTGCCTAAATGTCAACAGGGTTACCCCGAGTGTATTGCTCTTGGCCGGGTCGATACAAGAAAACGGCACGGGTCGTTTCGGCACGATGGGTACAGCACAAGTACTGGTACCGTTCTCGTAGAACCGGCAATACAAGAAACTAGCCGTGTAGACCATATAGGTCATTTAGCGTTACCCAGAGTGCACCAACGGGGAAACGATTGTAGACGAGAAGGTAATCTGAACTTTGGCCTTCGCACTTATGCGTCTCCGATGGGTATCTAATTGTATATGTGATATCCTCGACTTTAGTATAATCGATTTTAGATATTAAATATAAAACATATTTTAATAAGGAAAAAAAATGTGATTTCTGGAGTAGCCGTGTCCCATCTGGGTACAAATTTATATGCAATATGTAGTTGGGCGCAACATTTCTGACCGAGATGCAATGGATTTAGAAGAAGTGTGGAACAAATTTTACGTTTGAATATAAAGACCACCCTAATGTACGTACATATCTGCCCAACCCTGTTCCGATACGATATCAATAGCTCGTTGGTGTTCGCCAGCTGATAATAGTAACTCCGCAGCAGCGCGAGGTTCTTTAACCGAATACGCCCATTCGGCACGCTTTTTCACCAATTCACGTTTAGTCTCCTCCGAGCCGTCTTTTATGAATTCTTGCGCCAAATCGAACATACGCAAATCTGTATACATTTCTAATGCACGCACTGATTGATTACATTTCTGATATAAACGCGCAGCCTCTTTATATTTGCCACCATATGCGCAGCTATCGCCTTGTAATACTTCTTTTGGTATTCCGCCACGTTTTTGTTTCTCGCTCAACTCGTCGATAAGCTGTAGCCATGAAAGTGATCGTACTTTAACATAAGCATCACGTGCGATGTGCAAGTGTAAGGCTTCTAAGGCGGACTGTGCAAGGCCTTCCCAATCGGCAGTTGTTACGCCCAAGCAGGCAACTTGATAGGCCTCTCTGTTAAAAAGAAGATATACATAAATTTATTAAATTATTTATGTTATCCAGAAAGGGTAGTTCTTTTTTAAATGACAATCATACTCGAAAAGACCCGCTTCAATGAACTGCCACATGGTTGCGCCCAACGCCAATGGTATATTATGCATAACGTTGCCACGCAAACAAAATGCTGTAGCTCCACATAGACCGACTATTACACCTAACATATTTTGTGGTCCACGTGGTGGTAAACTACCAACGCGTATACTAAGTCCACCATTTGTGTGCGTATAGCAAAGCATAGAGTCTAAATGTGTATTCCATGTTACAGAATTTACACCAGAGTCCTGTAAGGAAATAGACTATATATTTATTGCCCTTTGTTATGTTTAGGCATTATTATGTACAATATACCTGATAAAGTAAAGTATCTGTAATAATATCACGTACAACCAGACGTCCCGTATCGTCTACTACGGCAATTTTGGTACGATTTGCATTTATATCCAAACAACGTACTGCTGATACAACAGTTGTTATTAATAGTGGCAATGAATTGTCCAAGAAGATGCGAAAAACCTGCATATGTTATCGGTTTAGTAATGAGAAATCGTAAAACAACAGAGTTTATACCTGACCGCTCTTCAATCCAATAAGTAGCCCCTCTCGCCCGGCTGGTCCACCAGATACCTGGAGAATTGAAAACAAACCAAAAAAATAAGCTGCATACAAATGTTTAAGGTTATGCAAAAGTGACAAGTTTTTGTTGCTGTAACGGGTAAAAAACTGCCCGAAGGTTTGGGGAGTGTCCCACAGTCTTATTTTGAACTTTCCAAAAAATTTTTAACCTTTTAATTTAAGTGGTAAACAATTTATGTTTGCATATTATCATTTTCTCTTTTTTATTTTTTTTTTAATACAACAACTAGAAAACAAAAATTACGAAGGGTCAAATTCGAACTTCGAAAGCCCATAACTAAGTTTTGGAGGCTTACTTCGAAAAACTAGGAAATCTCTTTTTTACTTCTGTCTCAATCTAAACTTTGCTTCAATGTACATGTTGCTACCTCAGAATACGATTGTCGTAAGTAAACTTCATTTTTTTTAATTCTTTAAATACACCAGCGGAAAACTACAATTCGTCGCCTCAGAAAACGAACGGTGTATGTTACAAAACAGTTTCGAGAAAATCTACTTTAATGTTTAGAGCGGAGGTAGGTATACATACTTATTTTTATTTCATTTTCTCAAAAGTTGAATATCTTCAAAGTTTTGGAAGATATACGACTTTTCATTCAGAATGCATTTGTCGTATGTGACGTCTGCTAACAAATACATATATTGGACTCATAACACATACAACATATTTCCATTAAATACGCTAAAAAGCATTGTTATATATTGTAACATATGACAAAACGCACACTAAATAACTCAAAAACTAAAGAAGATAGAAAAAACGGATTGCAGGAATGAAAAGATTAGTCCCAAATTAGTTATTCTACATCAATACCTTAAAATCGTAAATTTTCAAATTCACTCTTCGTTTTCTGAGGCGACGAATTGTGTGACATACGACATGCCGAAAATCTGGGAAATTATAGGCTTTGAGAACAAACTGATAACGCCATTCGAAAGAGACTGCGAAGCTGACTACGAATATGCAATAATCCCGAAATGGCAAAAATTTACATACGACATTCGTATTCTGAGGTAGCGATATGTACGATATATCAATGGGTGTGTGCGAACTTATGTTACGTGCACGTTTTGTGGAAAATGTGTAAACTATATTTTCTGAAGCTTTATGTAGCTTTTGGCAGCCGCCGTGGTGCAGCGGAAGTGTGTTCGGCCTACTACACCAAGTAGTCGGGTATCGATACGCGGCAAAAGCAACATCAAAAATTATTTAAAAAAAGGGGTTTTCTAAACGCAAAAGCAGCACACCACAAGTTGGAAGAGAAGCTCGACAAAAATGTCGTTAGAGATTATGATAACCGGCTGGTATATCGCCACCATTCGTTTTTTAATGTAATTTTCCTCATTTCTTCTTACCTTAATATATCGTATAAATGAGTCCATTATCCAATCACGTTGCAAAATTCCATTAAAATCTAAACTCTGCAAACGTTTCTCTTGACACAAAACAATATTTCGCGCACAAACAACCAATAAACTACAATCGAATTTCTTTTGTATCTTTTCTTTTACTTTATAATGCATTGGCTGTTCTTCGCCGGAACTTAATTCATATAGTACAACGCGTTCTGGTAATTGCACCGCTAAACGATTCCTGTAAATGGCAATCTTTTGTACTAAATCACGACATTTGATGCGTACTTTTTGTCCAGATATTAAATGTTGTATTATAACATCGCACATATTTTCACGAAAAGCATAACGTTCACGATACAATGCATGTACCGTACTCGAAATTATATTGAAACAAGCGAGTGTACCATTCTGACATCCGATCGTATACGATTGACTATTGGGATGTATGGCAACTGACCATATCCATGATTTGAAACCTTCGCCAAGTGTGCCCAAGCGTACACCTTCTTTGGTAAAAAAATGCAGCGAGTCGGTACAACCACTCACAGCGCAATATTCGCCATTCGGAAAGTAAGTTAAACAAAGTGGATCGAAACCGAGTGCGCGTTCCTTACCAATCAGTTGACCGCTTAGAGTATGAAATGAAAGCGTTTGACCCCGATCAGCTACGCCAATAATATCAGTACTGGTCATTGGACAACATTGTAAACTAAAAACATTACTACTGGAACCACCGGGACGATCAAAACGGCCTTTCTCCTCGCCAAGCTATATAACAAATTTTTATTAGGTAAGTCTTCCGTATTTTAATAATAAGTATCTGAAGTATTATATGATTCATATAATAATATATAGTTCAACCTTTACCTTACTCCTTATCGAGACGCTACCATTGGCTAAGCCAAGTATCAAATACTGTCCATCATTCGTCCAGGAACACGAATTAACGCGTGTTGAAATTTTATATTTTTGAACGGCTTTCTGATCGGCGCCCCAGAACGCAAAGTCACTATGCGAACAAGAAGCCAATTGATGTGTCACAGGATTGAATGACATACATTGCACTGAATCGTTGTGTCTGTAAATAAGTAAAAAAAGTTCAAGACATCTTATAACGTTCTATCTATACCGGCTTTACATAGCGCTATCTATGCCTTAACACACTAATTACTGATACTTGAACATAACTACCCGCAAACTTCGATACACCCACTGTAAACATGTTGGAGTGCCCGCAGGAAATCCAATTTCCTAGGAGGTCACCACCTAATGTACCTAGGAATACTCCATGGTACACCTAAACAACCGTATTTTCCCAAATAAATTAGGATACTGCAAAACAAAGCGAGAGTTGGTTATGATCCCTGCAGGAAAAGTATCTAGCGTAAAAGTAACTTTAAGTTGCTTACCAATCAACTAGTGCTGTATATTTACTGTAAATTTTCATATACTCGGACTAAATATTTTTTTTCGACGATGGCCGGAATCCGGTCAGTTATGGTTACCTCTGCATGAGATGTCAACCAACTACTAACTACATTTCAACCAAAAAATAGCCAAAAGATAAATTCATTTTTATACCTTTCATGAACATGAAATGGTATTATAACTTTGGTCCGATGTTTGTAAATATGAGAAGAAGAAGAGATAGACCCATCAATAAGTATACCGAAATGATCAGGATGACGAGATGAGTTGATTTAGCCATGTCCGTCTGTCTGTTTGAACGCAAACTAGTCCCTCAGTTTTTGAGATATTTGGCGGAAATTTGGTATGCGGCCACTATTTTCCAATATAGGAATCATTTGTCGGAACCAGCAAGATCGGACCAATATAACATATAGCTCCCATACAACCGATTATTCCGATAAACGGATTTTGGGCTATAACTCCTGTAATTAAACACGTAGGAACGTGAAATTTTGTAAGTATTGCTATTTTTATATGTGAAATATCGATGTTGAAAATCATCGAGATTGGATAAATATTTCACATAGCCCCCATACAATCGATTGTTCCGATAAACGGATTTTGGTAGATAACTCCTGTAATTATATCGGTAGGAACGTGAAATTTCGTAAATGTTGCTATTTTAGAATGTGGTATGTCGATGTTAAAAATCAATTGGACCAATATAACACATTGGACCAATATAACACATCGTCCCCATATAATCGATAGCTCCGATAATTTCGGTATGAGCTAAAGTTAAATTCACACAGGCTGTACTGGGGATCAAACAGTGAAACTCGTGACGCTTATTCATGAAAGGTATTTAGCCTTCGGCACAGCCGAAGACAGCTTTCCTTACTTGTTTTTATATAATTTTTATTTATTTACTTTAAATTTTATTCTATCTTTTCCATTCCTTTTTTAATTCCCCCATTTTACTTAATGTGTATCAAATTTATTCTTTAGAAAGCAGCTACTATTTGTATTACCCAATACCGAAAAAGCACCTGGAAATAACAAGCGAAAAATTAAACATATTTTCGGACTCCTCTGCATGACTTGTGGCGTAGTTAGAAGTTAGTTATTCCTCAGTGTGCTTAAAATGCACTATTTCCTACAATTGCCACAGAATAGTTATTTATAAGCTAGATGTTTTTTTGCAATTGACATTTTTTTACTGCAGGGATTGAACAGATTATTTGCCTATTGGCAGGGCACCGCCAAAAAGTCACTTTTCTCGGAACAAGTCATTACAGTAACTTTATTTCACAATTGTGCCCCGCGAGGAACGGATTTTACTAAGCACTTTTGTCAAGTCTTGCAATAACCGGCATAACTTTCCCAAGGATCAATTGAGTGAACTCTTTGATCCTTTGAACCTTCTGGCCTAGGATTTTACTTGACTCCACGACTGGCATATGCCAACCCCTGCGGATTAGGGGTTTAGAAAACCTTCATGTTGTTGTTGTTGTAGCGAGGTGTAGCCCTGCCTAAATGTCAGACAGGGTCACCCCGAGTGTATTGCTCTTGGCCGGGTCGATATAAGAAAACGGCCCGGGTCGTTTCGGCACGATGTGTACAGCACAAGTACTGGTACCGTTCTCGTAGAACCGGCAATACAAGAAACTAGCCGTGAAGGCTATGTAGGTCATTTAGCGTTACCCAGGGTGCACCAACTGGGAGGCGACCTACTTTTACACCTTCATGGATTGTTTTGCTGTTATCAACAACAACAGGCATATGTACCATACAGCGGTTAAATCCTGTGCGTTCACCCTGTGCTTGTAAGCCATTCGAGCGATCTGGCAGCGCAAATTTCCGAACGCTTCCTGCCAGGTCATCAAGTGACAGGTGTCAATTTGACAGCAACCTGTCGCGCAATTTCCATTTCCGCTGCCTTTTCATCATCGGCAGCGGAGGCGACAACAACCAAAATTCCAAGTCGGCGGCTTTCCAAGGAAATTAGCGGCATCGGTGGCAAACCGGGGTAAGGTAAAATACTGTTACTCCCGGAGCACCCTGAGAAAATCGGGAGACCAACTCGCGATAAAATTGTTAGACATTTTACAACCAAAAGTGCAAGAAGTCTACACCCCACACGCGGATAGGCCGCAAGAGGGAAAGTAAGCGTTAGTTGCTAAATAAAGCAAAACATAGTAAGGGATAACCTTATCGTAGGGAACGCACCACGCCACCATCATTTCGCCAGCGATTCCACCAAGTCTCGTCACCGTCATTTGGCCGTCGTCAGCCGCACAGCAGTGCAGTAGCGCCATCGCCGTCGCGGCATCGGGCCAAGGGCACGCCGGTGCACCAGGCAGGCGACAGCGGATCGCCATAGCGGAAAACATAGGGCAGCGTGGCCAATATTCAATCGCCATCCAATACTCAGTTAGCATATACGAGCACCAGGCCTCCTTGCCGGCAACCTATTCTGTCTTAGGGAAAGGCAAAGCGGCCAACACCACAGGCATAGGCAGTAACGCCATAGTGCACCCGAACATCGGCCACCACGACCAGCTGGTAGCAACAGCCAATTATTTGGAGACCAACAAGACTCCCGTGCAGTGACATAAAACAGCCGAGATCGGGTAAGTGAGCATACAAAAACCACGACATATTTAACGTTCTAACTAGAGCGGTTATCCTACAGAAAAAGCAGGGCTCAGAGAGTGGTACTCTCCGCCAGGGACCGCGCAGTAGCGACGTTGACCGACATTCTCGCTCGTCATAGATCCATAATAACCACCATCACGAGTGCGCCGTCCGCAACTCCAACGACGCTGCGACACAACCACCTGCATCTCACACACGGCAGCACAGTCATACATCACATATCACACAACGGAGGCGTATCTGCCCACGGCAAGCAACAACAGCGGCCTGAACGACGCATTGGAGCAGCAGAACAGCCAGGTTTCGTAGTTTTAAGATATAGGAGATATATATCATCTCGAACCCGGCAAGTTCGACGGGGTGAGAGGTAAACGCGGGGCCACAAGCGTTTTCCGCTGTGGCAATAGTAACAGAGTTCGGTTTTATGTAGGTTAATCTGATTGTACACATTTTGGTAATTTAATTTTCAAGCGCGCAGAGCGTTTGTCGAGGGTGTCGTCTTACACCCCCACTATCCTTCAATTTTTCCTTTGGAGCGATTCATTGATCGCATACCCCTAACCCCTGTCTCAAGACGTCTTCAGACCCGGGCGGGATCTAAATAGGCTCATTGCCTCATTAAGTGGGGACCCCGGCGAAGCCCAAGACATCCCTGATGCCATAGACAACGAGTCTGCCTGGTATTTTATTTCATTTTTTTCCTTTTTCATTTTTACATTTTCATATTTTGTTATAAACATTTAGTATGTACTTTGCTACTCGGAGTGTAAGCATGTAAGTGCGTGTGTGCCAACGACCAGCATCCCGGATTTGGCGGGATCATAGTGGCCTGACAGGGCGAGTGAAGACACACACGCTCGTGCTCACACTCCGGGAGTGATTGTAACGCCTCAAGGGCGAGCAGACCCATTTATACACACATACACACACACTTTGTAATACCACCTATTCTAGTTTAATTACTTTTTTTATAAATTTTTTAGTTACGAATCCGCGCTCCGAAGTGCGGACGTTTAGGTGGGTGTGAACGTTGGGCACGGGCGTCCACGACCTCAGGCCGTAGGTCGCCAACAGCCTCGGACCCTTAAGGTCAAGCCACACCCACATACACGTACACACTCAGGGTGCGAAGCGATGTGCCACTAAAGTGGACACGTGCCAGAGGCATAAGCTAGCCCCGGTCGTATATTGTATAATTTGTTTTCTTTTCATTCGACACACTATTAATTTCCTTTTTTTTTGTTCAAATTTTCGTTTGGTTTGACGCTTTGGCAAACGTCTAATTTTGAATTTTTTTTTGTTCAGTTAAATTTAGTCCAAGTTCACATATCCGCGCAGTGAGTGTGAGAGTCTAGGTGGGTGTGAACCTTGGGCACGGGCTTCCATGACTTGAGGTCATAGGTCGCCAACAGCCTCGGACCCTTGAGGTCAAGTAAACCACACCCACATACACTTACACACTCAGGGTGCGGAACGATGTACCACTAAAGTGGACGATCGCGGGTATTTCAAACGCGTATATGTAAGCGTACATACACATAAGCCTAGGGCATAAGTAAAACCCATCGCGGGGTATATTTTCGTTCGTTTGTTTAAAAATTTCACTTCTATATTTTCCTATTTTATATATCTTCTAACTTTTGATTTTCATTGACTTAAGATTGTGTAACTTTAAGTGCTCGAGTTTTGGAGTACGAGGAGTGGGTATATGAGTGCGTGAGCTCATCACAAACCGGTGTCCCGACATTCAGGGGACCATAATCCAGCGGCGTACGGCCTAGCGGGGTCGGGCAGGCACGCACCCATACACCCACGCACTCCGGCTTCAAAGCAGCATACCCCTAGCGAGTAGGTACATAGGCATAGTATAGTTAGGATTACGCACACCTCTGTACACACTAGTATAGACTTAGAACGTAAGTCAAAACCCATGAAGGGTATGCATTTATATACAACCACATTTTCGCATATTTCTTGAATGCCATGTAATAAACACAATATGTATTGATAATTTGTTAATCGAAATTAAGTGTTCTTCTTTACAGATGTGGTGGGGACGGACGGACTGGACAGGGACTAAGAGGGGGATGTGCTAAAGGGGCGCATGGGGGACACGATTGGGGTCGGCAAAAATCGCTTGCCACTGCCGACCATGGAAGGGAGGGTCTAGAGTGGCCCGGCCAGAATAGCATCTGTGGCCGGAAAGGGGGTTAGTAAAAGGGGGGTTTCAAGCGCGGACAGACCTGAAGTGCAAGTGATGCATGATCAGGTATGAGATTTTTTTTGTATGGTGCAGCTGTCATGCCTCGGGAGGCCAACAATCCACCCCACAGTCCGGCGAGCTAGCTCGTGCATATACAAGCATACCTGCACGGCTTTCCCGGGGTATGCGACGTGAGGGTAGGGGGATGCCAGGGGACATAGCGGCCTCCGCCCAAAGGCCAGCACGTAACAGAAATGGCGCCCAACGTGGGGCTTAGAGGATTTCGGACACACTTCGGGACTGTTAGCGTTTGCTTTGTGGGATCTTCATTTTTCAATTTAAATCTTCTTCTAAGATTTCAATTTACATTTTCAAATTTAAAAATTTTACTTTCAGTACACACCGGTAGCTTGGTTTGGCTTCGTCTAGCTGGCCAATAGTATCGGTGCAGGGGGGTTTCGTGGACGGGGGACCAGGGGTCAGCCAGCTTGTTTTGGTGTTGTTTAGGCTGGACAATAGTGGCGACTTCTGACCTTGGCCACGAGGGATCAGGTCCGCGGGCAGCTCGTTTTGCCGGTTTAAGAGTGGACGATAGTGTTCGTGGAAGAATCCCAACGGGGGAGTTAAGCGGAGTAGGTAGCTCAGTTGGCCAACTTAGGCGCCGGCTGATAGTATCTGCGGCTGCTTGGGGGTGGGGGACCAGACTGCTTTTGGGGGAACTGGAATAGACGGACGACGCTAGGCGGACGGACACCACATCGAGTATAGAAGGCACAAAGTTTCATTTCGTAAAATTCATTTTCATTTTTTTTCTATTATTTTTTTTATTTCGCACTCGGTTTACTAGCACATACGTAGGCTGATAATAAACACACATACAAACACATAAATATACACGTCTATAAACCACGTATATGTACCACGTATATTTCGGGTTTATGGGTAATTGGAGTTTGAGTGTTTGACAGTACTTTTTTCAAGAGTTTGTTTTCGATTTTTTTTTTTTTGCGATCATTTGTTGAGCGCTCGGCGTAGTTCGAGAGCGCAGGCGATATTTTGGGTTAGTTTTTATTCAACTTCGTCTGCATCAGCGTTTTGTTAATCAGCGCGCGGCGACATGTCGAAGGAGCCGAGTAAGGTGGAGCGGCGTAGCAGCGTAGGCGCGGGTGGCGACGAGGAATTGGAGAGTGGAATGGCGCACTTACAAGCGCAGCACCGCGGCGAGGAGAATGGCGACGCGGGCGGGCTTAACGAGGCGGACGCGCATAACGAGGCAGGCGCTCAAGGAGACGCGGCAGAAGTATTGGGGGCGCGTGTACAGCCACCGCAGGTAACATCAAGCTGTAAGCGCTGCCCTGAGTGCGCGACGGCCGACGCGGTAGGTGAAACGCTGATGCGGAAGTTCGAAGAAATGTTCTTCCAGTATCAGCTGGCGATGAGCCGTTCCACAACCCAAGCGGTCAAGGAGGCTGCACAGATATTCAGAAAGGACATCAACATTTTATCAAGCAGATTAGCAGATTTGGAGGGTGAAAGCAGGGGCGCGCAAGAGGCAGCGCGGCGCGAAGAGTGGTTGCAGGACGCGGAGACAAGCGCGGCGAATGCTACCGCGGACGAACGCGAACAGTGCGGCGGCGAGCGCGTCACCAGCGCGCAAAGAACACCAGGCTCACGAGCAGCAGATAGGCACAACAGGGCGGGCGCGCAATACGAAAGATCGGCTACAAAGGCCATACGCGATTGGCGCCTCAAGTTCGACGCGGGCCCAAAAGCGGTCCCGATCGAGCGCTTCCTCTTCCGCGTAGACACGCTTCGGAAAAAGCACAACATTTCGGCCCAGGACTTATTCGCGAACTTCCATCTGTTGTTAGAAGGTCAGGCGCAAGAATGGTACTGGCTGTACACCGAGGAGCATCCGGACGACAGTTTTGTGGACTTTCAGGCGTTTCGAAAGGCGATTGTGGAGCAGTTTAGAAAGGCGGACTGCGATGAAGAAATCCGCCAAGCGATGAACGAGCGCAAGCAGGAGTACAACGAAAAGTTTGAGGAGTTCTACGCGGTGGTTCGGGGTATGGAGCTGACGATGCGGACCAGGCTGCCGGAGCAAAGCCTAGTCAACCTGATGCGCAGGAATCTGAAGCCGCGGATAAAGAACCTCATCTTTGGCTGCCGGATCGAGTCGCTGGAGGATCTCAGGAGGGAGTGCCGCAGGGCAGAGAAGCATCTGGCGGAGTACGAGACAAAGCCGTATCGCAGAAAGGCGCTCGAAGAGCTAGAGGACGACCGCGCAGAGGAAGAGCCAGGAGCGCTGGAGGCGTTTCACAGGCCCTCAAAAGATAGGGCAGTGCGCAAGGACCCTTCGAGCGACGGGAAGCCTAAGAGGGAAGAGCAGCCACAGGCGCGCGCTGACGGACACAGTTGCGATGGGCGTCTCCACAGCATGATTTGCTATAAGTGCAACTTACCCAGCAAACAGCTCTGCGAAGGATGCCAGGCGAAAAACCAGGAGAGCGACAGGAAGACCGGGGAGCCCTGTCAGCGTCGGTCAACCCCGGAAAAGTAATTTTGCCATTTAACCAAATTTTGAAGAAACCAGACAATACAATTTTTTTAAACCAATCAAAGACATTTTATAATAGTAAGCGCGTGGAGGAAAGCGCGCACGGGACAACAACACGTCCATCTCTAAGTGAGCGACAGGCCAGGTACGACGCGGCACGAGCGCGGATTTTCGAGACCTCTTCAGGGTTGTATCCTGTGAGCGACGATGGAAGCGCGGCAGAAGTGGCAGAGTACGGACCGAGCAGAAAATGGAGGAAGGTCATCAAAATACGCAAGCGCGCGCGAGACAAGCGGCGCGTGGCGAAGGCAGTTGAGGAAACTGTAATTCGCGACGCCGTCGACAAGCGACCGTACGTGCAAGTGGAAATAGAAGGAGTAAAGATGCAAGGCTTGTTGGATAGCGGAGCCTCTATAAGCTGCTTCGGCTCGGTGGCACCCGCATGGGAGAAGAAAATGGGGGGCAAGTTGCTCAAGCTTAGGGAACATTTAAAGACGGCAGACGGGAAAGCGCAAGCTGTGGTCGGCAAGGTCGAGGTGGAGATAGGTTGGCGCGGGAAGCTGAAGCCAATGACGCTATATCTAGTGCCCAGTTTAAAGCAGGAGTTGTACCTGGGGATCGACTTCTGGGATACCTTTGGGGTGGCGCCCATGGTTATCTCAGAATTGGAGACCCAGGGACAACTGGACCTGACCACCGACCAGAGCAAGGAGTTAGAGCGCGTGAAAGGGTTGTTTCCATCGTTCACAGAACTTGGTCTCGGAAGGACGCATCTCCTAGAACACACGATCGAGGTCGCGGATGACACGGTGCCGGTGAAACAACGACATTATCCGATGTCGCCGGTCAAGCAGAAGTATGCCTATGAGGAGATTGACCGCATGCTCAAGCTAGGTGTCATCGAGGAGAGCAACAGCGCTTGGAGCTCGCCGATCGTTCTAGTTGAGAAACCCGGGAAGAAGCGTCTGTGTGTGGATATGCGCAAGCTCAATGAGCGCACGAAAAAGGATGCGTATCCAACACAACACGTGGAAGGAATCCTGGCGCGTTTGCGGGAGACGCACTTCATCTCGGGGATCGATTTGAAGGACGCCTTCTGGCAGATCCCGTTGGAGCCGGCGTCGAGGGAATTCACCGCGTTCACTGTTCCGGGCCGACCATTGTATCACTTTAAAGTGATGCCCTTCGGCCTGTGCAACGCCAGTCAGCGGTTGTGCAGACTGATGGACAAGGTGATCCCCTCGCGTCTAAGGGAGAACGTCTTCGTCTACATCGACGATCTGCTGGTGTGTTCCCCGGACTTCGAGTCCCATCTAGTGCACCTGACGGAAGTAGCCGAGTGTCTCGCCAGTGCTGGTCTCACTATCAACGTAAACAAGTCCAAGTTTTGCCATCGCGAGCTGAAGTATTTGGGCTTCATAGTAGGGCAGGGTGAGCTGAAGACGGATCCTGAGAAGGTGCGCGCAATTGTGGAGTTCCCGGTACCAACCACTATCAAGCAGCTACGCCGCTTTCTAGGCATGTGCGGATGGTACCGGAGATTCATCTCAAACTTCGCCACAATCGCCGCGCCGATGACGGAATGCCTGCGCAAAGCCAAGACGTTCGCGATGACACCGGAAGCAGTGGAGGCGTTCGAGCAGCTGAAAGCAGCGCTCACCTCAGCCGAGGTACTCGTCAATCCCGACTTCAGCAAGCACTTCTACGTACAGTGCGACGCGTCCACACAAGGGATAGGCAGCGTTCTATTCCAGAAAGATGACGAAGGCAACGAGCGACCGATCGCGTTCATGTCGCAGAAGCTGAATTCCGCCCAGCGAAACTACACCATTACGGAGCTGGAGTGCCTAGCCGCGGTCGTAAGCGTTAAAAAGTTCCGCGCATATCTGGAAGGTCTTCCATTCACAGTGATCACTGATCACATGAGTCTGAAATGGCTCATGGGACAGAAAGATCTCTCGGGACGGTTGGCTAGATGGAGCCTGAAGCTACAGGGCTTCGATTTCAAGATAGAGCATAGGAAAGGCGCGCAGAATGTTGTCCCAGATACGCTGAGCCGCATGCACATGGAGGAGGTGAGCGCGATGGAAACCATGGCCGAGATCGACTTCACGTCGCCGGAGTTCGCCAGCGAAGACTACGTAGCACTTGGGCGCCAGATTGCACAAAACGCCGAACGATTACCGGACCTGCGAGTCACCGATGGCATCGTATACAAAAGGGTGCGCCCAAGGCGCGCGGAAGACGAGGAAGAATCGGTATGGAGAGTATGGGTGCCAGAGGGGCTGAGGCAGGGGCTGTTAGAAGAGGCGCATGGAGATAGGTCGGCGGGTCATGGTGGTACAGCGAAGACGTTGCACAGGTTAAGGAGCAAGGCGTTCTGGCCGGGGATGGCTGGAGCCGTGCGAAGCTTCGTCGCGGGATGCGAGCTATGTAAGTGCGCCAAAGCGCCAAACATTTCAACGAGACCGCCAATGACAGATCGTTTTCGGACGGAGCGGCCGTTTCAGAGGCTCTATGTGGACTTCTGCGGGCCGTACCCGCGGTCGCGATCGGGAAATACGGTGATCTTCGTAGTTCTGGACCACTTCACAAAATTTGTATTTTTTAAGCCCATGAGGCAGGCAACTGCACAGGAGGTAGTAAAGTATCTCGAGACGGAGATTTTTCATGTTTTTGGCGTGCCGGAGACTTTACACTCCGACAACGGCCGGCAATTTGTCGCGGATTCATTTGTGGGGTTCTTGAGGAGTTACGGAGTGAACCATGTGAAGACCGCGCCATATGCGCCGCAGGCGAACGCGTCCGAGAGGGTCAATCGGTCGCTGCTCGCCATGCTGCGCACATACATCGCGGGTACGGACCAGAGCAGTTGGGATGAACACGTGTCATTGGCGGCGTTTGCAATACGGAGCGCGGTGCACGAAGCCGTCCGAATAGAACCATACACAGCCGTTTTCGGGCAAACGATGGTGCAGCACGGCAGAGCGTATGAAACTCTGCGTCGACTCGAGGCACTGCGAGAAGAAGGCATAGACGTCGTGCAGAGGGGGGACCGTGCGTGGCTCATGAGAGAGAGGCTGATAAAGAACCTGGAAGAGGCCTACAGGAAAGGACAGCAGACATACAATACCAGGGCTCGTCCGGTGAAGTACCGGGAAGGCGAGATCGTGTACCGGCGGAATTTCAAGTTGAGTAATGCCACGGAAGGATTCAATGCCAAGCTTGCGCCGAAGTATCTGAGGTCCATGATCCTGTCGTCCAAGGGAAACGCGTTATACGAGGTTGGAGATGCAGCGGGACGCTCCGTGGGCATCTACCACGCGAAGGACTTACGACGATAAGAAGGAAGTGGCACGGGGCGACCAGCCTTTCGAGCGCCTGGCCGGACAAGGACGGACTGTAGCGCTCGCCCTGTTGCGTTCACCCTGTGCTTGTAAGCCATTCGAGCGATCTGGCAGCGCAAATTTCCGAACGCTTCCTGCCAGGTCATCAAGTGACAGGTGTCAATTTGACAGCAACCTGTCGCGCAATTTCCATTTCCGCTGCCTTTTCATCATCGGCAGCGGAGGCGACAACAACCAAAATTCCAAGTCGGCGGCTTTCCAAGGAAATTAGCGGCATCGGTGGCAAACCGGGGTAAGGTAAAATACTGTTACTCCCGGAGCACCCTGAGAAAATCGGGAGACCAACTCGCGATAAAATTGTTAGACATTTTACAACCAAAAGTGCAAGAAGTCTACACCCCACACGCGGATAGGCCGCAAGAGGGAAAGTAAGCGTTAGTTGCTAAATAAAGCAAAACATAGTAAGGGATAACCTTATCGTAGGGAACGCACCACGCCACCATCATTTCGCCAGCGATTCCACCAAGTCTCGTCACCGTCATTTGGCCGTCGTCAGCCGCACAGCAGTGCAGTAGCGCCATCGCCGTCGCGGCATCGGGCCAAGGGCACGCCGGTGCACCAGGCAGGCGACAGCGGATCGCCATAGCGGAAAACATAGGGCAGCGTGGCCAATATTCAATCGCCATCCAATACTCAGTTAGCATATACGAGCACCAGGCCTCCTTGCCGGCAACCTATTCTGTCTTAGGGAAAGGCAAAGCGGCCAACACCACAGGCATAGGCAGTAACGCCATAGTGCACCCGAACATCGGCCACCACGACCAGCTGGTAGCAACAGCCAATTATTTGGAGACCAACAAGACTCCCGTGCAGTGACATAAAACAGCCGAGATCGGGTAAGTGAGCATACAAAAACCACGACATATTTAACGTTCTAACTAGAGCGGTTATCCTACAGAAAAAGCAGGGCTCAGAGAGTGGTACTCTCCGCCAGGGACCGCGCAGTAGCGACGTTGACCGACATTCTCGCTCGTCATAGATCCATAATAACCACCATCACGAGTGCGCCGTCCGCAACTCCAACGACGCTGCGACACAACCACCTGCATCTCACACACGGCAGCACAGTCATACATCACATATCACACAACGGAGGCGTATCTGCCCACGGCAAGCAACAACAGCGGCCTGAACGACGCATTGGAGCAGCAGAACAGCCAGGTTTCGTAGTTTTAAGATATAGGAGATATATATCATCTCGAACCCGGCAAGTTCGACGGGGTGAGAGGTAAACGCGGGGCCACAAGCGTTTTCCGCTGTGGCAATAGTAACAGAGTTCGGTTTTATGTAGGTTAATCTGATTGTACACATTTTGGTAATTTAATTTTCAAGCGCGCAGAGCGTTTGTCGAGGGTGTCGTCTTACACCCCCACTATCCTTCAATTTTTCCTTTGGAGCGATTCATTGATCGCATACCCCTAACCCCTGTCTCAAGACGTCTTCAGACCCGGGCGGGATCTAAATAGGCTCATTGCCTCATTAAGTGGGGACCCCGGCGAAGCCCAAGACATCCCTGATGCCATAGACAACGAGTCTGCCTGGTATTTTATTTCATTTTTTTCCTTTTTCATTTTTACATTTTCATATTTTGTTATAAACATTTAGTATGTACTTTGCTACTCGGAGTGTAAGCATGTAAGTGCGTGTGTGCCAACGACCAGCATCCCGGATTTGGCGGGATCATAGTGGCCTGACAGGGCGAGTGAAGACACACACGCTCGTGCTCACACTCCGGGAGTGATTGTAACGCCTCAAGGGCGAGCAGACCCATTTATACACACATACACACACACTTTGTAATACCACCTATTCTAGTTTAATTACTTTTTTTATAAATTTTTTAGTTACGAATCCGCGCTCCGAAGTGCGGACGTTTAGGTGGGTGTGAACGTTGGGCACGGGCGTCCACGACCTCAGGCCGTAGGTCGCCAACAGCCTCGGACCCTTAAGGTCAAGCCACACCCACATACACGTACACACTCAGGGTGCGAAGCGATGTGCCACTAAAGTGGACACGTGCCAGAGGCATAAGCTAGCCCCGGTCGTATATTGTATAATTTGTTTTCTTTTCATTCGACACACTATTAATTTCCTTTTTTTTTGTTCAAATTTTCGTTTGGTTTGACGCTTTGGCAAACGTCTAATTTTGAATTTTTTTTTGTTCAGTTAAATTTAGTCCAAGTTCACATATCCGCGCAGTGAGTGTGAGAGTCTAGGTGGGTGTGAACCTTGGGCACGGGCTTCCATGACTTGAGGTCATAGGTCGCCAACAGCCTCGGACCCTTGAGGTCAAGTAAACCACACCCACATACACTTACACACTCAGGGTGCGGAACGATGTACCACTAAAGTGGACGATCGCGGGTATTTCAAACGCGTATATGTAAGCGTACATACACATAAGCCTAGGGCATAAGTAAAACCCATCGCGGGGTATATTTTCGTTCGTTTGTTTAAAAATTTCACTTCTATATTTTCCTATTTTATATATCTTCTAACTTTTGATTTTCATTGACTTAAGATTGTGTAACTTTAAGTGCTCGAGTTTTGGAGTACGAGGAGTGGGTATATGAGTGCGTGAGCTCATCACAAACCGGTGTCCCGACATTCAGGGGACCATAATCCAGCGGCGTACGGCCTAGCGGGGTCGGGCAGGCACGCACCCATACACCCACGCACTCCGGCTTCAAAGCAGCATACCCCTAGCGAGTAGGTACATAGGCATAGTATAGTTAGGATTACGCACACCTCTGTACACACTAGTATAGACTTAGAACGTAAGTCAAAACCCATGAAGGGTATGCATTTATATACAACCACATTTTCGCATATTTCTTGAATGCCATGTAATAAACACAATATGTATTGATAATTTGTTAATCGAAATTAAGTGTTCTTCTTTACAGATGTGGTGGGGACGGACGGACTGGACAGGGACTAAGAGGGGGATGTGCTAAAGGGGCGCATGGGGGACACGATTGGGGTCGGCAAAAATCGCTTGCCACTGCCGACCATGGAAGGGAGGGTCTAGAGTGGCCCGGCCAGAATAGCATCTGTGGCCGGAAAGGGGGTTAGTAAAAGGGGGGTTTCAAGCGCGGACAGACCTGAAGTGCAAGTGATGCATGATCAGGTATGAGATTTTTTTTGTATGGTGCAGCTGTCATGCCTCGGGAGGCCAACAATCCACCCCACAGTCCGGCGAGCTAGCTCGTGCATATACAAGCATACCTGCACGGCTTTCCCGGGGTATGCGACGTGAGGGTAGGGGGATGCCAGGGGACATAGCGGCCTCCGCCCAAAGGCCAGCACGTAACAGATGCCAAGCCAAAAAATAAGATTCTTTTTCAGAAAGGAAGGCTAGATAAACATGTTGATAAGCAGTGGTGATTTACCACTAAACCTACCAAAATTTGAACCCGACTTGTCCAATATATTTCAAAGAGATTCATCATACGGCTCCTAGACTTTATAAAAAAGGTTGTGTTTATAAGGTAAACTTAAAAAGACTGGCGAAAAGTGTCGACTGAGCCGAGTTATTTATTGCAAGTAAAAAAGAGTGGATGTATTTATCCATACATATAAATATATATACTCACGAGTATTTAAGTAATCCCTCTAGCTGTGGTGTCCACACAATTACTGTTTTATCTACTGCGCCAGTAGCAAACTTTTTGCCATCACGCGCATATGACACACAATTAACAACATCCTTATGTGCTTTCAATGTGTTCAATAGAGTGCCTTCTGTATCATAAATGAGAACTCGATCACCAGCCGCCACAACGAGTTGCTTACCTTCGGGATGGTAGCACACAGAGTGTACACTTTTAAAGAAATACAATTTTTATAAATTATTTGCAATAAATGAAAGGTTTGGGATGCATATGTTTTACTTACCTGGCTTGGTCATCTTTTGCATGGGGGAACTCTATTTTCTGCACCCATTTAAGTACGCCGCGCATCTTTTTTCTGTTCCTTGAGCTGTTAGTGCTGGAATAGCCTTAATTAATAAATTTAGTATCTTTTTGGAATATATAAAAATGCATTTTTCTGAATTATTCGATGCTGAATTGCTAATCACTTTTGTTTACAATTTTCACCTTTTAGTTGCTTGGCAACGACAAGCAAAAATTCTTACTACTAGTGATGTGAAGAACTAAATCTAGATATTAGTGCTGTATAATTGTACTTACTCGTTACATTTTAATAAAGCGAGCTACTGACCTGCCAAGAAATGCCTCAAGAAAAAATAGATGATTGTTTCATTTGTTGTTAACGACAAAAATATTCCCCAAAGGTTGCTATTAGTTTCCTTTAGGGGACAACTCCTAATAAATTAGATAAAAATATGGGAGATACCTCAAAAGACGAGTTTTGGCCTCAGGATCACGAATCCGGAAGCGCTTTTTTAATATTTTGCTTCTCTGCACAGAATTTTGCAATCAAAGTTTCAAGTTTTCATGTGGTTGTTGTAATTTTATTTGACTGTCCCTAAAAACGTGCAAAAAGTCCCGCAGTGGCGGTAGCCACGGTTATGTCACACGTCCGGACTTGGGATGGCGTAGCCCAGGGTTATTTTTTATAAGCGCGGCCGAAGGCCGCCAACTCAGAAAGGTGTTTCGCACATAAATACCATGGATTTCGCCCCAATTTTGGTATCGGACCCGGGTCATTTTTCGGTTTTTTGACCATAACCGGTTTCGTGATCCTGAGGCCAAAACCCGTCTTTTGAGCTATCTCCGATAATTTTAGCTAATTTATTAGCAGTTGACCCCTACAGGAAACTAATACCCATATTTGGTTATTATTCGCCACTTTTGACTAGGAACTCGATTTTCTGTATGCCATTCGAATAAAACGAAAATGTTTTGTTTTTTTTTTTGCCCACCTGAATACTTATACATATTTGAAATCTAAATTTGTGAGCCAAAGCGAAAATTTTTGAACCTCTTGAAGACCATATTTTTTTAAGTTTTTATAAACAGTCTAATGAGCTCATGAATGACGCGTTTCATGCGAAGCTTCGACGCCGCAGCGCAGAAAAACCGACGCAGAGATTTCTGCTCAGCTGCTGAAAGCGTTTTTTCTTGCAAATTCTTGCGCGTGCTTGCCACTCGTTTCGAGAAAAGCCCAAAATTGTATATCATTTCGTAATTATTCCAGTAATTCCAAATAACAAAAATAAATATTTTAATACAAATTTAACTATTTATTTACTTAATTTAATTTAATGAATTTTTTTTTACTATAAATACTATGTTATTTAATTTTAAATTATACTAGTCCTGTTCCGCACTGTAAAGGCTGGTTTTCATTAGGTCAAAAGGTGTAAAATTTCATCGTCTTTACCGAGATTGAGTTGCTTATTTCGAAAAAGTCGATAGAAATTGTCAAAATTTGACCTAATGAAGAAATTTTCCCACAAACACAGTTTCTTCATTTATCGCCCGCTCAACTAGCCCTTAATAGCCTATTCATGCTGAGCCAGCATTTTGCATTTTAGTATTAAGCCAAAAACGCAGGATTTATTTTATCATTTTTAATACAAATTCTGACATCAAAAGCAACTAAATGCTACAATATTTTTGCAATAACATTATTAATCCACATGTATACCTTGTATTCTGCTACAAAATAATCGTTTCGAACTTAAAAATGGTTCTATCATTAGTGACTTTTTCTTGACATTGTTCCATTCTCTGCCATTCGTAAACAATTGAAAAATTTATTTTGTTGAAAAACTAGCAAATTCGCGTGCATATGTTCAAATAAAATAAAAAAAAAAAAAAATAAGTGAAACCACAAATAAGGTGATGCTTGTTAAACAATATAAATAGACCAAATGCATAAAAAAGTTCGACTTTTGCTCATAACCTAAACTAATTGCAACCGTGAGCTAAATGCATTAGAAATGCGGCAGCATGAACGCATCTTCGAAACGTATGTCTAAAAATGGTAAACGCGGCATTTAAACTCAGCATGAACACTACATAACGTGAATAAAATTTTAAATGTATTTTAATATTGGTACTTAGTTTTTATAACTGTGGTATAAGAAATAGGGTGGTGTGGCAACCTTCACTCTGCCAAAGTCGATGCGGGTACGCTGCCGCTTCATGTTTGCGACGCTGCCGTTCAGTCGTTCAGTATTGAAAAGGCAGCACTATAGAAAGAACGTGTTTTTTGCGTTAAAAACTTTGTGACTTTTGTTCTCCGCAGCGCATCTGATGTATGTTTTTAGATGCATATTAACTACTTTTTTTATAATGAAGTGCATTGAAATACAAGGTAAATGGTGTAAGATTTTACTTTACCAAATAAAGAGTAGGGAAAAATATGAATGAAAAAAAACGCGCTTTGCATATTTTCCTGAGAAAATTAACGAACGCGGCGGGTCGGCCATTTTGGAATTGTACTTGACGAATTCTTTACATTCGGTCAGTTGTATATGCTGCGCATGTTAGTTTTGTCTCTTTCTTTCGCATGTATTTGCAATAGCACAATGGTGTTGAAATAAATTTAACGAAAGAAATGATTGTTCGTTAACTTCGAGACGACATTTTGGTACCGAGTCTCTAGGCGTGTGGTGTGTTTTTTTTTTGTGGTTGGCGCAAAGTCGAATTTATGTACAGTGTTGCATTTTGTGTGGTCACTGCATTTTCGTTTTGTGTAAAATATTGAAAAAAATTGCTTTAAATTGGTAAATATATGACATTACACATCATTCGGCGATAGAAAGGCATTTCAAATAAATCGATTGGCACTTTGCTGCTAGAACCGCTGAAAAAAAAGCGATGAAAAAGTACGGGTTTAGTACACGTCTAGGCCGACAGAGGTAGCAGCGGCGGGCGCATCTGCTCGCGGTTCGATTTTGATTTCCTTCATTCGTCCAGTTAATTTTCATTTTGTGCTTGGTGAAGTCGTACAGTAGCGGACAATGTGAAATTGATTGAGTTTGCTCTGCATAGAGGTGGTGTATTTGATCTTAATTTGTGCAAAAAATTTAATTTTATTAATAATTTTCCCTTAATATATGCATACAAAGTGATTTTACAAAAAATATAAGAATATAAAGTAAACTTAGCACGTTTATTCAATGGTGATTATCTAAGTTGTGAAATTTTCCGCCATGAGAACTCGTATCTATATGTATATAAATTTGCCAAGTTGAAAGTAATACTAGATATTTTAATTATTGCAAATAGTGAATTGAATTTTGTCTGGCCAAGTTGAAAGTAATACTAGATATTTTAATTATTGCAAATAGTGAATTGAATTTTGTCTGGTCCTAATGAAATTTTTCGTGTTCGCGTTTATGTGTACCTAAGAATAGGGTTCGGCCGGCAGCATTGTCGGTTTTTTTTATCGACCTTTTAGATAATGTAGGAATACTATTCCCGGAATAGTTGTAGTTTTAGCTGCATGGGTAAGAATTACATGAAAGATATTCTGTGCGAAAATTATTTGATTTTTTTAAGTCTCTACAGAGTTGAATGAATTTACGGATTGTGTAACAGCATTTCTTCTATTTTGCACATATTTTAATAATGGAGCCAAATGCAAGCCCTTAAATTTTATGAACGCATCTACATACATATATATTTATATGTATATACCTATTTTATTAAAAAAGCCGGATGCCGAACCGCCATAATTCATAACCCGATCTATATATCCGTCTCGCTCTGATTTGAGGTAGACGGCATCATTTAGCCGAAATTCGGAATTTCGTTAGGAAGCATGTGTCATTTGTTCGTTAAAATTCAACGAAACAAATGCCGACAACCTTTTAGGGGTAAATTAAACTGGTTTTTTGTATAGCGGTTGTAGGTAAATTATTTTAAATGTATAATAAATTTTATTTGTTTTTTCTGTTTCAGCATAAACAAGCGACCTGAAAAACTGCAGAAAAGTGTAAATGAAAAGTTGTTTCCTACCACGATCCAGCTGCATCGAAACATAGTAGAAGGGGCGGCGGTGGCAGCTGTGAACAAGGCTGCTCATATTCTCGCTGGCCAACGAATAAACAATGAATAATCAAATGAATAACGCGGTGCGTAAAATTCATAACTTGCATTCAAGTGGCGCTGTGACCGTGACCGGTCTAAGCCAACCTCGTATATTGAAACAAAAAGTTGGTTCAGGTATTGTAACGTCCAGTAACGCACATCATGGAAATTTGCAGCAACAACAATCGACACATCATGTAAATACAAGTAATCGATGTTATGTCTGCGATGATGCTTTGGGTTCAAGTCAACAACAAAATGTACTCACCGAAACACAGACATCGCATACAGCAACTAAGTTTCCGAATAAAATCGGACAACTTGTAGGTGATGCTTTTATGGTTATTGTTAGTGTAGATGATGTTGTATGTGCACGTTGTACGAATTTGCTTAACTATTTGGATCGTTTGGAGAATGATGTGGAGCGCGTACGTACTAATTTAATGAATCTGCTGCATAAGAAATATGGCTTGAATGATGATAGCGGTGGTGGCGGCGCATTATCACCCCCCATTAAAATGCAAAAACTAAATAGTGGTACAGCTTCACGTACAGCGGAAGATAGCAGTGGGATTGGTAGCAGTGGCAGTGATATGAGTCGAGTGCGGAAAGTTGTGTCGAGTGATGCAACCATAGGAAAGCAATCTCCTCCAGGTAAGAATTCAAGTTTAGTTGAATTTTTAATATATAAATTGATGAGTTATGGATTTGTGTATGCCACAATTTTAAAAGCGTTAAAATGCATTGCAAAGGGAGAGTTTAAGTACATATAACCTTACCAAGGCATCACTGAACAATTGATAGTTTTTTAAATTAGTATATCCGGTTAGCATTGCTTTCACCCTCTTTTACGGCGACTTTCTCTTGGGGACAAATATTTACTATTCAAAGTGTTAAAATTGTTTTAAATAAAAAATCCCATTAGTGAATGGTAACCGCGCATTTAATTATAGAATATATGGTCAGAGATTTAGCGCACTTTCCATGGTACTGAAAAATAGTACAGTAATTTTCAAGATAATACGAAATGCACAAAAAAATTTGAGGCTTAACATTAGTACTTTTTATTTCCATTTAGGGGTCTTCGTATAAGTTTTCTGGACACAGTTGAGCACAATTCCGAAATTATTTCAACCACTTTCACCACCACTTTCAACCACTTTTTCTTCCGAACATTTTATCCCCTTGGGGAAACGTTTTACAAGGGGGATCTTTACGTTTTTTGTTATGCTTTAACAAATTCGGATCCGAACTCACATCTCTGATGGCATTGTACACCATTTTTCTCGAAAACATACCAAAATTCTTCAAATTTTGCCCTTGGTTGGTCCCTGATTAAAAAAGGTTCTTTTTTTTTGTCAAACCGACCAGTATTTTCTTCTAGAAAATTTAACGAAATTATCAGAGAAGAGGTTATTTATTAAATATTAACCAAAAAACTATTAACTTTTTCAACCAATCGCAAGTAATAGCAAAACAAACTTAAGTGAGACGGATGTACAGAAAAACTTAGCAAAAAGAAATATCAAAGAATTATAACGGAAATTCTTTTGTCATTTGAAGAGAGCAATACAATAATACAATACTAATGTTAAGCCTAAAATTTTTTTGTGCAATTCGTATTATCTTGAAAGTTACTGTACTATTTTTCAGTACAATGGAAAGTGCGCTAAATCTCTGACCATAGCTGTATGTACACATAAAGAAAAAAAAATATAAAAAATTG
>CAXKVI010000002.1:32653150-32893150 GCA_964058755.1 Campiglossa producta | reverse complement strand
ATTTTCGATTTTAGCCTATCGCTATAGTTTAAAGAAAAATGTATTACAAATTTAATTATTTATTTAATTCGAAATCTGTTAAACTGCATGTACCTTTTTTTATCGCCAAGTTGTTAGCGCCGTTCAACAAATGAAAATATCTACACAAGGTGTCACACAAAACACCTCCGTTGGGGGTACACAAACGCAAACATTTCAACGTAAAACAACGAGAATATATAAATGTATTTCTTGCGATTATAAGACATCTGATATGCGTCTATTCAATACCCATTATGAAACGTGTAAATCACAAAATTTTCAGTGTAAGAATTGTAAGAAAATTTTCCCAAATTTTGGTAGTATGAAACAGCATATGGTGAGAGAGCATAACACCACCATGGATAATACATGCGCTGTATGTCATATAAATTTTGTTAATGAGCCGGCATTGCGCAAACACATGGAAGCCAATCACAGCACAAATGTTGTGGTAACAAGTACGACAACGCTTCCCTTACAACAAGCATCTGATACGAATTCAGCCACCACACCACTCTATACATGTAATCATTGTCAATTTAAATCCACAGATAAGGCTCTCTTTGATGAACATTTCCGTAAACATTTATCGGGTGTAAAACCTAAACCATTTAAATGCCGGCTATGCGCTCAACGCTTTGAAACGCGAGAAGCTGCCACAATACATGCTAAACAGCATCAGCCGAATTATTTCAAATGTGGCACTTGTTCAATGTCCTTCCCAAAACGTGAGTTGCTCGTTAAACATTTCGAGGTGCATCAGCAACCGCAACAGCAAAACACTGTTCAGCATCAACAAGTTGTTACACAATCCGCGCCAATGGTCAAACAAGTAGCGACACCTAAGCAGCAACCAGCGCACCACCAACAACATACCACACCGCAAAATATCTTAACAACACAAAAATTATTGCAAGAAACTATTGATGAGGCATTAAGTGATAATACAACCACAGTTGTGAGTAGTGGCAATTCAGATGTCAACACAGCAGCCAATAATATACGCTTCTTCTCGTGTCACATTTGTTCTTTAACATTTATACAAGAGCATTATTATAATCAACATATGGAAGCGCATAGTCAGGATAAGGAAGGCGTTGGTAGTGGCGGTGGTACAAGTGGTACAACAATTACAACCACAACATCGTCAGCGTCAAGTGGTGGTGGTCATAATATGCTTCATCCGACAGCTGCTGCCTTGCTGAATGATGATCATAAGGGCAACGGAGGTGATAGTGGTGATATGTCGTCCCATCATGGTGGTGGTAGCGGTGTAGAAGCGGATATCGAAAGCATTTTTGAAAAAATGCATTCCGAAAAGAATGATAACAATGGTAGCGACAATGCAACAATAACATCGGCGTCTAACAGTGCGACACCAACAAACGCAACATCATCGGCTGCTGGACAAAGCAGTAATGAAAATTTAGTTATAACATCACAGCAAGGATCTGGTGGCATTACTTTCAATATAACAATACCCCAACCAGATGCTGTCTCTGGCCAAGAAGCAAGTGAGGTGAGTGTCTTGTAAATCTTTAATAAAAGTTTGTCATATTTTCACATTTTCAAAACATGAACAATCCATCTCTACGAATAGAAAGTCTGACTTTTGAACTACAATGTAAAAATCGTAAACTTATACTAATAAACCAATTTCATTTATGCGAATGAATTGTCATAATCGATTTATTTATTTAACCTCGCTTTTTCCCCCCAACAGAGCTCTAAATCAATACCGACATCTACAGCACCCGTTAGCGTTAGCATAGACATGCCTGTGTTGGACCAACCTGATGAAAGTGCGACAACTGCTGCCGGTAATAAAAGTGGTGCACGCAGTAGTAAAGACGAGAAGAGTCGCGGTAATAGTGCTGATAGAAAAATTGCGGGCCCCGTTAGTATGCCAAGTTTAGACGATGATAATGATAGTCAAGTGCCACAGCATAATACACAAACAACATCAATGAAGGAAAAAACTTCATTGGATACGAAAAAAGGTGGCGATTCAGCGGATAAGAGAAAGAGCGTTGAAAATGATGACACTCTCAAAGACGCAAAAGAATCAGTCAAGGAAGAACAAACTGATTCATCCGCTCCCCAAGAAACAAGTGCGTCAGATGCTCCCTCAGAAAATGTCGCTGCCGATGCTGCCGGTGGAGAGGGAGAAGGTGAACATGAAGGGCAACAGCAAGTTGCAATGGAATTAGATGAGGCCATGCAAGCACAGGTTGAGGGTGGGCAAATTAAATTCATACTTAATGAAAATGGACAGTTGTTGCAATTAGATAATCACATCATTACTGACGCTGATGGCAATCAAATATTGGTTCAAGATCCCGAACAAATTCAACAACTTTTGCAAAGTGCTGGTCTATTGCAATCTGGCGATGGGCTTGACGGGGAAACATTACAAATGATGACTGATGCCAATGGTCAAATGGTATTAGTGCAAGGAGAAAATAATGAGACACAACTTATCGATGCTTCATTATTGAATGCCGATGGGCAATTAGTTATACAGCAGGGTCATGACGGTGATTTGGGCGAAGGTGCGCATGTTATTGGCGAAGATGGCACACGTATACCAGTTTCAGTGTCATATACTGATGATGGTCAACCAATCGTAAGAGTGCAACAACAAATGTTGGAGTCAGCCGCAGGTGAAGACGAAGAGCATCATCAAGAAGATTCAACAGCTGCAGCAACAACAGAGGAAGGCACAGCACAAGTGGACGCCGATAGTTCTGCAGCAGCACCGTCAACTACTGAAGCATCTTCAGAACCCAGTGGTGAGACGGGTGCTGGAGGTAATAGTGGTAGCGGTGGCGCAGATGAAAGTGCAGCTGGAGCTGATGGCGCTGGTGCGGCAGGTAGTGCTAGTGGTGGCGGCAGCGGTGGAGATTTCTTCCCCCTTGAAGATCTGATGCAACATTCAACAGAGAATAAGCCAGCGGCAGAATAGGAGTGGCTTTAGGAGGACAGCACTAATTGTGCAATTATTGCGGATGACTGGAATTTCTAGAGTAAGTATACTTTCATGTAAGACTTCTACAAATTGAAACAATCTGCACCGAAATAAAACTAGAATTCTACTCAATTCGAAAATAAATGATGCATTAAGTAGTACTAAAAAATATATTTATTTTATTTTTTGAATAACGCAATAACATGCAAGGACTCATTTTAAACTTCTCTCTTTTGCAGGTTTTAACTTAAGCAACACACCTGCATGTAGTGGTGAGTTCACCAGTAAGTGTCGTTTTAGAAGAGCACTGGTTATGAAATCAACGGAGGTATGGCAAGTAAATTACTGATATAAATTAGTTTTTTATATTTTAAAAGGAGAACAGTTTCGAAGTTAGCACATAGATAACTATTAATTAACTATAGTTATGATTAAGTTGTAAAATAATGTGAAAATAACATATAAAAATATTAAAAGAGACAAAAAGAAATTATAAATTTTGGCTTTAAGATTATTACGGGACAATTAAAATAGGGAAAAGTAGAATTGCACATTGCAACATGATTAAAACAAACCCCATTTACAATACATAATACATACTATCAGTGTTCTCCTACAAATCTTTTAATCGTTTTGACATTTCACCTGCACTGTAGAAATAATTCTAATTTGGCATAAAAAAAACTAAATAAATAATGATGAAAATACTATAATTAGTACAACTAAATGGGTAAAGAAAATAATTAAAAATTATTAAGTAAACGTAAGGATTTAAAGTGAAATTAAAACTAATTAAAAGAGAATAATTTAATTAAACAATAAATATAATTGTTAAAAAAATACAAAGTAAGGTGTCTTTTTTGCTGTATAAAAATGATTTAGAACGCGGTTGCTAACCCATAGCAAGAAACCAAGTGTTATTTTCTAGAAATTACATTTAATTATTTATGGGATATTTTGGGAAAAGTTGTACAACAATCAAAATTGACCATAACATCAAGCCTTTCAGAAAAACATTTTTTTTTTTTTTTTTTTTTACAGATTTTGAGATGCTTAATTCGGGTATGTTTGTACGTTACAATAGAAATTTTTAAGTTAAACACCTACAAAGTGCATGCATGTTTTGGAAAAAGCTTTTTTTGGTTTTGTTTTTCTTGGTTTTTTTTTTTTTTTTTGGTTTAGGTTCCGTTTTCGTTCTTTAACATTTATTTCGTTTTCGTTACGGTTTATATTTCAAAAGAAAAACACAACACAAGTTTGTAAACAATTAAAAATTCTGACCACTTGAATTTTATAGCTAACAGCCTATCCTAATATAAGGCACTTATCTGTCAAAAATGTCTCACGCACAAACAACTTGTATGGGAGCAACCGAATTTGAACGCACAGCGTAAAAACCTAACTCGGTTTCCAATTTTTGTTCTGCGTGACATTTCGATTTGACGTTTCCACACAGGCAGAGGTAGACACGCATGCATGTTTATTTCGGTTAGCAAAAAAGTTATTCATGTGCGGCAAACGTACATTGTGCGGTTATATTAGGTTAGGTTTTTATTTCATTCGCGATGCTGTTATTTTTAGAACCATAAGTTGGGATACCGTGAAATTAGTTAGTATTATTTTTTCCTCGCAATGGCAGTCACCTCTTCGTGGTGCGGGGGCTTAATCGGATCATTAAACAGACCTTATAAGCGGATTGTAATGTAATAGTTTTAGTACCTCAACTACTAGACGATTGCATTATATTTTGCTGATTTGGGCTGCTTTTGAACGATGACCAAGTACTGCCAACTTCCTGCAATACTGTGCCTATTAAAGCACAGATTTTTTTCCCCCGCAAGGGCAGGCACCTTGTCGCGGTGCGGGGGCTTAGTCGGATCAATAAACATACCTTATAAGCGGATGGTAATACAATAGTATTAGTAAGTTCTAGACGATTGCCTTCCATTACGCTAGTTGGGTCTGCTTTTGAACGATGACCAAGTACTGCCAACCTCCTAATCCAGGGGTGTTACGCGACACCGTGCCCACTGGACGGTTTGCAGCCAGGAGGTCTACCAACCGGCTGTATTATAACGGCGCCTTCCTGACACCGGGCCGCCTCAGGGAGTAACTATGGCCTTACCACGGCATGGGGCGCTGTCGTGGCGTACCGTTTGAATTCCCCACTATATTACTTAGACTGCTAAGCTCGCACCGTCGAGCATGTGGTCGTACGAACAAGATGATGAACTCAAACAATTATTTAAACAAATCAAACGAAAGGGCTTTGGCCGATCTGTTGGGACAGCTGGTGAGGGGTAGAAACACTTCACCAACTGGCTTAAACAGAGGGGGAGGAGGTAGTGGCGGTGGACCTATGAGTAATTTCGGCGGTTCATCGGCTAGAGGAGGAGGTGGTGGTGGTGGAGGTGGAGGTGGAGGTGGTGGATGGGGTGGAAATGCGCCAGGTGATTGGAACCAAAGTGGTGGCGGTTTCGGTGGTGATTTTGGGGGTGGTGGCGGTTTTGGTGGAGGTGGCGGCGGTGGCGATATCATGCCACTAATGCCACGTGGAGGCGGTATGAACATGAATGGTGGGGGTGGCTTTGGTGACGGCTACGGTGGCGGCATGTCACAAGGTGGCGGAAATTACATGGGTGGAGGTGGCGGTATGTCGCGCGGTAACATGCAATCAAGCAGGGGTGGTATGGGCGATGGCTTTGGAGGTTCTCCACCAGCTCCTCGTGCAAGTGGCTTGTGGGTCTCCGGATCCTCCAATCGCAGTAGTCGCAAAGCAGCGCCAGTTTCTTCATCACGTACAAGGAGCCGTCCATCGAATGAAACGTCATCTAGAAGACGAAGAAGCTTAAGTCGATCAAGAGCACCACGATCATCAAGAAGTAATCGCAGCGGTGGTGCTTCTGGTTCAGGCGCCGCTTCACGGTCGTCTGGGCAGGCAGTAAAACGTAGAGCTGCTGATGTACCAATAAAAGCTAAGATTAGCAGATCATCCGCTCCAGGAAGTGGAGCGGCCGGCCCAGAAAGAAAGGTGCTAACTTCACTTGGTGGTCGTTGGTATCAACATTTCTTGGGGCAAGGTTTCACACCAGAAGAAGCTCGCAAGAAGGCTTTTGTAAATAACAACAAAACATTCGATGTTGTAACTGACTCGTCAGCAAGGAGAAAGACAAGAACATCAAGATCATTCCCCGACATGTATATACGACTTGGGATTTATGCAAAAGGCTTCCCCGAAAATATGTTAGATCCCGAAGATTTATCTACTCTCGAAGAATTGATCGTCGATGAGGTGGCAAACAATAGCAACGCCACATCGAAATTACAATTTGAAAGATTAAGTAAAAAACCTGGCATGCTTGTTGTAGATTGTGTGAATCAACCTACCGCCGATTGGCTAAGCGAGATCATACCCAAATTGTCTAATTGGGAAAATCCTGAATTGGTAATTTGTAACGAAGATGACATTCCAGATGCCAACGTAATGACCGTCTCATTGCCCAGAAGTGCTGGCCAAGAATTTGATCAGACTTTGGCTATTATTCAAGCACAAAATAATAATTTAAACACCGATTTATGGGAATGGGTCCAAGAACGTACAGATGCTGAAAGATTAATTCTTACCGTACGTGTGGATGACGACTCCTTCCATACAATGAGAGATAGAAGGTTCAAAATATTTTACAAATTTGGTTTGGTTGAGGTAAATTTCGCTCGTTATGTACGGTATGCTATTAGCAAAAAACGAAAACGAGAGGAAGCTGCTGCTAAAAATGAAGCCAAGGAAGAAGAGGAAGGCGAAGAGGAGGAAGTCGAAGGTGAAACTGAAAATGGTGTAGCAGATGATTCAACAGAAGTAAAAGATGAGGACGAAGGAGCTGAGACTGCACCTTCCCCGCCACCCGCACCTGTAATCAGCGCAGAATAATATGTAAGTTTATGACTAATCATATTTTGCTTGTCTCTTATAACCAAACATTGCATTTCTTCTTTTTAGGTTTATGGTATTTGCGTAAAATAAACATACTTCAATATTTGGTTATAAATATAAGAGTCATTGATGATTATTATCTTAAACAATTGATCACTTCAACGGTGAAATATGAAGAGCACCTTGCTTGTCAGTGCAGTGAATGTGGTAAGTTTATTCAAAAAAAATGTATTTTGACACCAAGTTCAGCTCATTTCATAGCTCAAGCACGCTCAGAATTAAATCATTTAAACACATATGTTCAAAATGATATAAATATTTGGGCTCTACTCTAAATTTTTCTTTCGTAACAAATTGTTATTTTGATTTGTAATTTACTTGATTGAAAACTCAATCAGAAAAATAATGAGAAAAAAATGAGTATGAGAAAAGCTTAAAAACGTCATCGGTGTCATTAACGGTTTTACCTATAGTATTTTTATCATGATAGGAACTTAATATTGTCAATATTTTTTGATACAAGAACAAAAAACACACGTATTTGTTGTTCCATGAAAAAAAATTGTATATAAGGTAATTAAATTGATTAGAACATCACAATTCTCAGAGTGCTGAAGAAATGCCAATATGTATTTAAAAAATAAAATTAAATAACATTTTTAGTTTCATTTGCTGCAACCGTCGTCATAACTCAAAAAATTTGATTTGATATTACAGAATACGTATTTTTAGTTTTTGAATTGATGTACATATATTTATATGGGATATGTAATTAAAGCAAACGGCTTCTATCGCAATGTTGCGTGAAATGTTAAAACCTCGGTTATAACACTTTGTCAGTTAATCAAACATTATTTCCGATATATTAGTGATTTTAACTCAAAATTTGGGTTTTTTGGGTTCTGACGACGTTGCAGCAAATGAGCGATAGGTATTTTGTTTTGATAATTTTTTTAATGATCTAATGGCCGTTTGCACATTTAGCCCTTAAATTAAAAGTTGACTATAATTTCTTTTTGACATTTAATTTCCCTTTAAATTGAATGGGAAATGAAGTTACCGGTAAATTTATAGTTAACTTCAAAATTGAAGGGTAGATGAGAAAGCCATTAAAGTTGTATTATTCACTATACGACAAAATCAACTCTTTTCGGGGTAGTCCCAACAAACTATGAAGCTAGATTTCGACTGGAGGTACATTAAAGAACTAACACCATTCTAAACTCCCTTCCGTTAGTCTACGACTCGAGAAACACTGGATAAACATAGCGTTCTTCAGCAAAATGAGAGATAATTCTCAAATCGAGAAAACCACAGTTCTCTAGTCGAATTCTAATGTAATTCTCTAATAGGATTCTAAAGTGATTTGTGTTTTTACTATAGTCTATCCTTTCGTTAATCGAGTCCTAATGTAGATCTCTACTGTTGTCCTCGAATAAAGAATAGTTAGAGAATTGCATTAGCTATCTAACCTAAAGACCAGCATTTCTCCAACGTTAGAGACTGTGTTTGTTGGGCTATCACACTACCCAACAAACATTAAGGCTTGAATTACATTGTCAACAAAAACAACAACAAGGGTTGAATTACGTTAGATCTCAAGTTGAAAACTAATGTGCTCTCAAACCTGAAGAGTTTTTTTTTCTCAACACCGAATAAACTTGAGAATGATAGCGTTCTCAACCAAGCGGGCATTTTATTATATGAAAAAAAGCGCTGTTTCTCAAGTTAAGGAAGGGATAGTTCTCAACTTGTATTCAAATGAGATTCTGTAACTGGAATCGAAAGGTATGAGTGCGATACTGAAAATAAATACATTCCGAGATTTTTATAGTTTAAAACGCCGTGAATTAGTTGACAAAATTTTGTGTATACATAAATTTAAGTCCATCCTCTTCAATATTGAAGAATGATCCTGAAATTATATAAAGATATCAAATGTTAGAGAATACTTGGATGATGAGAATGGGTATCAACTTGAGATCTATTAAGTTATCAAAATATCTCAAAGCTGGAGAATACTTGCAGAATGATTGGATATCCACTTGATAACTACAAAGTGATGAAAATATCTCTAAGGTTTGAGAAGAATTTAAGAATTGTGTTGGATATCAACTTGAGAACTATACAGTTTTCTAAAGGTTTGAGAAAAAGTTGAACGATGTTTGCTGGGTACTCATTTTTTTCTTACCAATTTTCCAAAAACACATACTTAAAATATATGAACTTTTTGCTTATTTCTTTGCAGTTGATTAAATCCATATAGTACAAAGACGACGAATGTTGGCTTGAAACAAAAACATCACGTTCACTTCAAAGGCACTACAATGCAGGTAACAAACATCATGGGAATTCGAAATCAAAATGAAAACAAGGGAATTTCAAAAACTCGTACAGATTCGATGTATGGTGTGTAGCTTTCATAATAATTTCAATTGTTTAAGAAATAATCATATAAATTAGTTTCTTATTTATTCACATTTCTTAATATGTACTACATTTACAAATGTAAGTTTGTTTTGTGCAAATTTGTTCGGCCGGTGGACGGCTTTTCCTCATGCAGTAAGCCCATTTATTAATTTTCATAAAATTGTAAACCGTCGACTTCATAAATAAAGTCTACCTAGAAGACGATGCGATTGACTCCATCTGAAAATTGTTTTTTTTTTATGATGGACAGCTAAAGCGTTTAGGTAAATATATAAAATAAAATACTGTTTCGAGAAAAGAAAACGGGTCTGATATGAACCGAATAGATCGAAAAAATATATTCGAGCGAATATACCAGAAGTAAAGTGAAGGTGGTCATAAACGTGGAGTTGCACGCCACCCTTTGGCGGTTCAGTATTTTCAATAAAATAAACGAAAAGAAATATAGAAAAAAAATCTGAAAAATAAAAGAAAACAAAAAAAATCTAAAAAAGAAAAGAAAACAAAAAAATCTAAAAAAGAAAACAAAACAAAAAAATCTAAAAAAGAAAACAAAACAAAAAAATCTAAAAAAAAAAAGAAAAAAAAAATCTAAAGAAATAAAACTACAAAAAAGGAAAAAAAAACTAAAAAAAAGAAAATAATATTACTATTATAGTAATAAAAAAAAGTAATATATAAAAAATATATAAAAAAATAAGAAAAGAAAAAAACATAAAAAAGTGAAAAAAAAAATAGAAAATAAATCGAAGGAGTAAAGAATGAAAGAAATAGCTAAGAAAATACTGGACAAAACATCTTTCAAATTAGGAAATTTGCACAATATGATTTATTATCTCGAAAAGTTCGTGATATATGAAAATCAAAGAACACAAACCTAAATTTGAATTTCGATCACAGAATTTGTCAGGTCAGTAGAAAAGTTTTTTCCTCGCAGGGGCAGTCACCTTTTCGCGGTGCGGGGGCTTAATCGAGACATTAATCAGACCTTATCAGTTGATGGTAATGCAATCGTATTAGTATTTCAAGTATTAAACGATTGCATTTCATTCGGTGGTTTGGGCTGCTTTTGATCGATGACCAAGTACTGTCAACTTCCTGCAATTTTTTTCCCCCGCAAGGGCAGGCACCTTGTCACGGTGCGGGGGCTTAGTCGGATCATTAAACAGACCTTATTTCCGGACAGTATTGCAATAGTTTAGTATTTCAAGTACTAGAAGATTGCAGTGCATTCCTCTGGTTTGGTCTGTTTTTAGACGATGACCAAGTACTGCCAACCTCCTAATCCAGGGGTGTTACGCGACACCGTGCTCACTGGACGGTTTGCAGCCAGGAGGTCTACCAACCGGCTGTATTATAACGGCGCCTTCCTGACACCGGGCCACCTCAGGGAGTAACTATGGCCTTACCACGGCATGGGGCGCTGTCGTGGCGTACCGTTTGAATTCCCCACTATATTACTTAGACTGCTCAGCTCGCCCCGTCGAGCGTGTGGTCGTACGAACAAGATGAAGTCCAATAAACATTCAAATAAATACTCAAACAATTCAGAGGTTTTAACCGAGTTGCTAGGTCAACTGATTGGAACCGGAGGAAGGAGGAGAGGAAACGGTGGAGGTGGTGGTGGTGGTGGTGGTAGTAGCAGCAGCCTGTCCAGACCTCGAAGTAGCATTCGACGCTCAGCTGGTAGATATCGACGCCGAGCACTACCTGGTCTTACCAGAAGTGGTAGACCAAAGCCTGCTACATCCGAAACAGAAAAAAAGGGTGGTGCGCAAAAGCGAAGTGCTACAGAAAGTGGTGGTTCTGAAAGTAAAAAGCAGGCTGTAGAAAAGAAAGACGCAGAAAACAAAGAAGATCCATACTTGAGGGGTTTGTCTGAGTCTGGTGTGCGATGGTATAGGCGTTTTTTGAAAGAGGGGCTTGAAGCAAAAGCGGCTTGCAGAAAAGCTTGGGAACAACACACCGAACCTGCTGAATTCGAACCTCAATGGGGTAGAGAGTTTCTTACCAATAAAGATGGCGAAGAAGAGGCAAGAAATCGCCAAAAATCAAGAAGGAAAAAGAAAGCCGAAGCCAATGAGGACCTTCGCATTGCAGTATATCCAAAAGATTTTCCGGAACAAATGTTTGATTTGGCCACTGCGGTAGCGCTGGAAGCATCAATTATGGAAAATGTAGCAAAAGGTGCTGATGCAAAATTACAGTTTACATATGCGCATTTACGACCAGGTGCACTACTAATCGATTGTGTGAACGAAGAAACTGTAACTTGGTTAAGAGATGTTGTCAATAATTTGCCAAGTTGGGAGGGCCCTGAACTAACAACAAGCCTAGAACGTGTAATACCAGATGCTTATGTTTTGACCATGGCCTTGCCGAAAAGCAATGGCCAAGCTTTTGACAAAACATTGGCCTTACTAGCTGCCCAAAACGAAGACTTAAATACCGAAGTATGGAAGTTGGTGAATGAACGTGAAGAGAACGAAAAACAATTGGTTACAATACGTGTAGACAAAGATTCCTTCACTACGATCAAAATGACTGGTTATAAATTATACTACAGATTCGAAAAAGTTTTTGTGCATTTCCATCGCTATTTAAGATATGATAACCCGATAATGTGGATAACCAATCCCAGCTGTTTGAAACAAAATCAGGTGAAACCACCTGGTCCATCTGGTTCAAAATAAATCAAGGTGAGATATTCCATATATATTTTTATACAAATTATTAATTTGAATAACTATGGTGAGATAAGACAATAAGTGAAAGTGCAATTAGTTTTCCAAGTCCAAGGGGCATTATAATATATTCCGACCCGAAAGGAAATGCTATTCGAAAGCTCTATAACTACATACATAAATTCTTATCAAAATTCGAAAGAAATTTCTTTCGGATCGAATTACATGACAAGGCCTAAGGGGTCTCTATTGACATTAGAAAGATTTTGTCCTGTTAAAATTTACCTGCATGTACATATCACACAAATTTTATGTCGCCTCCTCATTGCACGTTTCTATTTTCACACCCCATATCCCTGTTCCTTATCTTTCAATCTAACTCTATCCTTCCTTTTCCCACGCGTACTACCCTACACATCGACGTGCCGAAAAGCAACACTTCAAATTTTTTACGAAAACTAACACTTCAAATTCTGTAAGAAGACTAACAAGGCATTCACGTTGACAATAAACTCGAGTTTTCCTCAGAGAAAAACTGAAAGTGTTGCTATTCATCAGACACAAAAACCCCTATTGTGAGTGTCGACCGCAATAGATAATCGACTACTAAGCGATTAGCGATCATCGAGCAATTGCGAGTGTCGCTCCGATCGCTTAATGAGCGACAATCGATCGTCTTTCTACAGCTATTTTTCAGTCGATGACGTGTCGATTGATTTGCAAAGTGCAAATAAAATTGATAAATAGTAAATTATTTTAATAAAAATAGAAAATATTAAAAAAAGCATTCGAAATTGGTAGTTTTTGTTCGATCAAGTTACACAATACCAATGTAAAATTCGATCGATTCAATCGAAAAGAATTGTTCTACTGCAAATCGACACTCGCAATAGGGGTCAAAATGTAAGTGTATGGCACGTCGATATATATATATATATTACTAAAAATATTATTCCAAAAAAAGCTATGACTTTTAAGAAGCATTTTCAATTAGTATTTCGAAAGCATGCTTATCTTTCTTTTTTCTTTTAGCCTCAAAACATCGTCATCAAAGCCATTACAGAAGAACGTCACGGCTACAACACTTCGTTTATACAATCAAAGCAGACAACTCAAAACAAGATTAAGGTAGGTTTTAAAAAATAATAAATATGATAAGCTTTTGTTCATTATTTAATGATTTGGTCTGGAAAAAAAAAAAATAAATAAAATGCCTCAAAAAAAATGAAAAAATAAAAAATTATTAAAATGAAAAAAAAAAAAAAAAAAAATTATTAAAATGAAAAAAAAAAAAAAAAATTATTAAAATGAAAAAAAAAGAAAAAAAAAAAAAATAAAAAAAAAATAATTAAAATGAAAAAAAAAGAAATAAAATTAAAAAAAAAAAAATAAATAAAATAAAAAAAGAATAAATAAAATTAAAAAAGAATAAATGGAATAAAAAAAAAATGAAAAAAGAATAAATAAAATAAAAAAGAATAAATAAAATTAAAAAATAAAAATAAATTAAAAAAGAGTAAATAAAATTTAAAGTGATATATTAAAAAAAATAAACAATATAAAAAAGAGGAATAATAGAATAAATAAAATAAATGAAATAATAGAATAAATAAAATAAATGAAATAATAGAATAAATAAAATAAATGAAATAATAGAATAAATAAAATAATAAAAGAATAAAAAATATATCAAAAATAATTAAAACAATAAACAAAAAAGCATTAAAACATTTATAACGAAAACGATAAAAAAAGCAAATAATAGACTACACCATTTCCAGCTGTAAATGAGAATGTGTAACTTTAAAATGAGAATAGTCAGTTGTAAATGTGAAAAGGTAGTTTGTAAATGAGAAAAGCGTTACCTTAATTTACAAAGGCCCTAATTGACACATTTTTCGAAAATGACTTTCACTTAATTAAGTATGATTAGTAAAATACACACTCACTACAAATTTCAAGTAGTTGTTTGCAGTAATAACGGAGATATTCCAAGTTTTCAAAGCTATCTTTGCATGCGTTCACAGTAAAAAAAAATTGGTTTTTGCTTCTCCTGTAAATTTTTTCTTATGCCAGTTAGGGCCTTTGTGAATCAAGGTAACGATAGTCAGAATAGTAAATTGTAAATGCGAAAGTGTCAAACGTAAATGAGATTAGGTACTTGTAAATGGGAGAGCGTCATATGAAAATGAGAATGCGTCATTTGTTATTAGAATAGTCAGTTGTAAATGCGAAAGAGTCAAATGAAAATAAGATTAGGTAGTTGTAAATGGGAACATAAAAATGAGAAAACGTTATTTGAAAATGAGAAAGTGCCATTTGTTAATAAGAAATAGAGTAAAAGTAAAAGGAATCTATTTAAAAGCAGCAAACTTGTAAGTTTCTAATGATGTCGTGGATAACACTTCCAAAAGGAATTGTTTTTACTGAAACCTTGGTCTATATACTATGTATAGGCCATATCCGCCTGTTCAGCTTGGATGTGGACCGTTTTGCAGCGTTGGCAGGGGCAAGGAAACCGGCTGGACGATTTGGTTCTGGTGTGTGACAACGTTCCGTGTCACTTCAGAATCGAATCCGCAGTCAGCAATGCCTCAAGTCCTGCGTCTAGCACCGTACTCCTCCCCCTTGCTCAATTCGGTTGAGATCATTTGGGGTAAAATTAAAGTACACGTGAGGGACATGCATAGCTCCACACAAATGGGTCTTGTGTTGTGGAGCAACGCAAAGGGGACGGTAACCGGGGCAGACTGCGCCAGAGCAATTCAGTATGAATTATCTTTTCACGGAAGGGCTATCTCATTGGAAGACATGTCAGTCAGTGCTACGTCCGTTTGTTATACCTTTGTTCATATTTTACACATGTAAATGGGGTATCTTTTTCTTTTCTTTAATATTAGCAATAATTAACTCTTATAACATCCGTGAATTTTGTAAAAAATGTACGGTTACAGTTTTCTTACCTTATCCTCCAAAGTAGTTGAATTCCAACCGTTCTTCACTGGCACCGAAGTTTTTTACTATCAATAAAATACTTTTAAATTGGCTACAGAAACGTCAAATTCAATCACACTTTGTTGAATACATTTTGATTCCCCCCCAGGTTCGGCAAGCTGTCAATGTTTGGGAATCCCTAATATGAGAAATGCAATTAAAATAAAATGATACAATAACCGATTCATAGTCATAAATAATTTGTTGCATATCTAGAATTTCTGCATTTGTTGTTGTTTTTCCGTCTTATTATGTTATTCGTGTGTGTTTGCGCTTATTATAGATTTGTTTTGTGTCATTGTAGTGGTCAAATTAATTGTTTCTTGGCTGTTTCGCTGAAAATTGGTACAATCAAACGTAGTCCAAGCAAATCCGGATTTTGAACAATAAATCAAACCATTATTTCTTCGTTTTTTACATACACAGCTTTCTTAGCTACCTTTTCGTAGAAAGTGCGAACCTCTTGTTTAGCTTTTTTTGTTATTCCGAATGTGCTAACACATATTTTAAAGGAAAGTAATTTTAAATTCAAGTTTTTTGACTTTTTAGCTCTTAATAGTTGTAGTAAGATTAAACTTGTTTGATTTTAAACAAATGTCGTTAATCAATCGGATAGTCAACTAGTAGCTTGACTGTCGTGAGAGCAATTTTATTATTCGACTAAATGAATATTCCAAGACAACTTACCATGCTTATCTGTTTTGTAAAGGAGTGTAAATATCTTACCTCACTGCTTCTTGAATCTGAGTATCATGGCCAATAAAGTCCATAGTTAGCATTCGGATCTCAGATAACTTTTTATTACAAAATCAAATCGAGTCTGAGCAAATACTCGCCTTTGCCATAGAGTTCCTCATTCCAAAGTTCTTAGAATCGAAAGAGAAATTTATTGGCTGTAAAGTATAGTCTAGTTTAGGCAGCATTGGCTTAGCAGCCTAGGACAGATATAGGCATAACTCTTTACAGAACCCTCACAAAGAGCATCGGCCAGGTTCATGAAGCTAAGAAGGGTGGATCTAAGAACCCTTACTGGGTATTATAGCTGAATCTGTCAAATACAACAATTTGTCGGATTTGAAAGAAAGATAGTTTGCTGCCTATGTGGTGTCACTCTCAATCCGTTCGTGATATGGAATAAAAAAACCTGAGGAGGTGCTCAAATTTGTAAAGCGCCGCCTCATACAGCATTGATTGGCTGAGCCATGTCCGTTCGTGCGTCCGTGCACACGATAACTTCAGTAAAAATTTAGATTTGGGTAGGTTGCTCTTGTAAAAAGGACACATTCGGACGAAGCCGCGGCTATTTGAACGCATGAATTAAATACTTCGACAGAAGAAGCTAGGCTGGAAAATTGGCCGACATAAAAGTGAGAAAGACTGAAGATCTTTGGATCTCTTAACTCTAAGATTGCAAGCACATACATCAACTAAGGGCGAACTTGATTCTCTATTTCTAGAAGGCGATCGGTTTAGAATATATCGTATGAGAATAGGAGCGCACAAAAAACTCGGTTTATCAGCTTAATTATTATTATTTACGATAAAATGACGCAACTTGCTATACTACCCAACAAACATTTAGGTTTGAGTTACGTAACATCTCATGTTGAGAACAAAGGGGCTTCTCAAAACTCAGCGTTGTTTCTCACAGGAAAGCCACTTGAAAACGATAGCGTTCTCAACAAAAAAGGCATTTTTTATATAAAAAAAGCTGTTTCTCAAGTTGAAAGGGATAGTTCTCAACTTGTACTCCAATGGGATTCTCTAATTGGACTTAAGGGCATGAATGCGACTCTGAAAATAAATACCGGAAAAAATAAACCGTGATTTTTATAATTTAAAACGCCATGAATTAGTTATAAGAAATTTTAGTCTAAGCTCTTCAAATTTAATTCGAATATTAAAACCTGGAGATTGGAGAATACCCAGCGTGTTTTTATATAAAAAAATGGCCTTTTGCCTGAGAACACCATCGTTCTGTTGTTGTGGTTATCCTGTTGAGAAACAACGCTTGAGGTTTGAGAAGCCCCTTAGTTCTCAACTTGAGATCTAACGTAAATCAAGCCTAAATGTTTGCTGGGTATGTTGGATATCAACTAGAAAACTAAACGTTATCAAAATATCTCAAAGGTTAGAGAATATTTGGAGAATGATGTTGGGTATCAAAATGAGAACTATTAAGTCATCAAAATATCTCAAAGCTGGAGAATACTTCTAGAACAACTTGAAAACTACAAATTTATCAAAATATTTAAGGTTGGAGAAAAATTGGAGTGCTGTGCTGGATATCAACATGATAACTAAAAATTTATCAAAATATCTCTAAGGTTGGAGAAAAACTGGGGAATTGTGTTGAATATCAACTTCAGATTTGTACAGTTTTTCAAAGGATGGAGAAAAAGTTGAGCCATGTTTGCACAGGATCCCATGACAGTCCCCTCAGTTCGGATTTGTACACAGTGGAACCACCGGGGTTTTTATCCCGACCTAGAACTCTTCCTTTCAGTGCAAACCTGGACCCGAATCGTGACATCCGTGATCGTACAACTCGTCACGTAAAATTTTGTATTTCTATCGGTAGTTTCGGATTTTTACATACGTGACCGAGGGACTGAAGGTATTCAAAACATTGTGAATTGAAAATAAATTCCGTTTCGTTTGCTATTGTATCTAACAATCCCATTTCGCTTATACGACTGACGTCTCACGGAATTTTCTCTCGTCTGTTTTTCGATTCGTGATCGTATTAACGATTCGACCCCTGTTTAGTTGGTTTGCTTTGAAGAATGCACGCAGTGAAAAGGAGGAAGAAGGCCAAAACATGCAAAATAGTTGATTGACATTTTATAGTATGTACCCACATCCTGACCACGCCCACTTTTATACAGCACGGCATTGAATGTCCGTATCCAGCCGAACATACATTTTCTTATTTGTTTATTTTAGATATCACTTCACTAGCTTAATCCTTTTTTTACAATTAATGTTTATTCGTATTTTTAATAATTTTTTCATTTTTTCTCTTCTCATTCACAGTTCTTTGTTTACGCTTATTAACTTTGGTATTCAATAAATTCAACAGCACTTGTTCTGGTAACTTGGGAATATGATCACCAGTCGGATGATAACCATTCGCGTCAGCTATATATGTCATCGTAATGGGAACACCTTCACTTGAAATATATTGCACTACTCCGCTGTGACCAAATTCATTTCCTCCTGCTTTCGTTGTGATGCCGTTCGATGTTTGATATTCATATTGAAATTCACCACGACTGTTAGGCGCTTGATTTGTATAATAAATGGTGTAAGCCATCCGATCAATTGGCTTAGTGGCTGCATGTGCTGTTTGCATTTGTGCAAAAATACAATAACAAAACGTACAAACTTGCATGCACACGAGGAGACGATGGAGCTAACACGATGGGATTAAAATAGTAAAAAAATACACATACATATTTATAAAACAGAAAGGAATATAGTATAAAACAAACCATTAATTGGTATTCGCATCCAATACTAAAACGGATTTGTTTTCTCATCCACATTGTAAACCACATTCCCATTTGATACAATTAAATAGCCTCTTATAACTTAACGTTTCGGAAATCGCACACAAATACAGCACGACACAAATGAAACCTAGCAACAACAACGAAACAAATTTGCAGCAAACGTAATAACAGCGAAATGAAGCGCGTCTATCGTACTGGAGAAGCTTTTATAGATGAATGTGTCTCGTCGCAAGTATTAGAAAATTAATTTGGCAAAATATTTTCTGCTAATGCTAATTAGAAAAAACGAGTCCATGTATGGTATATTCCCGCTGCAGTAAGTTGTTTAATGCCAACTCAAGTATTTGATATGACTTGACATTGCGATGCGTTACATTTATCACAGTTAACTAGTAAAGAGCGCTCGTTAAGAGATTCGCGTAAATCTTGTTTAGCTCGTTTACGAAAAGATGTGGCAGTGTGACATTATGAACATGATAGAACTGGATAGAATGCTATACATATTTGATTGTGTCATGTTCTAGCGAAATTTCGAAACATTTTAGTTTTAAGAATTATATATTGTATTAATTCATCAGTTTATATGTTTGTATACGTAACATTCGTACGCATGTGATGTGCGATTACTGTATGGAGCGAGAATTCACTAATGTATCAAGTATCGAAAAAATAAATTCTTTGATTACCACAATGGTAGCCACTTCTAAATGTGTTCTTATAATTTTATATTCAAATTTTTAAAAGGAATCGGTATGACTTTGTTATCTGAACATTTTATTTTAGGTACATATCGAATATGTATGCTTTGTCGCCGAGAGAATTGTTTAGGATTAAAGTTCTTTCGAAGAACTAGGTTCACATAAGACTCGTCATACGTTACAATATATGGATGGGAATCATGGCAAGTGTCGAAAGAAATTGAAATTTCTCTTGGAGTTGGCAGGCCGAAGCAAATAGCAAATTTTAATCTTGAAAAGTAGCTGAAACTTTATCTATCAAGAAAGGGTTTTTACATTGCAATTGTGAGCATCGTTTCGTGTGATCGTTTCACGTATTGCCGGTTCTGCGAGAACGGTATTTGTACCTGTACAATACCCTTCGTACCGAAACGACCCGGGTTGTTTTTTTTATAATGACTCGGCCAAGAGCAATACATTTCGAAGTGACCCTGTCTAACGCGTCACGATTCCCTCACCTATTGTCATCCCCGGAACAGCCCCTTGCAGCACGGCTGCTCCTTATTCTCTTGATCCGGGCTGGCATTGAGCCAAATCCTGGCCCAAGAGAATGGTTCTGCTGCGTTTGTCGGAAGAAAATATATACAAGACGATCACACTCAGTACAGTGTGCATCATGCAAAGGTTGGTTGCACAAATCTAGTTGCTCCGGACTAGATCCAAAAACACATCGGCCCATTAGTTTCTATAAAAATTTTGTGGCGCCCTGCTGTTCACGCCCAAGGACGTCCCGAGGCAAGCGACGCTCATATGTTGCTTTATCGCCCTCTAATAATAATCAAGTCTCCACGACCTGCAATAATTATATTGCCCAGCAGAATATATGTGTTCCCGGCTGTAGCTTACTTCCTAGTGCATCAACAGCACAAGCACCCACTCATGGCTACTTTCTTCGTAGCACATCAGTTGATGCTTGTAGCACATCAGTTGATGCTTGTAGCACTACTGAGCTTCAGCCCCCGTCTCTAAACTCTTTAATAACTTCTTCCGGCACTAGCACGAATGAAAGTCAAGTCCATCAACTTCTGGTGCACTGTATGTCGGCACAGGATATATGCGTCTGTGGCATCGGTCAAGTGCAACTCCTGCCTAGGCCTGTGTCACCTTCGCATATGTTCTGGGCTCGCAAACAGAAATCTCTGGACTGATGTGTTTGTCGCGCCTTGCTGTCGAGTTGTGCAGCCCTCAACGCCGACGGTTGTACACTCATCTAATAGTGAACGAATTCCGCCGGCTTCAGGACTGCAACGGAGATCAATATCGCGACATAACCTACCACCATCTGGGCGAACACATCAGTCTTTAACTCCCAGAGTGGCCATTGCCTCTCCTTCGCAATTTAAATTATTGCAATTTAACTGCAACGGCTTGACCGGCAAGATAGCGGAGATAACCACATTTATGCAGCTACATAAAATCAAAATTGCTGCAATCCAGGAGACAAAACTTGGCCCCCACTCGAATCTCCGAGCGAGTGGAGGCTACCACGTACTCCGGCATGATCGTACGGACGGCGGAGGTGGTCTCGCGTTCCTTGTACACCATACGGTGCAGTATAGGGAATTTGATATCAACACTGACCAAAGTGACTTACCTTTAGAGTGTCAAGGTATAGTTATACAAGCTGGTGGCGTTGATCTCGAGCTAATCAATATATACATTCCTCCCGTCACCTGCTGCCCCAGAAGTTATCGTCCTGAACTTAGGGCGTTTCTTTGTGGCGATAACCGTATCATCATGGGCGATTTTAATGCCCATCATGATATGTGGCATTCACACCTTTCTGTGGACGGCAGAGGACGGGAATTAGCCGAGCAAATTGATAACTCCTCTTTCTGTACTGTGAACGGAGACACCTCAACTAGGATGGCTGTTAACTGCAGTAGCTCCCCGGACCTAACTATTGTTAGCCCGGGGTTAATTAACAGCATCAACTGGCAACCTATGGTGGCCCTGTCATCCGACCACCTGCCTATCATCCTGTCTGTCGATCGTGCCACGGATTTTATCACGTCGGAGAAAAGAACTTACGTGAATTTCAAAAAGGCCAATTGGGTCGGCTTTTTGGAATTCACGGAGAGCTCCTTTGGTGATCTTCCCATTCCCACTGACGTACACGTTGGCGAGCGTAGCATACGTGAGGTCATTAAAAAGGCTACAGCCCGTTTTATACCAGCTGGTAGGATAAAAGATATTAGGCCTAACTTCCCAGCTGAGGCCGCAGCCTTGGCCAACGAACGTGACCTCATACGCAACATCGATCCATCTGACCCACAGATCGGTGATCTCAACGTGGAAATCAGAAGGCTGGTTAACGAACACAAACAAACCAAATGGGAGGAGCACCTCAGGTCTTGTAACCTCTCTACCGGTGTTGGGAAATTATGGTCCACCGTCAAGTCCTTGTCGAATCCTTCGGGTCCACCAAAAAATGTCGACATTACCTTTGGTGACAAGACAATAAATGACCCCAGGAAATGTGCACAGGCTTTTTGTCGACAATATGTCCCACATCCTGCGCAAGACAGGGCTAGACGTGGAATCTTCAGGCGTGCGCATAAACATAAAAACTATGCCCCCGTTCCCATCACCGCTACAGAGGTTCAAGAGGCCATCCGGAAGGCCAAAAACTCCAAAGCCATCGGCCCTGATGGCATAGCCATGGTGCATCTAAAACACATCGGCCTAGCGGGAGTCAAATATTTAACGGCCGTCTTCAATTTGTCTCTGATCACAGCTGTCATACCCGACAAATGGAAGCAGGTAACTGTGATCCCACTACTAAAGCCTGGCAAGCCAGCTAACGTTGGGGAGTCATATCGCCCGATATCACTCCTCTCGCCAGTAGTAAAGACACTTGAGGCGGTCCTACTCCCGCTCTACACATCACACTTGATGTTAGCCGAGCACCAACATGGCTTCAGGAAAGGTAGGAGCACAACATCTGCTCTAAATGTCATAAACACTCAGATAACTGACGGTCTTAATCAAAATAGGCCTAATGACAGGACGGTTCTAGTTGCACTTGATTTGAGTCAAGCTTTTGACACAGTAAATCATGGGCAACTTGTAGCTGATTTGGAAGACTCGTCACTCCCCCCCTGTCTAAAGCGTTGGACCGCCAATTATCTCAGTGGTCGTCGGTCGTCTGTTGTATTTAGAAACAAAAAATCTAAAGCCAGGAAGATAAAACAAGGGGTACCACAGGGTGGTGTCCTTTCCCCGTTATTGTTTAACTTCTATATTTCGAAGCTTCCTCCTCCACCAGAAGAAGTTACGATTGTTTCTTACGCAGACAATTGCACGATATTGGCAACTGGTACTTTCGTTGATGAGCTGTGCTCCAAAATAAATGGTTATCTCCCCTCTCTAGTCGAGTTCTTCACTGCCCGAACCTTGACATTGTCGCCAACAAAGTCTTCGGCGACCTTATTCACGACGTGGACGGCGCAGGTTGGCATGGAATTAGAAATCTATGTAGGTGATCATAAAATACCTACGGTCGCTCACCCAAAAATTTTAGGAGTGACTTTTGACACCATGCACACTTTCGCTGCCAATTCAGCTGCAATTGTCTCAAAATTACAGAGCCGCAACAAAATCCTCAAGTCACTAGCCGGCAGTACTTGGGGTAAAGACAAAGAAACGTTGTTGGTAACGTACAAGGCAATTGGTCGGCCGATCCTGAACTATGCGTCGCCGATATGGTCGCCGGGGCTTGCAGACGTTCACTGGAGTCAGCTTCAGGCCTGTCAAAACACCGCGCTCAGAACCGCTACGGGGTGCGTCCTTATGTCACCTATATCTCATATACATAATGAGGTGGAAATGCTTCCAGTTAGGGAGCATAATGAAATGCTAAACAAGTAGTACCTACTGAACTGCTGTAAACCACAGCATCCCGGTAGACAACTGCTTGAACTCATTCCGCCTCCTAGGACCATAAGGTCGCATCTACAGCTATGGTCAGAGCTTTAGCGCACTTAACATTGTACTGAAAAATAGTACAGTAACTTTAAAGATAATACGAATTGCACCAAAAGTTTTGAGGCTTAACAATAGTATTGTATTGCTCTCTTCAAATGACAAAAGAATTTTCATTATATTTCTTTGATATTTGTTTTTGCTAAGTTTTTCTTCACATCCGTCTAAAGTGCATTGGACATCGATTTAGCGCATTTACGCCTGTTTTGTTATTACTTGGGATTGGTTGAAAAAGTTAATAGTTTTTTGGTTAATATTTAATAAATAACCTCTTCTCTGATAATTTTGTTAAATTTCCGGGAGGAAAATACTAGTCGGTTTGACAAAAAAGAACCTTTTTTAATCAGGGATCGATCAAGGGCAAAATTTCAAGAATTTTTTTATGTTTTCGATAAAAATGGTGTACAATGCCATCAGAAATGTGAGTTTGGATCCTAATTTGTCAAAGCATAACAAAAAACGTAAAGATCACCCTCGTAAAACTTTTCCCCAAGGCGATAAAATGTTCGGAAGAAAGAGAAAAAAAACACCCTTTTAAGTCCTTACCATTGAAAGTGGTTGAACTAATTTCGGAATTGTGCTCAACTATGTAAAGAAAACTTATACGAAGACTCCTAAATGAAAATAAAAAAGTATTGGCGCATAAGCAGGAAAACGTCGCTCCTTTCAAACAAGGACATTAAAGCACCTTTATCATTCTCATGAATCCACATACTCAAAGGTGTAGAATTTTGAGAAATTGTACTTTTTTCGGATGCAACCAAAGTAGACATTATCAGTCCTGGCGAGAAAAGTGTGTGCAACATGAAAAAAATCAAGAAACCAATCTACGGTACTCCGAAAACATGATAGTGAGAACTTGGAAGCTTTAGGGAGCGGTCTAGTGTAGTGTTCTTGTTTTGACAGGAGGCGCGTTTTCCTGCTTGTGCGCCCATACTTTTTATTTTCATTTAGGGGTTTTCGTATAAGTTTTCTGGACACAGTTGAGCACAATTCCGAAACTATTTTACCACTTTCAATGGTAAGGACTTAAAAGGATGCTTTTTACCCTTTCTTGCAAACATTTTATCCCCTCGAGGAAAAGTTTTACGAGGCGGATCTTTACGTTTTTTGTTATGATTTGACAAGTTCGGATCCGAACACACATCTCTGATGGCATTGTACACCATTTTTCTCGAAAACATACCAAAATTCTTGAAATTTTGCCCTTGATTGGTCCCTGATTAAAAAAGGATCTTTTTTGTCAAACCGACCAGTATTTTCTTCCAGAAAATTTAACAAAATTATCAGAGAAGAGGTTATTTATTAAATATTAACCAAAAAACTATTAACTTTTACTACCAATCGCAAGTAATATCAAAACAAACGTAAGTGCGCTAAAGCTCTGACCATAGCTGTACGTAAACATTTTGATGAGATCCGACACTATATAACAACGCCGTTTGATCTACAGGTGCACAAACAGGCTTTGGGGCATATCCATACAACGTCTGTTGGCCATTACTCTGCGCTCTGTCCGCTAAACAATGTCTTACATGCCGCAACACCTGGCATTTCTGAAGAGGAGCGTCATCTTCCTCGAGAGACAAGGGTCACTCTGGCTCAATTACGCTCTGGATATTGTAGTAGGTTAAATTCCTACATATCTAGACTGAACCCTGATGTGCCGAATGTATGTCCGGCATGCGGCTCGTCCCCCCACAATACCAATCACTTATTTTCTTGCTCATTTGAGCTCACTCTTTTAACACCCATCTCTCTGTGGTCCAACCCTATTGAAACTGCTAGTTTCCTTGGACTCCCGTTAGAAGATATTGATGACAATTAGGTTAAGGAAAAATACGCGTTGGGCAGGACTACACATCGTTACAACAACAACATCATTTAAAAACGTGTTTTGATAGAGTTGAACGGAATTTAGCGACTTTCAAAATCCTTAACAAGGAAGCTCCTTTGAGGTGACCCTATACACAAGTGTTTTTCGCAATATTCTCCTTGGACTGGCCAATCAAACAAGTTGAACGAACAAGGTGAACGGGTTTGGAAGAAAAGACGAAAAGCCATATCATAGAAAACAACGAATTGGCTCATATCGTCGCTTTCCACCAAACAGTCTCTACCGTTAGAGAAATTTCCATTGATACATTAGATAACTAATGTAATTGTCGAGTCGAGAAAGATACTAGAACACGACTCGAGAATAATTAGAAAAATAATGCAAATTCAATTCATATTAGAATCCCATTAGGGAATGACATAAGATTGAATCACTATGATTTTCTCGATTTAATAATTGTCCCATTTTGTTGCAGAAACTGAGGCGTTTTTGGAGTGGTCCTCTAACGGTTGAGGTTGAAAAATGAGGCTACTTATCTAATCGATACAATTGTACGATCTAACAGCGTGCTGTCTTCCAAGAGGCCATCGACAAGGTCAGCGATCAAGAACCAATAATAACACTATACAGCAAAATGAACTCTTTCTTAGGGCCGCTTGCATAAAAGCTGATAACGACTAACCGGAGTTTAATTGACGTATTTTGTATGGTTAGCTGTCAAGTTAATCACCGATTAGGCTTAATCGGCTTTTATGCAAGTGGCCCTTAGTATGGGATCTAACCAACTTTTCTGAAGAGATTGAGACATAGATAAAGAAAACTAAACAATGTCTTACATGCCGCAACACCTGTCATTTCTGAAGAGGAGCGTCATCTTCCTCGAGAGACAAGGGTCACTCTGGCTCAATTACGCTCTGGATATTGTAGTAGGTTAAACTCCTACATATCTAGACTGAACCCTGATGTGCCGAATGTATGTCCGGCATGCGGCTCGTCCCCCCACAATACCAATCACTTATTTTCTTGCTCATTTGAGCTCACTCTTTTAACACCCATTTCTCTGTGGTCCAACCCTATTGAAACTGCTAGTTTCCTTGGACTCCCGTTAGAAGATATTAATGACAATTAGGTTAAGGAAAAATACGCGTTGGGCAGGGCTACACATCGTTACAACAACAACAACAAAACTACGTACCCCGTTTTTCGAAGTTAGCCTCCAAAATTTAGTTATAGGATTTCGAAGTTCGAAATTAGTCGCTTTAATCTTGTTGTTGTTGTTGTTGGTGTTGTAGTAGTAGTTGTTGTTGTTGGTGTTGTTGTAATGAGGCGTAGTCCTCCCTAACGCTTATTTGGTGTTAGAAGAGTGGGCACGAGCAGAGCAAGTGAATAGGTGGCTGGTATTATCTTTAATCTTGCTTTTCCAATTGCTGTATTTAAAAAATTAAAACAAAAATGTGGGCGTGGTCTGCTTGAATTCCTTGTTCGAATGGTATATATATTTTTTTATCTTACTTCCGGCGCCTTTGACAACTTTTAAATTAAAAAGTGGATGGAGGTTCCGACAGCCAGATTTTTGAAAAAGAAAACTGCCAGATTTCTGTAAAAGGAAACTGCAAGCATTTGGGGTCGGGAAAAAATTCCAATCTGAATTCACACTATAATCAAGTTTCTGTGCGGCCTATAAATAGCCCACATCGTTTAAACGAAGGAAAGAAAAGATACCCGCACCGGCGTCCAACGCCGCCGCGCCGTAAAATTAGCCATTCGGCGGCGGCGTATATCTCTTAATATGTACAGTGTTGGACGAAATATTTTGAACCGCCGAAAACATTGTTTTATGACCTTAAAATTCTTTTATATAAATTTTAATTTAATTAAAAATAAAAATGTCGTTTGAGATCTAACGAATCCGATTCAAAGATTTGCACGGAAATTTTTGTGAATTTTTTCTCCATATAACAAAATCACAAATTTTTTTTGTATGAAAAAAAAATGCAAAGATGAGTCTGAAACAAAAATTATAAGTAAATAAAATTGTATGTGCTACAAAACGTCCGCGCGCAATATCCGCTTCATATCAAGATAATCCGAGCTTATTACTATAATTTTGATCCCATCTCGAGGGCTCTCGCAGAATTTAATGAAATTTTGTATAGTCTTGATCTAGATTTCGCACTTCCGAGATCAGGGGTCGAATCGTTACATACGACCACGAATCGAAAACCAGACGAGAGAAGATTCCGTGATACGTCAGTCGTATAATCAAAATGGGGTTGTTATTGAGATTACCTCCAATAAATCTTCTTTAATCAGATCCAAATTTTACCCTGATACACACAAATTTGAAGATTAACAATCGCGCCATCTAGTTCTTTGTATTGTATTACTTGCTATTTAAAACTAGATGTCACTGTGAATTGATTATTTTATAGCTGTGAATTGCTTATAGTGCGCAGTAGCGGTAAATCGTAATTTTGGTAGTTGCCGTTACTATTTCTAGCGGTAAACTGCAAGAAATATGCGTTTTCTTGCAGTTTTTGTTTATTTATCTGAAGAGTGTTGCCAGCGAACATTTTGTTGTGGCCGGTCAAATCTTCATTTTTGAGAGTTTATAATGAAGATTATGCTCAAGTTAACTCCCAGAAGCGGAGATAATTCGGAATTTGCGCTAATGTATCAGCCGTATAACGTGTCAAAATCCAAAACTACGATAGAAGTTTTACGTTCACGTAAGTCGTAATCCGAAACACAAAATTTCACGTGACGAGTTGTACGATCACGGATGTCACGATTCGGGCCCTGGTTTTCGATTCGTGATCGTATGTAACGATTAACTTACTCATTTTCTTATGTGAAAGTTTGCCATGAAATAGCTGAAAAAAAAAAATAACCAAACATGCTCGCGAATGGGCAAAATGTCGAAGATGCAACAAATAGTTGAAATATCAAGGAACTTCCGTTGTAATATATGATTAATCATTTTATTCAAAAAACGATCATCCAAAAAGGCGATTAATCAATTAATTTTCTTTTTGGTTAATCAAATCTTGATTAAACGAGTAAACACCCTTTTCGATTAATAAAAAATCACGATTAATCGAGTAATCGAAATTATGATTATTCCAAATTTTGATTAATCAATTAATCGCACAGCACTAAAAAACGCAAATATTGCAATTCGAGCTTTAAATTCTAAATTATTATCTTACTTCCGGTATGCAGCGTCAGCTAATATTATAAACACAAATTTTCAATGCAATGACACTATCGAAACTATCGATTATCGCAAAAAAATCGATGTTTCACCGAAAAAAAAACCATTCATACTATCAATAGTATGATCGATAGTTTTGCAGCTCTATTCTGAAGTACCGTTAAAAAATTAGGGCGAAGAGAATCTTGCAAGGCGCATATATCGATTAAGAACCCATTATTTCCGTAAAATTAAAAATAAAAATTATTTTTCAATTTTAAAATTTATATTAAGAAAAGAGTTATTTATAGATACCGTTTTTGTCTTAATAAAAGCCTTTTCTACTTTTTAAATTTCGATTAGAAAATAAGTTTGCTCAATTTTTCATTTTCGATTGGAAAATAAAGGTTGCCCAACCAACTCTTTTTAAGTTTAAGTTACCTTAGATCTCAAGTTGAGGACTAACGGATTTTTCAACACCGAATAAACTTGGGAATCATAGTTCGCTTTTAATTCAATTTGTTGAATTCAACTCTGCTGCGTTATTTACGAGAAGAGGAAGCCACTCAACTGCCGCGCCTATGTTGCTGCAGAATTGAAAGCCGTACATGACCAATGTAACAACGGACCATAGTCCAGGCCATTTAAAATGCATTTTTTTGGGGTTTCTTTTTATTTCGGTAATGTTAACATCTGTTAAAAAAAATTTCTCCATGTAAGTGTTTACAGTGTTTCTTTCTCGTAAATGCTATAGATTTTCGCTATAATCATTTTCCACAGTGCATAATTTCAAAAACAAGAAAACAAATAGATTTTTGTGATGCATTTTGTATGGGTAAGAATATCGTAGTTTTCCACTATCGAAAATTAAAAATTTCTGCATAATTTTTTATTTGAATAGTCTAATGTGTAGTATTATTCAATACATCATATTAATATTTTAATTAACATAACTGTTAATTGGGTCAAGTTTTCTCATTTACATATAAATATGAAAAAAAAAAACATATCGCTCATTTGCTGCAACGTCGTCATAACTCAAAAAATGTGATATTACAGAAAACGCATTTTTAGTTTTTGAATTGCTGTATATTTATATGGGATAAGTAATTAATTCTACCGCGATGCTGCGTGAAATGTTAAAACCTCGGATATAACACTTTGCCAGTTAATCAAACATATTATTTCCGATATATTAGTGATGTTAACTCAAAATTTGGGTTTTTTGAGTTATGACGACGTTGCAGCAAATGAGCGATATGTACCTCTGTGCATTAGAGTGGATTGATTTGTAGGGGAGAGAAAAGTGAAGGGTGGTCCTTACAATCAAATGTAGTATTTTTTCAAGCCTCAACCCCTAGGCCGGTTTCACCACGGTCAACTATATCGTACAAAGAGGTTTATCTCGATTGGAGATGGTTTAGGCGTGTCGCAGGGGGGTTAAAGTTTAGACTTTTAACCCCCCTGCGACACGCCTTAGGCGTTTCCAATCAGAGCCAGATTTTGCATGTGATATCTCCGACCAATAGCCCTGCAAAAATCGAAAGTAGTCTATTTCCTATCCAAAGAGTACTCCAATTGGAGCATCAGAGTACTCCAAATGTAATTCTTTTTCACATAAAAATTGTGCTCCAATTAACATTGCGATGTCCTAGGACAGGCCCACCCACTCCAACCTTCGCTTTGTTTCAGAGTACATCGCAATGTTCTCCAATGTTGTTACACCTTGGAGTATTTTCATCGATAAGATACGAGCAATGATCGGCTTTCAAAGGTATACAAAGGATTACTATTGGAGTACTCCAATATCAAAAAATTGGAACACTAATCCAATGATTTTTGCAGGGAGTGCTATCGGTTTCGAGTTTTATATAAGAAGAAAAATCACTTTTATTTTTTGAGTCTCCAAAGAGCAATCTGAACTTTGACCGCCCTGCGACTAAACTATCTCCAATCGGGATAAAAATTTGTGTGTGATATCTTCGGGTATATTATTATCGACTTCTGATGATAATATCGAAAATCTGATGATAAAATTGTCTCCATACAAATAAGGACCTCCCTAATATGCGTAATTAATTTTGATATAATTTTTTATTTTTATTTTCAGGCAGGTTCCGCAATTCACTTCCGAATGATATATATCGCCAGTTCCAAAGTAAACAGAAGTATTTCAAAATTTAAATTGTCTTTGAAACGGCATTCAAAATTTCATTTTTACAATTGAGTTCTATGAAAAAATAAAAGTTTGAAATGCAGTTTTCCCAAAAATTTTAAAAAGTAAATACATCTGTTTACTTTGGAACCGGCGATATATTTATTTATAGCATATTTTGGGAGCAAACACAATTTTTTTTTTTTTTTTTTTTTTTAATTTTAGGTTTAGCCTAAATATGAAACCAAATTTGGTTTGGTCATATAAAAAAAAAACGAATGGTGGTCATATACCAATAGGTTATTATAACCTCTTAACGAGATTTTTGCCGAGCTTCTCTTTCTTTCAAATTTTCTATTTTAATTTCGGGGACATTTTTCATTCACAGTTTCTCGAAGCTGGCCATTTATGCTTGATTTTCCAGTATCGGAGCTCACAATCCGAATATCGATATAATATCGCGCACCCCTTATAATAACATATTAAACATTCTTCTTTTTTTTCTTACCGACTTATTGTTAGGTTTTATTAATTAAAAGCTAAGTGTGAATGTAGTATGTAAGTTCTCTGTGTAATTGTGTAAACATGTTTTTATGCAGACTAAAAAAAAAAATTAGTCCGTATCACGATTATCGATTATCGAGTGTCGACAGCTGTCTAACATGCTATGTATCGCTCTTAACGATACCAAAAATAGACCTGCAGTCACTTTGGTCGGCAATAGACAATCGTGAAAGGACTAATCCCTTACTCTAAATTAAATTTTAAGTTAATTTATTTATATACTCGATAACGTCCACGATCTTCTTGATTTGGATGTGTCTCTATATATTCCAGCGAACGAAGAATGTAATCGGGTATTGGTGGTGGTCTTGGTATATGACGTCCGACTGCATGGAAACCCAATTCATCACCAATATAACGTACTTCGATTGGTATGCCCTCAGGGGAAACATATTTAAATATGCCGATTGCTTCCAATGAACTTCCGGCGGCTTGCACTTCAATGCCATTACTCGTCGAATAAGCATATTTGTAAATGCCTAATTCATCAGCTGGTGCTATACTAAATAAAGTGATCTCCGCATCACGATCCCCGAGTTGCACAGCTTCCAATGAGTTGATGATGAAGAAAAGTGGCAACACTAAAAAGACAACACACTGTTTTCTGTTAAATAAACATTTTTTAACTAAATACACTTCGACGATTGAGTGGAAGATCAGCCTATTTCAAAACGCACTATTCAGAATTTGTTTCAACAACACCCGTTTTTAAAAAAAAATTGTGATATGCTGATCTTCCACTTAGCAGTCGATATGTACATTGAAGTATGCTAAAGAACAACCCTCCAAAAATCGAGAGTACTCTATTTCCTATACAAAGAGTACTCCAATTGGAGCATCAGAGTACTCCAAATGTAATCCTTTTTCATATAAAAATTGTGCTCCAATTAACATTGCGATGTCCTAAGATTGGACCACCTAATCCAACCTTCGCTTTGCTTCTGCTACTCCATGGAGTACCGTTTTGTAACTTTTAAAGTATTAATACAGTTTTGAGTTTAGATTGTATTATTTTGCGTTCAAAACACACATTTTGGTGGTTTAACATCGCACATTTCCAAATGTATACTGTCAGGGCGATAGTGTTGTGATTTTCGTCGATAAGGCACGAGCAATTATCGGCTTTCAAAAAGCTGAAGGTGGTCCGATGAGGTATACAAAGGATTACTATTGGGGTACTCCAATATCAAACAATTGGAACACATAATCCAACGATTTTTGCAGGGTGGTTGCGTACAATATGGGTATCTAGGGAAAGAGGAAGGCCCCAGGTTTTCTGTGGACTCTGCTTTATTTCGATCTGTTTATCGATAACTGAGTTATGGGAAAACTTTCAGTTTGAATACAAAATGGGTATCAAACGAAAGAGGCAGGCCACGGGTTTCATTTAAACTGCTATATTTCCATAATTTATCAACTGAGCCATCGTTCCAAATCGGGTACGAAAGCGGAAGGCCACACGTTAATAACACCGGCACACAAAAAAATTAAAGTTGTCTGTATTTTCAGATATATTCCCATGTATTTTCACCCGTTGAATTCGAATCCGAGGTCCGTTTAACCCATACACCTCCAAATTTTCGAGAAAACTTTGAAAAACCGAAAAAATGACGAAAATTCGCATTTTCAGTAGTATAAAAATTTTTTTGATTCAAATTAAGCAAGATTATCATATTTTTCGTTCCATAGTTTGACCCGCTATATCCGTATCGGAGGTCCGTTTAACCCGTACACCTCCAAATTTTCGAGAAAACTTTGAAAACTCGAAAAAATGACGAATATTCGCATTTTCAGTAGTATAAAAAATGTTTTGATTCAAATTAAGCAGTTTTATGATAAAAAAATATACTGATCCGAGTTTAGTACGATATCGAATATCCTCGTCCGAATCTTCGTCAACTAGGATTTCGTCTACTTCCACATCCATTTCTTCAATAGTTTCAGTTTCCTTGACAACCTCTATGTTTTGCGGCTTAACAGGTCCGGCATTATCAGTCAAACAAAAATAACAATTTTGTAGACTTGCTGGAGGAGACCATATCATTGGTATTGTGAATTTAAAGTTATCCCGCTTCTTTTTTTTTCCACCGGGATAACATTAGGTTACATCGACTACAACTCATATGTGGAACCCATGCCGAATCCAAATTAGTAATCAGAATACCAAAACATTGTTCATACTTTTTTTATCTTATCAGTCAACGTTCATCGATTCCTTTCCAAATTAAATTCTCCACAAACGTAACAAAACAAATCGGGATTTTTATTGCACAGAGGAGAATTACTTCTTGTAATAGTGTACACTTCAGTAGCCAAGTTTCCCACTGAAGAGCTGCAGTCGCTTGATGACGACGCCTGCGAGCCTGCTTTCTCACCCTGACGCCGATACTGGGACTCCGGATCCCTGTATCGTAAAGTACGTATCACTTGTACCTGCCATGACGGCACACACGCCGTTAACCCAGGGACTCTGCCAGATGGCTCCGTTGCCCACCGTCACCACATGGAGGTGCCCTGGTTACAGGTACAAGCAATCAAGTCTTTCAAGATCAAAAACAAGAGAGGAAAAACAAAAAATGCAACAAAATTGCAACAAAATTTCCGAAAATTTTCGTAATTTTTTCGGTTTTTTAAAGATTTTTGAAAATTTGAAGGTGTACGGGTTAAACGGACCTCGGATTCGGGTCAAAATATGGATCGAAGCTTTGTTAACCTCGCCTGACATTTGCTACCTCAAAACTTTGCGTCCAACTTCAGAGGTATGCTACAATGAACGCCTTGACGCTTCTCTTTTATATATTTGTTTTCGTTATTTATTTTTTTGTATGTCGCATTCTAACTCAATTTCTGTTTTTGGCATTGGTGAATAGTTTTCATGCATATCCTGGCTATCGTGAAAATTGTAGAAGATAATTCATGGATGAAGGGGGTATGTACACAAAGGGGTATGTTCCGTTTTTCCGTACTAAACATAAACTTATGCTTTTTATTGCATATTATGCAACGTCTTTTATGTCAGTTTTCCATAGAGATTTGAAAAAACCTCAAATGTTTAAGTAAAACTTTAAAGTCAATTTTCTCGTTTCACTCAAAATGCGACATACCCCCTTCATCCAGGCATGTCTTCATTTATGCAAGAGCTTATAAGAATCAATCAAGTTTTTAAAAAATTTTCTTCTATTTCAAAATTCTGGGAACATTCTTTTTGGCTGGTTGACATAAAAATTATGGATTCTAACTAGAATGTGACTGCTAGACGAAACGTCAAGACAAACTATCGTTCGTTTTGGTTATCGTTCGCCAAAGACAATGAGGCTCTTAGTTCAATAATAATTTTTTCGAATAATTGTTTGTGATTCGAGGAACGACGTTGTCGTAAAAAATATGTGATTGTTGTTGTATGGCCCAGTACGTTGAAAGGCCTGGATACCCCTGCTTTGTGCTTTTGCTTATAGAAAGTTAAGTAGATTTATTCATTTCCTTCTTAATATTTTTGCTTGAACACTTTAAACATTTTTTTTACTTATTTTTGTATGCAAAAAAAGCTTACGGGTTTCGAATTTATTCGTATTTTATTTGTACTCCACATTTTTCCGTATTTTTTTTTTAACCGACAATAGAATTTTTTTTAATATACAAATAAATTTTGTTTCTCAACTACACCTCGCCAAAGTGTTTTCTTAATTTTTTTAAAAACTTTTTAATGATTATTTTTATGTTTAGGGCTTAAAGTGATTTTCACGACTGAGGGCGAACGCGCGTAAGATTTAGTTTTTTATATTGCTTTAAATCAAATACACAGATTGATCGTCATCAGTCGACTTGGCTGAAAGCGTTTAACTGCCAAAATTGTATAGTAAATACATATGTATGTATGTATATGTATTTGTTTATTCGAGTAAAACTGATTTTGTCAATTTGCAGTTTGAATAGTTTTTAAGTTTACCGATTTATCTTTTTCCTATCAAACACAAGCACAACTATGAATTGGTTATTCAGTATTTAAAGGGTAATTAAAAAGAGCTCGCCGGTGCTGTTCTCCATACATTAACAAATAAAATAAAAGGCGGTTAGCTGGCAACCCTGCTTGAAAATATCTTCGTTGATATACGGCCGAAAATACCTTTCATTTGGCATATCTCGCTACATATTAGAAAAATGAAATAGGTGGCAAACCTGTAGGCCGCCCGCAAGTGGTAACATCCAAAAATAAAGTTTTTTAATGACACATACTTTTTATATGCCCAATTTGATCAAATCGACCTGGAGATATTGGTCGATATACCAAGGCATAAATAAAATGCGGTTAGGTGGGTTGCAGCTCTGCTTGATAATATCTTTATTGGTCGATATATGGAGGTAGGAATAAATAAAATACCTGGAGTGGCAACGCCCAAGTCGAAAATCTTAGAATGAAGCATATTGTCTTGATGACAGATTTTATCCAAATTGGTCAGTTAGTGGATGTTATGATAATAATAAGCATAATACAAAAACTTCCGAATTGGTATACCCATTAAGAAAACCTTTTTTTCGACATTATGGTATTTTTGTGACTTATTCTTTCGCATCATGTCATCTACCTCGAAATAAACTCATTTTAATAAAATTCTTTGAAGTTTCGGCAAGAATTTTCCTTAAACTTGTTTAAAAACTATATATTTGTTCTATTTATAAACTAATTAATTTGGTTGCCACTAACTCTTATGTTTATTTTTGCATAATTTAGTTTGTATTTTTAATAGTACATTTACACTGCACCAAATTTGGCAAATTTGGCGAAAAATTGCAAATTTGGCACTTTTTTCCATACAAATCTCATTTTCCAAATTTGGAACTTCATCACATTTGACCTCATTTCACTAAATTTGCCGAACAATACAATCCACAGTTCATCGAAATAGCAATCCTGCGGGTGTTCCACATTTACAATTGCCCAGCATGAACCTTAATGGGTTAATGACGTGTGATAACTTATGCACTATGCAAGCTGTAAATAACAATTCAATGAGCCAATTCTGGTGTTTAAAACATGTACATTTTCTTTCTGTTGCTTTGTGTCCTGGTAGAAGATTCTTGCAGGGAAGGTGAAGCCAAATACAAATTGCCAATGTAAACGGTGTCGAACTGGCTCATTTGAATTCGCCAAACTTGGTGCAGTGTAAATGTACTATAAATAAGCACGTAGTGGTTTTGTATAAATATACACTCAGAAAAAAGAATTTCCTTGAAACAGCGAACCATTTTCCTTATTTTCCAGTAGACGATGGCGACATGGTAGACATGGGCAGCCTTGACCTGAGTTCAGCATTTTAATATTTTGAGTTCGATTGAACGAGAAAATAAGTACTTAATGTTAGGAAATGATTTCCGCAATATAAGGAAAAGTTCCTTAAAAAGTAGACATCATGGCATCATGGTAAACACCTGCGTTCAGCATTCTAATAATGCGAGTTCGATTCGTAGTATATACATACACCGATAAATCCCTTGTGGTCGCTTTAGGTCACTATGGGATCACTTTAAGACCATTTCGGGGCCAATATGGGACAATTTTGGGGCCAATTTGGGAACATTTTGGGGCCACTTTGGGATCCCTTGTGGTCGATTTAGGTCACTATGGGATGACTTTAAGACCATTTCGGGGCCAATTTGGTACAATTTTGGGGCCAATTTGGGAACATTTTGGGGCCTATTTGGGAACATTTTGGGGCCCCTTTGGGATCCCTTGTGGTCGCTTTAGGTCGCTGTGGAATGACTTTAAGACCATTTCGGGGCCAATTTGGGGCCAATTTGGGAACATTTTGGGGCCACTTTGGGAACATTTTGGGGCCTATTTGGGAACATTTTGGGGCCACTTTGGGATCACTTGTGGTGGCTTTAGGTCACTATGGGATGACTTTAAGAACATTTCGGGGCCAATTTGGGACCATTTTGGGGCAAATTTGGGAACATTTTTGGGCCTATTTGGGAACATTTTGGGGCCTATTTGGGAACATTTTGGCCTGCTGCTAACATTAGTACAATGTCCTGGCCTTGTGGTCGCTTTAGGTCACTATTGGATGACTTTAAGACCATTTCAGGGCCAATTTGGGACCATTTTGGGGCCACTTTGGGATCGGTTGTGGTGGCTTTAGGTCACTATTGAATGACTTTAAGACCATTTTGGGGCCAATTTGGGACCATTTTGGGGCCTATTTGGGAACATTATGGGGCCACTTTGGGATCCCTTGTGGTGGCTTTAGGTCACTATGGGATGACTTTAAGACCATTTCGAGGCCAATTTGGGACCATTTTGGGGCCAATTTGGGACCATTTTGGGGCCAATGTGGGAACATTTTGGGGCCTATTTGGGAACATTTTGGGGCCTATTTGGGAACATTGTGGCCTGCTGCTAACATTAGTACAATATCATACGCCTAAATGTAGGCAAATGTTGCTAACGCCGAACCTTTTAACATTGAAAAAAGTCCGTTACGAACTTTTTTAACATTGAAAAGGTCCGTTACGAACTTTTTTAACATTGAAAAGGTCCGTTACGAACTTTTTTAACATTAACATTTTTTCCATTTCACTCTTACCGCCCAAGGCCAGCGATAAAATCTATGCAATAGCTTCAAAAATGAACCAATATTTTAAACCCGTATAAAGTTTAATCACTTTTTCCAATTTTTTTGTACAATATTTCAAACCGTCCAAATACCTACAAGGATTTTCAATTTCTTTTGGTTTCTATTTAAAATCTAAATGAAAAAGCAGTCTAAATTTTTTATTTTTGGTTTGTTTGAATGTAATTGAATTTTGCCCACAAAAACTTCATGTGTGTCATAGCTCAGCGGTAGAGCAGTCGGCTGTGACTCCTGCGCGTTTTCGTTTGAATCCTGCCAGCTTTTTTTTAATTTTATTTTATTCTTAAAACTTTTCGGTTTAAAATTTAAATTTTTTGGTTTGAAAATTACAATTTTTCGGTTTAAAATTTAAATTTTTGGTTTGAAAATTCAAATTTATTTTTGAAAGCTTATTCAAGATTGAATTTTGCCAACAACATTTATGTGTGCGATGTAGCTCAGTAGTAGAGCAGACGGTTTAAAGTTTAGGATCAAATTTTTAACCGTGTATGCAAAAAATGCGGAATATTAAGGCATAAAAACACGTAAACTGAAAATTTATTCACAAACCATCTGCTTTCGCACGTGTTTTTTGTATATGTCAAAATTTACCTTTTTTCACCTTATTAAATTTGTTCGCCTCATTTCACTCTGGCAGAAATTGTTTTCGATTGACACACAGCTTTTATGTAAAAATATTGTCTGTGTAGGTCACCACTACACTCTTAATTTGCTTTTGTTTTTGATAAATACCTAAATATGTTTATTTATTATTATTTTGATCAAAATATAAAGAATATAATCACCTTCACTTGAATATTTTTTTTTAAAAGTAGACATTTTAAACTCCTAAATTGTCAATGAACTAGAACTTTATAAATGGTTATATTATTAGTTATATAATAGTAAATGCCTTGACAATATAAAAAAACCTGTAATACCGTTAATTTAATAAATTACGACATTGTAGCTATTTTGATTTGTAGCTAAGTCGTTAATTAAATATACATAAAGTTATTTGCTTGAGGCGGAAGTTTAGCTAAAATCAATTTAAAAATTAATATGATAATTTTATGAGATTGTGTCACCAAAAATATTCTTACTACCTTTTTGTTTTCACTTTTTTATTGCCTTTTTGGCCACATAAAGGTGTTATAGATTTTTTTTCCAAGCAATTCGTTAACCTAGAAATTTTTACATAGCGACAAAGAGAATATATCAACAAGAGCCACCACTCGTTATTATGAAAGCAACGAACAAGATGGATGCCGTTTTCTTTCAGGGTTTGGGTAATATCGATATAAATATGTTATTGTCTAATCAAAACAAAATGTGTAAAAGAAAATAGACGAGAACTGAAATAACATAAGAGTCAAAAAAAAAATTTACCAGCTGTCGAATTTACAAAACTGAGGAAAACAAAATTACCGAAACCCTGAAAGAAAACGGCATCCATATTTTTCCTTGCATTTATAACGAGTGACGGCTCTTGTTGATATATTCTCTTTGATAGCGATATAAGAGTGGTTATTACCCTAATAGCTCAAACAGAAGCAGTCCGCCAAAACGTAAGTTGCGTGACGTAGGTCAATTTTAGAGCAAATTCTTTTTTGACGTATCCGTCGTATCTGGCGTTACGCATACATACACCCGCAGTCTACTTTGCTGTCAGTTGTTTCAACGTACTGACGGACTGATTCTGCTGAACGCTTAACTTAAACATAACAGTACACTACCACATTTTCTAGACAATTATGATTATGGTTGTGGCATTTATGGCTACTACTACAGCAAAAGTAGCTGTTTCGGCTACGGTTTCGGTGAAGATTACTTTATGGCCTTGGTTACACTTGGACTCACGGCTAAGGTGAAACTTACTACTTTGGTTATGGCTTTTGTGCCACAGTTACGGATGCCGTTAGTATATTAAATTTGAGAAATGTGCAAATCTATTTGAGAAATTGGTAAATGTATTTGATAAAAGGATAAATGTTTTTGAGAAATGGGAAAATCTATTTGAGAAATGGCAAAATGTATTTCAGAAAATCTAAAAAAATATTTAAAAAATGGTCAACTTCAATATAAACATGTATATTTTTCTAATTCATATTTACAGTTTTTTGGCATATTTTTAAGCTTTTCTCAAATACATTTTGCCATTTCTCAAATATATATTTGATCTTTTCTGAAAAACAGTTGGAAAAAGTGTAGAACCCGATCACTTTGCATACTAGAGACCACCATAATGTACTTCATATACATATGTATGTATAATACAATTAATTTAGCATTTTTTTTTTCAAGTTCGTGTCTTAAGTCTTTTGTGCTAATCAACGCATAATTTTTAATTCAAAAAAAAAAAAAAAGAAATAACCCCGACTGTTATTGCGGTGTGTTAAAATGCGTCTTGTTAAACTGAATATTATCTGACAGTTATAAACACAATTATAGTTGATAAATATTAGTGTGTGATTTTAATATTATTTTGTTTATTAGTTAACAACTAGTTTTTAAAATAATTCTAGGTGGGTGTTCACTTTTATAACATAAACTTGTTGACAAATATTTTGTTTTATGTATAATTAGCAAGGAAGTCTAAGTTTGAGTGAAACCGAATATTATATACCCAAGTGTGGCGCTCATTTTATATATATAAAAATAAAATGGTGTTCGGTCGTCACACTAAGACTCGAAAACGGCTGAACCAAATTATAAAGGGGGCGAGGCACCTCCCATACGAATGAAATACTTCATAGTCGATATCTCTGAAAAGTATTCATGTTAGACAACAGAAATTGGGTAAGGTGTTATATGAGATCGATCCCAACCACCTCCAAAAAACTGGGGATAACGAAAAAGGGGGCGTGTCACCTCCTATACGAATGAAATACTTCATAGTCCATATCTCTGCAAGTACTTATGTTAGACCACTCAAACGTGGTTTTAAGTTAAATGAGATCGATCCCTACCACATCCAAAACAATACTGGGGTAACGAAAATGGGGGCGTGGCACCTCCCATACGAATGAAATACTTCATAGTCGATATCTTTGGAAGTATTTAAGTTAGACCACTGAAATTTTGTGACGAGTTAAATAAGATGAATCCCTATCATCTCCAAAAAAGCTGGAGATAAAGAAAAAGGGGGCGTGGCACCTCCCATACGAAGGAACCATTTCATAGTCCATATCCCAGCAAGTATTTATGCTAGACCACTAAAATTTGGTGAGGGTTTAAATGTGATCGATCCCTAACTAATACTAATGGTGGCGAAATACCAACAGGTTATCATAACCTCTAACGAGATTTTTAGCCGAGCTTCTCTTTCCAACTTGTGGTGTGTTGCTTTTGAGTTTTTCCTACAAGTTGGCGGGACCTACAGTTTTTTGCCGACTCCGAACGGCACTTGCAAAGCAAATGAATTTTTTGCTGAGAAGCTTCTCATGGCAGAAATACACCCGGAGAGTTTGCCAAACTACTGCCGAGGGGCGACCCCGTTTAGAAAAATTCTTTTTCTAAATAATTTTTGATGTTACTTTTGTCGGGCATCGAACCGCCACGACTTGGTGTAGAAGGCCGAACACTTAACCGCTACACCACGGCGGCCGCCAATCGATCGATCCCTAACACCTCCCAAAAAACTCGAGTTAACGAAAAAGGGGGCGTGGCACCTCCCATACGAATTAAATACTTCATAGTCTATATCTCTGCGCGGTTAAAAATTTTAACCTAAATTTTAAACTTTTTTGGACTACATATATGACCAAACCAAATTTGGATTCAAATTCAATCTACACCAGTTTATATGAAAATTGGCTAAATGAATCGGGTTTAAATTATAAACCAGAAATGTTTTAACAATTTTTTTAAGATAACATAAATTTTTTGTTGGCGAACCAAGACTCCCCGCGCCATGCCCGTCTGCTCTACCACTGAGCTACATTGCACACATAAATGTTGTTGGCAAAATTCAATCTTGAATAAGCTTTCAAAAATAAATTTGAATTTTCAAACCAAAAAATTTTAATTTTAAACTGAAAAGTTTAAATTTTCAAACCAAAAATTTAAATTTTAAACCGAACAATTTTAATTTTCAAACCAAAAAGTTTTAATTTTAAACCGAAAAGTTTTAAGAATAAAATAAAACTAAAAGAATGTGGCAGCTGGCAGGATTCGAACGAAAACGCTCAGGAGTCCCAGCCGACTGCTCTACCGCTGAGCTATGACGCAGATGAAGGTTTTGTGGGCAAAATTCAATTACATTCAAACAAACCAAAATAAAAAATTTAGAATGCATTTTCATTTAGATTTTAAATCGAAACCAAAAAAAAATTGAAAATCTTTGTTTGGACGGTTTGAAATATTGTACAAAAAAGTTTGAAAAATTGATTAAACTTTATACGGGTTTAAAACTTAGGTTCATTTTTTTAGCCGTGCGTATTCGTCTATCGTTGTATGTTTCCATGGTTTCCAATATAATTTTTGAAAAAATAGACAAATAGCACGAAATACTACAAGTTGTGAATTGCGTAATTGTATTGTATATTTTTTTGTCCCCCTCCCTCCCTCTGTTTATACATTTTATTATCTTAAAATCCGTTATTATATAAACAGAATCTTAAATTTGTTAATTTTTGTCTGGCTGTCTGTCTGTATGTTTGTTCCTGCATCACTTAAAAACCGTTACATATAATTTAACACAGTTTTCATCTATTTCTTGCTAGACGTCCAACTTAAAACTTAGAATCTATTTTACAGCCGTGGCAATAAAAGTAGGCTCAAATTAATTTAAAAAAAGAACGCTACCTTTAATTTCTGTCTTTCTGTCTGTTTTATGTATTGTAAATGTATTCTTCTTTTATTTAGATGCGTGACACAACCTCGCACGACCGCGGCTGTCTAAATATCTAAACATATGTAAGAACGCAGTAATTAAAAAATGCCATTTTTCTTGTTTGATTCTGTTGGCTTAGAAGGTTAATGACTGTTGTTTTTTTAATCTCATTGACATTAAGGTGTTAATTGGATTTGAAAAGACTTACCTTATTTATGAATTCTATCCAAAAAATATACTTTATGATAAATGGCATTTTGAAGGCTTCGTCGTCTTTTATAACGGTTCTAAAACAATTATTAAATGCATAAAGCTCTGAGATATTCTTATATATTTGACACTGCAAGATGAACAAACAATTGGCTCATTATAAAAATGTGTAAATACTTTTATTATTAGCTTTAAAGGTCCAATTACATAAAACTTTGGCTGATGCGCGCCTCATTTTTGCCCATTTTCCAAAATTTTGCTTCGCTTTATGTTCCACAAGTAAAAGGGGATCCTACAAAGTTTTATGTAATTGAGCCTTAAGGATTTGCGACCCGTAAAGTAAAACAACTTGGTACCACAATCCTATAGGAAATGCGGTGATTGGCGCAATTCCCGGAACAATGAAGAAAGTCAATAAGTTGTGGTGGGGAGGAAGTTTCGCCACGATCCTAATCAAAGCGAAGTTTTTCATCATGACGCTTATTCGTGAGCTTCGACTGAGGACTCGGGTAAGGACTTATTCTATCATAGAATTTCTATGATAATACTGAGTATGACCCCTTCCCACAGGAGGATATCAAATCAGTGCTTGGGGAAATATAAATCGAAATATCGTTATCTGCAATAACGGGTTCCGGTATAAGAAGATCAATCAGCCCTGCAAAAAATTCAATTATTATTACTATTATAAGGCCTTATTACACCGCGACCATTTTTATGATCTACCATGTGTGACATTTCAGGTTATTGCTTTATGCGGAGGCTCTTTATAAATTTGAGCTCCTCCGCAGGTTTTTATTCCATGTCTCGAACGGATTGAGAGTGACACCACGTAGGTAGCAAACTCTCTTTCTTGCTAACGCAATGCATTCGCAGAGAATATGGACCCTGGCGTTTCATCGCCCAGTTCGCAAAACTGACACATTATTCTATCTGATAGATTCTTCTTACACAGGTGATAACGAAGACGGCAACAAAACTTTGTTTTTTTGGCTCTCAGATCATTAAGGATCGCGAAGCACTCATCAACAAGCTTAGAAGTTGTTGTGTAACCTAGAGGATAGTCTTCTTCGGAGGCATTCTCTGCCACCGATTTCTATTGCATGCACTTCCGCTTGAAAGAAAGTGGGATCAATTAGTCTAGGATTAATTCGGGAGGAATCGCTAAGGTCTATGTGACCCATGCCAGTTTTGATCTCTTTATATGGGTTGGAATGATCTCCTTTGTTTGAGCATGTCTTTTGAAGACATTTTATGGCTAAACGGCTATTGTAGGACACATACACTTTGATCCCTAGCGGGTACAGTCGGGACAAGTTTACTGCCAACACCCTGCAAAAATGCGATTAGTTCCGGATCAATCCGGGATGATTCGAAAAGGAGTATGCGATCCATGCCAGTTTTGATCCCTTCTCTTCAAAAAATGGGATGAGTCGAAAAGCAGCGACGAATTAAATATAACGGTATCGAGGAAGGCACAATCTTGTTTTCTTTCTTTCATGGACAGGATAAGAAAATATGCATTGAGGAAAATTTGAGCGTTTTCGACAGTGATTATTAAAGAAGGGCAGTGTTATTGCCTCAAAACTATAACCGCAAGGTAGAAGAGGTGAAGAGGCAACGGCACCGTGTGATTTCTTAAACTTGGTCAATATTGTTTTGAATAAGTAACAAACGATTTAATGAGGCCACCAAATTGTTTGACGTTTCAAATAAAATTTGAATGAAGAAAAAATTGGAATACATAAAATATGATTAAACGAATTTTTATTCAAATTTAAATTTTTTAGTTATTTATTTCCTTTTTTATCAAACAAAACCAGTTAATAAAAAATAATGACTACACAAAAGCTTTAACCTTAATGCGCATGCGTGAAAAAGAGCAGCATGCGCAGATGCAAGCTAATAATTATGCGTTTTAACAACAATAAAAATAAAAGCTTAACAAACAGAAATACACAAACAAACTTAAAATTTTTTTTTAATAATTATCAATTTACACTTCGAATCTGTTACGCTTAACCCATTGACTAATTGGAGCTTATGACGTTAACGTTTGATTGTTAATCATTTTTGTGTCGATGCTGTTTTAAATTTAACACCAGCACAACAACAAACCAATATGCCAAGAATTTATTACTCCTCTTTGAGTAGTGTTGGATGTGAACGAATATATTCTATGGCACGCAGTATGTAAGCGGGTGTTGGTGGTGGTGTTGGTAGATGATCACCACTTGGATGAAAACCTTCCTCATCGGCTGTGTAGCTCAAGGAGATGCGTTCACCTTCAGGCGAGACATAATTCAATGAGCCGCGCACACCAGCCAAACTGCCTGCCTCCTGATGTTGAATGCCATTGCTTGTGTCATATGAAAACTGGTAATTGCCCTCAGCATCTGCAGGCGAACTCTGTATGCTTCGTATTTCGGCATTTTTATCAATGTTGTCTGCGCAAACGTAAATGGTAAGCGCGCTGAAGAGTGCAATGCAAATGAGCTGGAAGTGAAAAATAAAGCAGAGAAATTATTTCAAAAAAATTTGACTGAGATGTGGTTAAATTAGGTGTAATCAAATTTTTAAAGATCTCGTTTTATAATATGAGATTGTCGCATTCAATTAATGAATGCGAGTTGAGATCTTGTATAGTCCAGGTGATAGGGATTTAGCACGGAAGTGGCGCGTGCCATACATTTTTTTTTAATAACTTTGCTTTAACTTTTTCCGAAAATCTTTATGACAAAAATTCTGTATAAAATTTTAAAATTTTTTTTAAATATTTAATAGTGTTGCTTAAAAGTTTTAATGCTTGATATGTTATTCAATTCTTAAAATTTTCATTGAGATTTTTTTTTTTTTAACCCAAAATTTTAAGATTTTTATTAAATATTTTAATTTTTTTTATAAATTTCTTATGTACATACATCGTTTTTTGTAGAAATCTGAAACCTTTGGTAAAACGTTGGCTATAATCAAGGTATGTAACCGATTAAAATAAAGTTCCGGTTTCGGTTACTGGTTTGTAACGTGTTTCGGTTTCGGTTCCGGTTTCGTTCTTCAACATTTATTTCGGTTTCGGTTCCGGTTTCGTTCCGGTTTCGGTTTCCAAATAAAAACACCAACACAAAAAAATTGTGCTACTACAAAACTCAAATATGTATGTACCTAAATTCAAAATAAGTCTGAATTTTTATAACTTTACTCCGGTCATATATTGTAGGTAATAAATATTACTTCCGCTATTTATGGAAAAAAACTTTCTTCAAAATAAGTTTAAAAAATCTACTTTTTCTATTAGAAAAATGTTAAAATGGAACGTTAATATGAGTGATGCTTTCTGAGACGGCCACTAAACATTTTATTTTTCATATGTCATACCTACATTTTTTTCGATGGCTTCATTCGCTTATAGTTCAATTATTTCGAAATTTTGATATTGAGTTCAAACAGTGTCTTACTTAAACATCTTCCATGAATAATATTCAGGGTAGCCTCTTTTAAAATAAAATATGTGTCCACATAAAAATTCAAAACCGCTTGGAACCGGTTCCGGCTTTTGAAAAGGTTTCTGTTTCATTCTTTTTCAGAAAAAAAATAACGGTTACGGTTTCGGTTTCAAGAATTTTGTAAAAGTTTTAAATTTTTTAACAGAATAACTAAACTCATGGTTCGATGACAGATTCTATCAGTTGCGGCCATCTTGCTCCCTGAAAAATTGTCATTCACAATCTGGGTAGCCTTTTAACAAAATCATGTAAAAAAAGTAGTTGGAAAATTAGTAGAGGTTGGCTTTTGGAAAATTGATGAATTTATCATTAATAACTGACTTTAAAGATTTTTCTTCTGTGATTAGAGTATGTTATTTTCATTCTTAATCATCAGCCAAGTGTGCATGAAAGACTTGGAGGTAAATTTATTGGAACTGGTTAAATTTGATTAGTAAAATGGTAATACTATCAACAACTATCCCTTTGGCACACTTTTTCCGATAAAATGTATGACCTGAAAACCTTTCAAGGAACTTTTAGTAAAAATTTAGGTTAAGACTGCTTTACATGAGTCGATGTCCTATTCGATTTGACATTCGATTGTATTCAACCATCAAATACAAGTTGTCGATCGGTCGAATTACTATTAACACGGTGGAGCGAAAAAAAAATCAACCAGGAAATCGACACTTATTTTGAGGCTAGAATACTAGAAAACGGCTAGTCGGAGAAAATTTTAGGCTATGCAGCTTTTGAAGGGATTCCGAGTTCTTACTCTTAATATGAGGTAAAGTCTGTGAAATCTAAACTAACGATGATAGACCTCTAGAATTTAATGTTAAGATCTGTAATTTCTACAGTAATATTTTTTCACCTTTCTGAAAAATAAAATCAATATAATTTTTGAAAAAAAAAACGAACTTTTTTTAGGCCCCGTCGAATGTGTTAGTTTACTTTGCAATTTTTTATTTGCATTACAATTTATATCCTCCTTTTTCGATTTTTCTACTACCATTTTCTTGACGAAAGAAAAAAAAACATTACTACTTTTTTATTCGCAAACGAAACCCGTACACATTTTCATATTGGGTGTGTCAATAATAAACGTCAAGGGAAGAGCAAACCTTCTTATAATTGAACCATGAATTAAACTTAACAAATATTTCACATTTTTGGTCAATTTTTTTGAACGAAATTTCATGTGCCAAAATCTAAAAAATTTTGATAATAATTAAAAAAAAAAAATATAAAAACTATATCTTTTGCATAACCTTTTTTACGAAAATTTTGAGAATACCTTTTGACAAAATCTTAAATTTTTTTTAAATTTTCTATATTTTTCTTACAAAAACTGTAAATTTGTTTGCTTTGATTTTATTGAGAATTCACTTTGAATGAGAAAATTAACGAGTTGTTTCGAGTTTTTTTTTAATCAAAATCAAGGTGTGCGATCGATTAAAATAACGTTCCGGGTTCGGTTTCGGTTTTGAAACGTTTTTCTGTTTTGGTTGCGGTTTCAGTATTAAACATTTATTTCGGTTTCGGTTATAAAAAAAATTTTAGAATGGAAACTAAACTATTTAATTATGCAAATCGCCAAAAACATTAATATGAGTAGTGCTTTCTGTGACAAGGCTAAACATTTTTTTCGGATTTCGTGAATTTTTTTCCTTGCCTTCATTCAACTATAGGCAAATTTAGGTAGGTAGGTAAATTTACTCTTTCAAAATTTTTATACTGAGTTCAAAAATGTCTTGTAACCTTGTTCGACATTCTTCCATGACAACTTTTCAAGGTAATTTTTTGTTAAAAAAAATACCCATGTCCAACAAAAAGAAGTAAGATACAAAAAAAATCAGAACCGGTTGGAACCGGTACCGGTTACGTTTTTGAAAAATGAAACGGTTTTATTCGGTTACCGGTTGGAACCGGTTCCGATTGGGTTTTTGAAAAATGAAACGGGCTAAATCGGTAACGGTTTCCGTTTCAATAATTATAATTATTTTTTTATAATTTTTTTCACGAGAATTTTACAAAATCTCTTAACAAAACTCAAAAATTAATTATTTTTTGGCATCATTTTTTAACAAAATTTTAGGAATGCCTTCTTCGGAGTATGTTTTTTAACAGTTTTGAAATTGTTTAGTTACAAATAACAATTTATTTTAGTCCAAAATTTAATGTTTGCAAAATTTTACAACTTTTAGTCAAAATTATAAACAAAATATGTAGATTTTGCTAATTTTTTTTTTCTTTAATTTTTTCAACACAATTCAGCGCAGTTTATATTTTTTCGCTTTTAAGCCCTCTTCCGATATTTCTCGTTCACATAACATCACTTACATTTTTGAACATATTTAATTTTGTTTTAGCGTAAACTAAGTTGGTATATTTAAGAGTAGCGCAGGACTCGTTGCTTATTATCCAGAAACTGTGCAATGAACCAAAAAATTTAAGGCTTTTTATACTAATCACTGCACATACATACATACATACATATATATGCTAGTTAAAGGGTCGTATTTAATATTTAAGTACGTCAAGTAGTTAAACGAAACAAGTTCTGTCATCAAGCCTTTTAGAGCATGAGCAAGAAAAAAGTAAAAAAATAATAAAAAGATTGCGTGCTCCTTACATGAAAAAAAATGCAAGCATTGCAATATACATTTACAAGGAAAACATTAAAGACTTCATTGGCTAATACAAAGCACCAAAAAAGTTTAAAATAAAATAAATGAAAAAACATGTCCTAAATACAAGAACGCAGTGGTTCTGAAGGTTATTTTGCCGTAAATGCTAAAACAAGTAGTAATCAATACATTTTTTGAGTATTTTAAAAACAAATATGAAAGACTTAGGACACAAACTTCCAAATTTACTCTATTGAACTTAAAAATGTATGCGTACTGCGATATATAAGCAAATAAATAAATGAAATATGAAGCCCATTATCATATCCAGTTAATATTTTGAAGCTTGATGTCTTAAAAAGTCGGCTTGGCAATAAACATTTGAAAGTGTTAGTGTGATAATTTCTGTGGGCCGAAATGATGGCCCAGCCGATGCTCTATAATGGTGTATTAGCCTTTGCTAGTACCACAAAAGAGCTGAAAAACTCGGTACAGATGGCTTTGGGAGGAGTGGGCCTGGATTTTTTGTACAACTGCTACTCTGCATTGAAGGTCATGCTGAAAATATCCTTGAAGGACATTGGTAAAAATCGATTTTATCTTTGGCTTTTGGTTGGTATGCAAAACTAACAGCATCGACTCATTTATTTGGCATCGTCACCACTGAAACTCTATCGAAGAAGGTGTGTACTTAACTAAAACCGGCATTTATTTTCCATAATTCTTTACAAAGAAGAAACCGAATTTTATCAAAACAGCTAACTGACCAGACAGACGTTGGTTGACATGTCTAAAAATTTCCTCTAACATATTTGAAAAATTTTACTCTTCCTCCCTCCATCTTTCCGGGCTTTATTTTTCGGTACCACGAAATAAATCCCAAATGAAATAAGTCTCATGAAATAAGTCCCAATGAAATAAATCCCACCAAAAAATGAAATAAGTCCCAACTTTAAGAAATGAAACAACTCCCAAAGAAGGAAATGAAATAAGTCCCAATATTTGGTAGTTATTTCATAATGAGGCCCCAGTTTCCAAAAAAAATGAAATAACTCCCAAATGAAATAAGATCGCGCCGGGCCGCGCCGTACCCCCTTTCACGAGCGTGTGCATAAATATTTTGAATCAAAAACACACTCACGTGTGTGTGCTTTGTTTTAAAATGCACACTCACGTGCTGTGTGCTAAATGTTTTTTCCATAAACACACAACTCATGTGCAAGAGCAATAAATTTGGTGAGCATTTTTTGCACACGTGCGTGTGCGGTATGTGTGCGTGCAAATACGAACCCTGAGTGTAGTGAGGCAACGTGTGAGAAAGTGTGGTGTAATTCCTTAAAAGCTAGAAATAACAAGCATATAGACTCCTGGGTTGAACGTTCATGACACCAGAGTTCGATTCGCGGTGAAGGCACTATGAGTGTTTCGAGCGTTACGGACGTTCCATGCTGGCACACTTTTTTAAGTATAAAACCAATAGTAGGCTTTGGATCAGAATCATTTTTTTGTCATATGTAGCCTTCGTACTCATTTATCTAACGCTATCAAAATTTGTTTTCTAGAGATGCCACATTACCACTCAAGAAGGGTTTAAATCTATTATTATATTATAAAACATAAACTTTTTTCACAACAAAAAAAATATTGAGCACATATTTTATTGTAATTGATATATTTAAGAAGAAATTTACATTACTTACACATTCTAAACAATAACATACATTAGGGTGATACTAAAAAAAAACAAGTTGTTTTTTCGTAATTAGCTAATAATTGACTGCGAAGGTTAACATACCTCAGCGACATCTAGTTGTCGAAAGTCGGATCTTAGAAACCAGCGCGACGCCTATCTGTCAGCTACCCTTAATTTCCTAGTGTTTCTTGGTGTTGTTGTATATTTATGTACAGAGTGTTGCCAGTGCAAATATTTTAAAACTGCTCAAATCTTCTTAATTTTTTTGAGTTTATAATGAAGATTATGCTCAAGTTAACTCCCAAAAGCGCAGTTAATTCGGAATTTGCGCTAATGTATCAGCCGTATTAGGGTGGCAATTTTTTCGCCCTTTCCCATTCATTTTGTATGGACAGAAATGGGATTTTTTTTTAAGTTATTTTTCTTATAATTTTTGAAGTGGAGTTTCCAAAACGGTAAGCCGTGTGCGGTTATCCTAACTATTAAAATAATTACAGCCATTTAAAAATGACCGGGTTAAGTTACACACTGAAAAAAAAATCTACAAGAAACGGCCGTCAAATTAACAGTAAACCCTGTAATTTTTCGTCCAACAGTGGGTAATATCAATTTTGAAAAAGACCCCCTATCATTCTTCGAATATACTATCATATTGACATGAATTACTGTAAATTTGAAAGTGGACTCATATCATTAATTGATATTTTTCAAAAATCACATGTTTTTGCTGCCAATTTTACAGTAAATACTATAATATTTACAGTATTACCATAATGGCTTTGAAAGTGGTTTTGATATGTTACTTTCATTGTGCACTTTCAACCTTTTTTATTTCAGTGTAGCGTTAATTTTTTGCAAGGCTCTTTTTCTCCTCAATACCTAACTTTTCAGGGAGTAGGTTAGGTTAGGTTAGGTGGTAGGAGGCCCAACTGAGAGGGCCACTCACTTGGACTCTTGTATGGTCCGTTGTGATACCACAATCTTAACGGTGACACTAATTCGCAATTACTTAACAAATCGCTGCGTTGCGACAATATAACTCCGGATAAGGCACATATCAATGTTTGACACGTCCTCCGGAGACCTAAGTGTGTCCGGCCCGAGAAATTTGCGTCTAGTCCTAGCAAAACCCGGACAGTAATGTTAAACGCACCGCATTGATTCCCATCGGACAGTGCCCCGTCAATAATCATAATGGATAGGTGTACCTTAGAGAACCTTAGTAAATCCGCTTATCACCTGGAGTCAACCACTGACCGGAAAGACTTCGATATCTTACAAGAGGTGGTATCAGCCCAGTGCTTGCTTAACTGATCCGAAGCAGACCACAGGTGGAAAGGGGAATACCCAGTGTTCCAGGCAGCCACTTCCGCTTTAAGAGTTGCCGCTCTGGCCAAGCGATCCGCATGGCAATTGCCGGTAATGTCACAGTGGCCTGGCACCCAAATAATTTTTATCCTCTAGTAGCCGGACGCAACCGCAAGTGATTACAGACAGCCGCTCACCGTCCTCGATTGAACATTGCGCGCACTCAGCGCCCTAATTGCCGCTTGACTATCGGAGTAGATGTTGAACTCCTGCACGGTGAAAGCGCTGGACAGCATCCCGTCCACCGCATCCTTGATGGCGGGAACCTCAGCTTGGAAAACGCTAAAATGATCAGGTAGCCTGAATTTCCTGCTGATCCCAAGCTCCTGGCAGAAAACACCTCTCCCAACACATTCATCCAGCTTTGACCCATCCATACACAGGTTCACCAGACCCGCCCCCAGATAGGTTCACCACCTGTCCACTCGTCCCTTCGCCGTTCTGTTCTGTTAGAGATAAATTTAAATTGATTTATTGGAGTGGCCATACTGCACAAGCCTATATCCAGCGTCTCGGAGCCTAATTGCAGCCCGAGCAGCACCTATTTTTCCTGCAATGTCCACTGGGTGCATATTGAGCATAACATTCAATGCCAGGGTAGGAATGGTGCGCGTGGCCCCACTGATCCCAACCATGGGCATTCGCTGCACAGTGGCCATCTTTTTCGCAACGGAAGCTGTGTGTAGTGCCATTTACCATTCGAAAAGTTGTGAGTTCGATTCTCGTTGAAGGCAATATAAGAACTGTGTTTTTTTTTTTTTAGTTTAAAACAAGGTCTGAAACCGATTAAAATAACGTTCGGGTTACGGTTTCGGTTTTGCAACGTGTTTCGGTTTCGGTTCCGGTTTCGTTCTTCAACATTTATTTCGGTTTCGGTTACGGTTTCGTTCCGGTTTCGGTTACCAAATAAAAACACAAACAAAATAAATTTTACTACTAAAATAGTCAAGTACCTATGTAGCTTCGAAATAGATCTGAATTTTCATAACTTTTTCCTGCTACCATGATGGGATTTCTCTAATATAATAATAAATTTTATTAACGCTATGCATGGATGAAATTTCTGCAAAACAAATTCCTAGAATTAACTCTACTTTTTTATTAGAAAAATATTAAATGAAATGTACAAATCGCCAAAAACATTAATATGAGTGGTGCTTTCTGAGTCAAGCCTGAACAATTCGTTTTCGTATCTCGTAAATTTTTTTCGGTCGCTTCATTCAACTATAATCAAATTTCCTCTTTCAGAATTTTTATACTAAGGTTAAAACGTGTATTTTGTAACCTTGCTCGACAATCCTCCCTGAAAGTTTTCAGAGTACCTGTTTGTGCCCACTTAAAGAAGTGATACATTAAAAAAATTCAAAACCGTTTGGAACCGGTTCCGGCTTTGGAAACGGTTTCGGTTTCGTTCTTTTCCAGATCAAAATAACGGTTACGGTTTCGGTTTCGGTTTTGAAAAATGAATCGGTTTTAATCGGTTACGGTTACGGTTTCGGTTTCGGTTTCAGTCCTTGGTTTAAAATTACTTAACTACCATTTAAGTACAAGCCCTACTTAAAAGTAAATTTAAGTATAACAACTTCTTTCTTTTAACGCAGTGCGGCCTTGGTGCAATATTGTTCCCTTCATTTACTTGAATTTGTATGGAGGTTTCCTTACTTTTAGGAAATCATTTTTATCAGTGCGGTGTCAAAAAGCTGACGCTAGCTTTAGTCTCTAATTTTTTTGACTATGACTGCGCCCCTATATATTTTTAAAAACGTTTTTATTTATCTACGAGTCGAGTCTTTTCCTATTACAAGAGATATGAATGGCGAAAACTTATCCATATTCAACGAAAAATACGTTAGACTTAAAAAACAAACTTGCTCATTCTTTATCGTCGCGTGCGTTTTAGTTGAAATGCTTTGACAAGTCAAGTGCTTGCTATATCAACAACAAATAACTATTTTCTAATTAAAAAACAAATGTATGGCACACTTTTAGGCTGAAATATTAGAAAAAAGCATCATCTTTGTTATTTGTGAGTGTAAAAGTGATAGAGAGCGAAGACCAACACAAAAAAATGTGCTTTTCTGAAAAATAAATAAAATACAAGTTATACGGTTAGTAGCACTACATACGTTACACTTAATATCGATGCATATGAAGATATGCATGGATAAAGGTGTTATGTCTCAAAACTGGAATTTCGAAAAAAATTGATTTTCATGTTTTAAATTGCTATACAAACTTATGGACACTTGCACCCTGATTTTGCGATGTAAATCAAAATTTTCCTTTTACAAATGACCAAATGTACGAAAATGGAGTCCATGGATGCCTTTGAGCTTATTTTTACAATGGACTTCTAAAGAAAATTTTTTTTTGAAACACCAACAAATTTTAGTTTTGAATTGCATTTATTTACAATAGAACGTGCGAAATTGTGAAAATTTTTTATGGTAGTACCTATGCGATTCGGAGGTTGCGTATATCCATCCGAATCTAAACGAGTCCTACAGGCGAGTATACCGCAAAATTTCGCATCTTATACGGCTGATACATTAGCGCAAATTCCGAATTAACTGCGCTTTTGGGAGTTAACTTGAGCATAATCTTGATTATAAACTCCCAAAAATTAAGAAGATTTGAGCAGTTTTAAAATATTTGCACTGGCAACACTCTGTACATAAATAGACAACAACACCAAGAAACACTAGGAAATTAAGGGTAGCTGACAGATAGGCGTCGCGCTGGTTTCTAAGATCCGACTTTCGACAACTAGATGTCGCTGAGGTAGGTAAGAATATGGTGCAATAACAACCAAAGTAGTAATTCTCAATGCTGTTAATCTTCAATTTTGTGTGTATCAGGGTAAAATTTGGATCTGATTAAAGAAGATTTATTGGAGATAATCTCCGTGTGTGTATCCATAGCATTATTACATGAATTGGTGCGATGTCACACTTTTCTGAAGTTCTGCTTTTAGAGTCACGTATTAATTATGTAAGAGATTAGGTGATATTTTGTAGCACAGTGTAATAATATTCATAAATTGGTTTCGTATGTAAAGTTTAACGGAATATGAATAGTTTATTGACATTGAATTTTATTAGGGCATGAGGCCACAACTTTCAAACAAGAAAGATTTATTAGGATTTAAAAAAAAAACGCATGTGAGGCGACTTCTTTTGTTATGGCATTTATTAATAGCTTTTTGTCCACTTTACTGCTCATTTGCCAAAAGATCAAACATATTTGAGCCGAATTCACATCAATTTACAGTAGGCTAGGGCGTTTTGAATGACATACAACTTACTCATCCAAACTTACTTCTTCCATCTAAAACTTACTCATGCTATACGAATAATTATGGCAAATTATGCATCAATTTCATTAAAAAGATTACGCTGAATATCTACCTATATTACGTTCTAACCATAACCATACTATAAGCACAATTTAATGAAAACATAAACGTGACCGCACCATAACCATAGACGTAAACGTAACCGTAACCTTAGTCATACCATAAATGTAATCCTGATTATAGCAAAACCGTAACCGTACTGCAACCTTTACAGGAAGTATTGCACAGCCATAACCGCGGGGTAACCATAAACGTAACCGTAACGCTTATCTATACCGCCTAATTAATGAAATCGTAAAGTTATGGCACCATGTCACAACCGAAACCGTATAATATGTGTATGTAACCGTGGTGTTGCCGTAACATGTTGCAACTTTTATTATATTTAATTGGAGCGTATCCGTAACTCAAATGCAACCTTACCATAATGTTTCATGAATCATAAGCGTAAACTTAATCCAATCTTAAGCCGTTACCTTAATCATGGCTGTATCTGTTACTATGTTATGACTATAAACAAACAGCAACCTCCGAAGCCGTGTGCTATACCCGTATCTGAACCGTGACCGTAGCAGTCAATTTTACTATAATCATACTTAACGTTAAAAGAAGGTTCATAATACAGGTCTTCGTTTCCGGTTGCGTATATGTCCTAAATTTTTCCTTTTCAACTACATACAACAAACTAACTAATGGCGGCGATATACCAACAGGTTATCATAACCTCTAACGATATTTTTAGCCGAGCTTCTCTTTCCAACTTGTGGTGTGTTGCTTTTTGAGTTTTTCCTACAAGTTGGCGGGACCTACAGTTTGCCGACTCCGAACGGCACTTACAAAGTAAATGAATTTTTTGCTGAGAAGCTTTTCATGGCAGAAATACACCCGGAGAGTTTGCCAAACTACTTCCGAGGGGCGACCCCGTTTTTAGAAAAAAATTTTTGATGTTACTTTTGCGGGGCATCGAAAGGCCACGACTTGGTGTAGAAGGCCGAACACTTAACCGCTACACCACGGCGGCCGCCTACAAACATCAAGATAAATATCTCTCCCGTGCTCATATTACTAACCTTGGCCAAATCATCAAAAACGCACCCACTCCGCAAACTTCAGCTCAAAAAAGTTAATTATATAAAGATAACACAAAGCACGTGGTCGCTGCCTATTAAGAAAAACATTATGTCGAAAAGAAATCAAAGAAATCGAAATTTGACTACTTAAACAAAAGACTTAAGGCACAAACTCATTTAAATGATTTGCTGTCATCATCGCCGATTGTGAATTGCTAAATACGTGATCGCCAACGACCGAACAATAACCTGTTAATTCTATATTTATGCATTTGAACATAAAAATGTGAGAGGTTTAGGCCGAAACTCTACAGCCTGTCTGAACCATTTAAGAATAGGCTTATTCAGAACTCAGAAAAAGTATTGAGTTAGAGCTTTGTTCAAAAAATATACGTACATAGGAAGGGAATTGGTAACGGGGTGCTTTTTCACTCAGCAGACGATATGAATGTCTGTATCTGTAACGAGTCGTAATGATTGTATAATATACTAGCCTGAATTTCCATCAGGATTTACCATCATTTTCGCAAGAGCAATACGAACAAACTGATGGGTGCTGTCATTCATGTCTAGCATTGTTTTAATTAAAAAAAAGGGTTGTCGATGTCCTATTGTGGCCGGATTATTATATTTTAAAATTAGAATAAAAAAATCGGGCCATATCAATCATATTTGTATAGAATTTTATATATCTTATAACTTTAAACGAGCTAAACTTGTATATTTGTATATTTGTATATTTGTATATTTGTATATTTGTATATTTGTATATTTGTATATTTGTACATTTGTATATTTGTATATCGAGACTATCTCCGGAACCGCTTGACCGATTTGGATGAAATTTTGAATATAGATAGAATGGTTGATTCTAACACTATCCACTTGGGGGTTGCTACTTGGGCGGATTACTGGGTTGCCACCTATCTAATTTTTTTAAAACTATGGAGCAACATATGCCAATATTGGTATAAAATGAAAGGTATTTTATTAAGTAGGGTTGCCACCTTACCGCGGTATATTTGTATATCCGCACTATTTCGGGAACCGCTTGACCGATTTGGATGAAATTTGGCATATAGATAGTATGATTGATTCTTAGACTATCCACACGATTGCCACCAACCTCAATTTTTTAAAATTATGGAGTTAGATATGCAAATATCTAATCTAATCTTGGCTTGCGTCATAATGACGCTTAACCGCCTAGGCGATTTTGGCCGTTACGTATCAAAGCACACCAGTCATTTCTTTTTAGCGATAACTGACGCCAATTGGAAACCCCAAGGGAGTTCAAATCATCCTCCACCTGTTGTTTCCATCTCAGTCGAGTTCTCCCCCTTCCTCTGCTGCCGAATTCGGGTGTCGATAGGAAAACTTTCTGTGCTAGTGCTTCTTTGTCCATTCGCATAACATGACCCAGCCAGCGGAGCCTTTGGGCTTTAATCCGCTGAACTATGGTCAGGTCTGCGTAAAGCTCGTACAGCTCATAGTTAAATTTCCTTCGATACTCGCCGTTGGCATCACGGGAAGGACCATCAATCCTCCGGAGAACTTTTCTCTCAAATACTCCAAGGGCCATCTCATCTTCTCTTGACACTGTCCATGATTCCGAGCCGTACATCAGGACTGGTATGATGAGAGACTTATAGAGAGTGATCTTTGTTTGTCGAGAGAGGACTTTACTTCTCAATTGCCTACTTAGTCCAAAGTAACACTTGTTGGCAAGGGTGATTCTCCGTTGGATTTCTAGACGGATATTATTTTCGGTGTTAATGCTGGTTCCCAAATAGACGAAGTCTCTCACCGTTTCAAACTTGTAGCTATCAACGCTGACTTGGCTGCCAGGTGTAAAAGATTGTGCCATTGCGGTTTAGCTCTGCTGCTCGAATTATTTTCTCCAGCATCAGGTTAAAGAAATCTTACGAAAGGGAGTCGCCCTGTCTGAAGCCTCGTTTGGTTTCAAATGGCTCAGAGAGGTCCTTCCCGATTCTGACGGAGCTGTTGGTTTTGCTCAACGTCATTTGGCAAAGCCGTATAAGCTTTGCAGGGAAGTCAAATTCAGACATGGCGGCATACAGGCAACTCCTTTTTGCGCTGTCAAAAGCTGCTTTAAAATCGACAAAGAGATGGTGTGTGTCGATTCTTTTATCATGGATCTTCTCCAGGATTTGGTGTATCATGAATATCTGTTCGATGGTAGACTTACCAGGTCTAGAGCCACACTGATAAGGTCAAATCAGTTTGTCTATGACGGGCTTCAGTCTTTCACACAATACGCTAGAAAGAACCTTATATGCGATATTAAGAAGACTGATTCTGCGGTAGTTGGTGCGGTTAGTGGGATCGCCTTTCTTGTCGATTGGGCAAAGCACACTTAAATTCCAATCCGGAGGCATGCACTCGTCTGACCATATTCTGCATAAGAGCTGATGCATCCTTTTTACCAGCTCTTCGCCTCCGTGTTTGAACAGCTCGGCGGGTAGTCCGTCTTTCCCAGGCGATTTGTTGTTTTTGAGCCGGGATATAGCTATCCTCACTTCATCATAGTCAGGTGGTGGGACGACTTTTCTATCGTCAGGGATTGGGGTATCGGGTTCGACGTCTCTCTCGCAATTTAGCAGTGAGGAGAAGTGCTCCCTCCATAATTTAAGTACATTCTGTACGTCGGTTACCACGTCGACGTTATTGTCCTTAAAGGAACTTGCCCCGGTCTTTAAACCTTCCGTCATCCGCCCGATCTTTTTATAGAATTTTCGGGCATCATTCCTGTCAGCCAGCATCTCAAGCTCCTCACACTCACGCCTTTCGGCTTCACGTTTCTTTTTTCTGAAAAGGCGCCTCTCTTCCTTCCTCGCCTCACTATAGCGTTGCCATACACTGCGGGTTTCGCCCGTTCGCAACGTCTTCCTGTATGCAGCGTCCTTTTTGTCCGAGGCAATGCTACATTCCTCATCGTACTAGTTGTTCTTGCGGGCTCGCTGAAACCCTACGAGTCCGTCTCCTCAGTCGGCGCATAGGCGCAGATAAATGTTATGTTGAAAAACCTCACCTTGATGCGGATCGCAGCGAGACGCTCGTCCACAGGAGTGAACGCTAATACTTGGCGGCGAAGTCTCTTTCCCACCACGAATCCTACACCACGCGCTTTGCCGCGTGCCTGGCCACTATAATATACGTCACAAGGACCGATGGTCGTCTTTCCTTGCCCCGTCCATCGCATTTCCTGCAGGGCGGTGATGTCGGCCTTTGCTCCTACGAGGACATCAACCAGTCGGGCAGCGGTACCGTCCCTTGAAAGGGTCCGGACATTCCCGGTACATGCCCTAATATCCAAATCATTATGCCTTATTCGTTTTGCCGGGTCGTCAACATTAAAGGGGGTTCTAATCCAAGGCTTTGTTACATTAGTTTTCATTGGAATTAAGTTTTTTACGTGGCGGGTCCCAAACCCAGCGCACAACCCGTTTTGGGGTAAAATAGAAAGAAAAAGATATGCCAATATAATGAAAGGTATTTTCGCCGATATACCAATAAAAATATTTTCAAGTAGGGTAGCCGCCCAGAGTTACCATTTTACCGTTTTGTATTTGTATTGTATATTTTTGGGATCATATTTGGATTATTAAGATTAGTCTGAAGATGGCGTCGGTCTATATGCCCTACGACGCCGAGGAACCTCCGCCGCAGAGGGAGGTAAAAGACCTGGTGGCAAATTTTTCCATGGGTCATCTTATTATCGGAACTGACGCCAATGCTCATCACGTCCAGTGGGGAAGCTCCGATATCAATGCTAGAGGAGAGTCGTTGTTTGACTATTTGTTAACAACTAACCTGGTAGTTTGTAACGTGGGTAACGAACCTACGTTTATTACTAAAACCCGTAGGGAGGTCATAGATCGCCCTATTTGCAGCGAAGGAGCTTATGAGTGGGTCAGAAAATGGCGCGTTCTCGATGAACACTCATTCTCCGACCACCGGTACGTAGAATAAGTTCTAGACTTTTCTGTTGAGCAGCCGGTTATAAAACGCAACCCACGTAACACTAACTGGCAGCTACACAATGAAATACTATCTAGGGACTTACCAGCACTGCCCCCACAAGTCCCTCATCAGTAGGGGAGTTGGAAGATCTGGTAAAGACCTTTACAACGGCGCTCTCGAATGCCCTAGAGCAGGCTTGCCCAGTGCCAAAACCATGCGGTAAACATAGGCCGCATTGGTGGTCCTACGACCTGGACTCGCTCCGAAAATAATGTAGGACACAATTAAATAAGGCCAAGAGCCTTGGCACGGAGACTCAATGGCTCGAATATAAAGTTAAACTCAGGGCCTACAAAAAAGCTCTGAGGCAGGCGAAGAGAGTATCGTGGAGAAATTTCTGTACTGGGGTCGAAAATGTCGACGATACAGCGAGACTTAGACGAGTGCTCTCAAAAACTCAAACAGCCACAAGGTATTTGCGCAAACCTGACGGATCCTGGACCAGCACGGAGAGGGAAACCCTAGAGCTGCTCTTGAATACGCACTTCCCAGGGAACTTGCATGAGGTACCCTTAGCACCTACAACAAACCTGGCTGTACACCTACCCATCACGGGGAAAAAGGTTAGGTGGGCGGTTAAAAGCTTCGAACCGTTCAAGGCTGCCGGGCCAGACGGGATTATTCCCGCACAACTCATAAACACGCTGGAGACATCAGCAAAATGGCTGGTATTTCTCTATACAGCCTGCCTTTCTCTTAGCTACATTCCGTGCTCCTGGAGAAGTGCCACGGTAGTGTTTATTCCTAAGGCGGGGAAGGCGTCTCATTACGAGCCCAAGGACTATAGGCCGACCGGATCATTTTTGGGTCGTTTTGGGTTCATTTTAAGATTTTCATTTGGGAATCATTTTTGAATAATTTGGAACATTTAAGGGTCTTTTTGGGATAATTTTAAGATTATTTTGGGATTATTTTTTTTTGGGTCTTTTGGGATCATTTTAAGATTATTTTGGGATTATTTTTTGGGTCATTTTGGGATCATTTTAAGATTATTTTGGGATTAGTTTTTGGGTCATTTTGGGATCATTTTGGGTAAGTAAAGTTAGTGCTAAATTGATAGCACCGAGCAACCTCGGTCATCAAGGTACTATAGTATAGACTATAGATAGATATAGAAGTATAGATGGTTTGCTTAGTTCAAAACTTGGAATATTTTCAAATTGTTATTAAATTTTTCATAGATTTGTTTAATTCATGACGATTTTGTTACCAATTGATATAAATACGTACTTGAATCTATAAAACATTTATTTTAAACATACATACATAAGTGTATGTTATAATAGAAAACACCTACATACATATATAAATGTTGTTCTAAGAATTGTTTAAATTTTAATTTGAATTTATTCTCGTTTAAAAAACCAGCAAACTCAAAAGCCGACCGGTTTTACATAAACTCATTTAAATAACTTATTTGTTTAGAAGACTTTAGTAAAAACAAAAAATCGGCAGCTGGAAAAAAATTAATCGATGAAGTTAATTAAATTGACGAGGTTAATCTGCATTACTTTGTAAAGAATTCTAATTAATTTAAAGATTGCAATGTCACGTCTTGAGAAGCGCTATGCAACATTAATTTTTCTCATCACTGACGAGTGCGTTAGTGTCTGTGATTTGATTGATGAATGAATGAATGAATAAAATGTCACTTTAGTTTAAATTAGCTTATGACTGACGGGAGGAAAGAGTTCGATGCTTGATCTCCCCCGGAGCTCTCTCCCCTCTCTAAAAATGGTATCACAAGTTTTTTGTACATACTATTGTTAAATATTTCCTTCAAAAGAGTTATGTATTATTCATTCAAATACAAGAACCTGCCACATGAGCATATCTGCTCATTACTAAATGTCTATAAATTATAAAACCTGAATTAAGCTACTTTTTGGCAAAACTGTTGTGCCATTTCACATTTTTGCAATGTCTTCTCTCCACCAAATCTTTATAAAATCACTGGCACAGAATTCGTTTTAATAGATATAAATCGCCATGCAAACACACACCTTAAATATTGAGATGGTCCAGTTTCTTCATACTTAATTTATAGAAATAATATATTTAATTGCTGATTTTTATTAGCAATTACCAGGGAGAAGTTAATTTATTAGCTAACTTTCGTTTTTTGACAACATATGTACATACATACATTTTTAGTATTACATTGTATGGGAGCATACACATTAGGGTGATTCAAATAAAAAAAGTTTCTTTGTTTGCGCTGTAACTTAACTCTTAGAGGTCGCTTTTTCGGGCCTTTCCCATACATTTTGTATGTGTTACTTGCTATAGTCAGTCATTTTTAAATATCTGTAATTAGTTTAATAGACATGATAATTGCTTTATGAAAAAGTTTTGGTAACTTCAAAGCAACCACTTCAAGAATATGTAACCTATTTTTTGAGAAAAGTTGAAAAATTATTAAAAATTCACTTTGAAACAAATCTATTATTTTTCTTTCAGGGAGGGCGAAAAAAATAGCGACCTCTCAAGGTTAAGTTACAGCGCTAATTTTTTGCAAGGCTTATTTTCTCATCAATTACTAACTTTTAAGGTGGTAAGACTTAGTCGACATATTTTTTTGAATCGCCCTAATACACATAGGCCTTTGGAAATGGTGTCAAAAAGATGACGCTACCTACTTTATTGCGACTATAAAAAGCTCTACTACTACTACGCTAAAATAAGTACTTCATATTGTTATCTTTCAAAGCCCTCTTTTTGGACCCTTTGTGTAGACCCCAGGAAGCAGAACTTATACCGCGTTTGTCACGCAAATGTTCTCATTTGTTCTTCCGGTTTGGTTCTCCTACATCAAGTCAAAAGTTTCACGTTTAGGTAGTTGGCTTGCTTGACGCTTCGTTTGGTTTTGAATGCCTCAGTCCATCCGAATCCTGACTAATTAGGTACTAAATAGTTTGACTAATGGCAAAACATTCCCAGAGGGATTAGAGGATTGGTGCCGATGTGGATTTTTCTATGCTGAATATAAATTTGGTACGCTCCTTTGCCAACTAATTCTGGTGCTAGTCCGACTGTCGTGTAAGTGATTTGTTTTTGAAATCCACGACTCGTGCATTTAAGACCCCTCTTACGGCAGGCATGCCCTACCTCGGGTATATTCTAGGCCTCTAACCCTCTTGCATATGATGTGGCTACGTCATTTGGCTTTGTAGTGATCACAACTCGAAATTGTGTCTGCTCCCGAAACTGCCTAACTGTAACGGTCTGGTTAATGATGAACTGACGAGGTCTACAACCGCATTGTTAAGATTGAATTATATTCTTAGGGTGGATTTTAGCCGTTTACACAATTTGCCATCATCAGGGGAATACCTTACTGGGTTGATCACCTACATTGTTTTGAATTGGGGTTAGTGGGGAGGCAATTCTAAAGCATGTCTGAGTCTTCTCAAATTTGGTAATCTACTTATTGAAAGCTAACGCTGTACTAGTGCTTAGGTGCATACCTACTTTGTGACGTAATTTAATCATATTAAATTTTAGTTGATAAACATCACACGCCACTAACTCACAAGCGGGTTCCACTAAGCCATATTAGTTGGAGTTCAACAACTTGATTTTATTTATTTTTGATACATAAGAGTTTGCATGTATATATGTATTTTGATCTCAGAATCTTAGAAAATGCTATGCTTTATATCTTAAGCGCTGTTGAGATGTGGTTTTAATTGCGCATGCGCCCGTTCGCCCCGGTTTTGGATTAAGGTTTGTTGAAAGCTTTGACAAGTGCAAAATAATTAATTTTTACATACATATGTACAAACATATGGATTTCTTGATTCACTTAAAAAAGAAGAAGACGATTTTGTTTGCATGTTGCAACGAAACATGAAAGTGTCACTCGTTGTTAAGTCTTTGTAGCCAGAATTCAGGTACAGTAATGTGGCATGAAATGGAGTCAGTACTGAAGTTCGCACAGATCACTATATAAATTCCCGTCGATAGTTGCTGTCAGAAGGACGGAAGAAAGAAATAAAACTGCTTAAGAATCCTGCATACTTAAAAGGAGCCACGTCAATACAGATAGCGTAAAAGGTGGGGGATGTCAGCTGTGTGATGTTATTGATTACTTTACCGCAGAGTTTGAGAGGAAAATTGCACCCACCGTGGTAAATATTGATCAGTTTGTTGGAGCTTTCGTAATACAATATCCAGGTTAATGTGACAACTGTATCGGAGATCCGAAAGAGATGGTGAACTCCCGTTTTTTTTTCATTTGCATGACCAAGTGAAAGCTCTTTCCTGGAAACCAGATAAGGAGGGTTTCTCAGCTGTCCGATGTTGTAACCCAAACCAACTTTGGCGCTAGTACTGAGAGAGTATAACTTAGACGAGGAAATTAGAACGAGCTCGATTCACATTCTTCTAAGGACTGGCATATCGACAGCACCCCAGCAGCGAAAGTAACTAGTTGAAAACCACTTTACAACTAGTTGGTGCACCGGGCCCAACTAGTAAGTGTTTTGTCTTTTTTCCACATAAGCAACTGTTATTTTTTACGTGACCTACGAAATGTCAATTGTCAGATTTCGACCAGAACATACCAGTCATCTACTACACGGCTAAAAAAATGAACCTAAATTTTAAACCCGTATAAAGTTTAATCAATTTTTCAAACTTTTTTGTGCAATATTTGTTTGAATGTAATTGAGTTTTGCCCACAAACACTTCATGTGCGGCATAGCTCAGCGGTAGAGCAGTCGGGTGTGACTCCTGAGCGTTTTCGTTTTAATCCTGCCAGCTGCCACATTTTTTTAGTTGTAGTCCAAAAAAGTTTAAAATTTAGGTTCAAATTTTGAACGGTGTAGTCATGATATACTAGAATTATACTAGTTGTAAAATACCAGTCCCGTACCAGTTCAACCTGGACTAGTATGCATTCCATAAAATAACTAGTACGAAATATACTAGTGCCATACTAGTCCAAAAAGCATTAAATCTGGACTAGTATGATTTCAACCATAATTTTCATGACTTACCCATTATTTTATTATTTGCCTTTATTTCCATGTTTAGCAGCGACTATTTGTATTTACCCTATCACGAAAAAGCATCTGTGAATTATAAGAGAAAAAAGAAGCAAAATTCATTCGTTTCGAATTTTGTATTTTTTAACTGGTATGATTGCATCCAGAAAAATCTAGTTGTATACTAGTATGAAATGGATATTTCCTGACTAGTATGAGTTCAGCCAGAAAATTCTAGTTGTATGCTAGTATTTGTCCGACTAGTTTGAGGTTTCGCTGCAGGGACACTACTAAAGGTTCGTGTGGATTATTTTGTCGCATATATAAATTAAATAAAAAATTATAAAAAAAACTGGATGTCAACCATTTGTATGAAGAAACCTTCAAAATTTGAGAAAAGGCTTCGAAAAAGCAGTTGCTTTTTTGTATTAATTTATCCCAATATCTACCTATCATTTCACTTTCAAAAGGGTGTCTATTTTCTAATGAACACAGCTGTATATTGTATGGCGTATAGATATTACCTAAAGAGATGTGTATGAATGTTTGTAAATACATATATACATACATGCCTAGCATCTTCGGATATGACATTAAATTCGATATTAAAAATTTGAGATCAACTTTTAATGAGTTCATATTTTAGCGATGTTTTACAGGGAGAGGATATTTAAAAAAAAGTTAAACTGAAAGATTGTCGATAACAGTTAGTGAAAAACTATTTGCCGGGCGGCAAAGGATGTGGGCCGCCCGACGATTTTTTAACTTAACCCAAATCGTCAGCGGAGTTCTGAAGTGATATTCTGCCAATGATGAGAAAGATCTGTGTAAGGTCAGAGAGTGGCTAGTCTAACAGACAAGTCCGCAATGTTCAGTTCCACCGACTTCTTAAGGTCAATGAACCCCGCTTGGAGGTTTATGCACTAATTGGATAGCCTATACATAGGTATGACCGCCAACTCGGTCATGGTATAATACAAATCCCAAGTTCGTTCTCTTGTCCAACTCATGCCCCTTATAAATGACAGCATGTCTTCCAGCCTGGCTTCCCTTGCAGTATCTATGCAACTGTTATGTTTTAAGAAATTTTAATATTAGGACGAAGCGCGGCAGGAGCAATAACGACTTTCGCATGGCTAAATTTTGAGGGAGATGATGAACCTGATAAGACTTTTCTATAAGAGCACCGTCAAATCTGTTAAGTGTAATTTCGATCAAATCGTTAAGCCACGCGAGTCCTATAGCAGACCGCTTTTGAAATAGAAGCTCTACCTCGAAAATCTATTAGTCTCAAAATAATTATTAAACTTTTTAACAAGCATAATAGGAAGTCCGGTCCCTGATAGTTTTGAAATCGTCATTTTTTTGACGTCAACATTACTTAGTGATTTAGGCAGTCGTCAGCTACTTAGTGAGGCAGCTAAATCTTTGAAGATATTTGAAGCTGATACTTTGAAGTTGTTTTACGGTGCTGTTTGTTGGGCTTACCCACACTCTTCTTCTTAGATCGTTAATTTTTAGTTTTATATAAAAGCGTTCACAGCAGCACATCTATCAACAGTTAACAAACGCTTTACAATACAGCAACATGTTCAAGATTGTGAGTAAAGGTTTACAAGAAAAATAATTGATTGATCAATAAGTGAAAATGAAAATTATTTGTTGATACAGTAAAAAAAACTCGGAAAAATCAAATTAAGCGAATTGCTTTTTACCACGCTTTTTTATACAGTTATTTTTAAAAAGTATTGAAGTGCAAATCATTGTGTGAAATCCAATGGGAACAATAATGATAAAAGCGTTTTATGGGTGGTTAAAAGTTATCAGCCCTGTACCGTGCTCGTTATTAGTCTATCGTGGGTCATGAAACAAAGAGAGAAGTTTTCTGCCAAAAGTGATACCAAGAATTCCTACCATATTTTACTTTTAGCAGCACAGTCGTGCCGTCACACGATAACTGGGGGAAGTCATGTGCCTGATCCTGGGTAATAGCAATGTAGGACCCACTGAGTTTAGCAACGACTGTCCACAAAGAGATGTTGGATGCTGCAAAGGGTAGTAACTTGCAAATCGAATCAGCTCCCACTATTGTCATTTTGATATTCCTAATTGAGCATGTTGTTGATACCGAAATTACTCCGGCTTTATCCGAAAGCGGCTGTTTTCCAGCGTAACCCGTGTTGACACGAAGTTACTACGTAATCCCTTTACCAAACTGTCATAGTCGGCGTACATAGTTTTCGCTTCCTAGAAGTACCCGGTATGCCAGGCTTCAATATCGACACTAACCGCTAAAGTGAAACCAATTCTTCATTTGTACCATCGCCGAGGATACTATAGGACAGCCATCGCAACGTAGTGTCTCAGTCTACTCACAGTCGCTCTACAACAATAACATCTTGCTCTTTGTGACTCCCAACAACAAACCAGATTCGCAAAAAAAAAAAAAATCCTTGGAATATTATTCTTGAAATACTGTTCATTTCATGCTGGCGGCGGAGCTTCGCTGTAAAAGTATAACGGCACACACACGCGTTCATGGTTACATACTCATTAATTGGGCTGCATACTACTTTCGGCGACTGTTTTTTTTGGCTTAGTTTAATAATAATTCTGTCGAGCATTTTTTTGTGTTTCCAGGAAAAATGTTGTATTAGAAAGTATAACGTTGTTGTTGTATCCCTGCTATAGGATAGTAACATAAAGTGCTTTGGCTACAGGACCACGTTAGGTGCTCGGCTGCACAGTAAGCCTTATCGAAAGTTCCCATTTTCGGAAAAAAATCGAGTCCCTTACACTCCGTCTACTTGGATACTATAGTTAACAGGAAAAATAATATGAGTCTCGAAATTCAAGGTAATCATACCTGACCTGATGATATACAGCTCTGAATCATTGGAAGATCAGATAACCCTCAGAGTACAGTAGAGAAGGGTTCTCCGGAAGATGTATAAAAAGAAAGGTTAATGATGTCAATTACCTTCGTAGGCATTTCTTAATTCAAGAAAACCAATTGTTTACTAATGAAATAACCTTTGATTGTACCTTTTTCCATATCAACCATTTTATCTTTGACTTGATCTCTATTTTTTTTACCTTAAAGCTACTTCTCACCGTTCTCTTGGCTTCTGCCTACGCCGATAACATCGACAAAGATGCTCAAATATTAAGTTATAAGAATGATGCTGCCGATCCCGACGGTAACTTCGCGTACGCTTTTGAAACAAGCAACGGCATTCAACAACAAGAAGCAGGCAATCCAGTGGGTGTTGCCGGTCAATATGAGTATGTATCGCCCGAAGGTGAGAGGGTCGCTCTCAGTTATACAGCCGATGAGAATGGTTATCAAGCTAGCGGCTCACATATTCCTACACCACCACCAATTCCAGAAGCTATAATACGTGCTTTGGAATATATCGCAGCGCATCCATCTGCTATTTAAAAACTTTTTAAATTGATAGAAATATTATTAAATAATTAGTTTTAGTAAAAAGTGTGCGAGCATGGAAATTAGTATAGTTGTGGCCATTCTGGAAGCTGATTTGAAACTTTGTTAAAATATATATATTTAATAATATACATAAGTACATTCAAATGTGCGAATTATATCTATAAATATTATAGTTACCTAGTCAATCTAGTTTTCTAAAAGGCGATAGGGATCATTTTAGAAGTTATCTTCTTATGCATTACTCATATTAAAATAATTATTATTGTTTGTTTTATATAACAAAATGGCTCATAAAGAGTTCTACTTTTCTTTCATAAATTAATTAAAATACAACTACACATTGACCAAGTACTGAAATGCGTTTAGTTTAAGAAAGTTTCACATACAAAAAAAACACAAAAATACGTATTCCCATTATTGTATTAGCTAACTATGTTTTTTAATAAAAATTAAATTGCAAGACATTTTTCCTCACGAATTAAGGAAATATAAAAACACAATCGTTTTTTTTAACTCATCAAATTTTTGGGAAGCTTAGCGGTAGGACTACTAAAATGGTCATAAGAGCGTCTCGCCTAACAAGCAAAAAAAAAAGTCGGCCATACCTCCCCTCATATGAAGTGTTTTTGAAAAACATTTAAACATTTTTTTTTTTTGGCAACTCTAGATGTCGCCCAATTGCATTTTTCTTCATATCTTCGGCATTTATTGTGGGATTATAAAGTGTGATACACCAATTTTTTTGTCTCAGGGAGTGGGTTTTTCCTAAAAAAAGCTCATTGATCTAAGGTACTCCGTTGTGGTACCTACCCACCATATCTCAGTTGCTACCACCCTAAAGTACCGATCTAATAAAAGCAAATTAAAGACCGCAAAAATCGTACACCTTTTACGTTCTTCAATTAACTGACATTAGATCGTTACATTAGGGTGGTAGAAACTGAGATATGGTGGGTAAGTACCACAACGGAACGCATGAGCTCAATGAACTTTTTTTTAGGAAAACCTTACTCCCTGAGACAAAAAAATTGTTGTATCACACTTTAAAATCCGACAATAAATGCCGAAGATATAAAGAAAAATGCAATTGGGCGACATCTAGGGTTGCCAAAAACACTTCATATGAGGAGAGGTAAGGCCGACTTTTTTTTTTTTTTTTGTCCACATAACGGTACTACGTAACGGCACAAATGAGATAGATATATAGTTCCATATATGAAAGTTATTAGGTAGAAAAGGGGAGTTGATTAAGGCATGTCCGTCCGTTCGTCCGTCCGTGTACACGATAAATTCAGTAAAAATTGAGGTATTTGCATGAAATTTTGTAAACAGGTTACTTTATGGGTAGGTTGCTATTGAAAATGGGCGAAATCGGATGATAACCACGGCCCCTTTTTCGAAATCGAAAATTTCGAAAACCTCATAAATTTACATATATCTCGGTAGCTGGTCATTCTATATTGACTTTTGATCAATTTTTTCAAGTGGGCGTGGAAAAATATCTTTCATTTGATACCCATATTGGCATATCTAGCTCTATATTAAAAAAAAAGGGATAGGTGGCAACCCCGTAAGTGGCAACACCCATGTATATAATCTTAGAATAAATCAAATTGTCTATATGCCCAATTTGATCCAAATCGGTCAAACAGTTCCCGAGTGCGGTTAGGTGGCACGCCTAAGTGGCAACCCTGCGTGAAATTGTATCCAATTGTATCCAAATCGGTCAAGTAGTTCCTAAAATGTTATAGTTTTGTATACGAAAAAATAAATAAATTGCGGTTAGGTGGCAACCCTAGGTAGAGTGTTAAATTTAAAATAACTTAAGTTAATTCAATAATATTTTACTGTTTTCAAGCTACACAACTTTTTGCATTACCTAATAGGTTTCCGAAATGAGTTAATTTTCGACCACGAAAAACTGTGCAGTGCTCACATTAAGGAAACAAGTTTATATGACCTTTTTGTACAGCATTCAATTCCCTGTAAATACTGGGGTAAAACATGGCTGTTCCATTTTTGAGTGAGAAGATATATTCATTTACATAGAAGCTTTTCACGAAAACAAAAAACGGCGACGAGGTACTCTTCCCCAGTAACATAAAAACTCGTATTTGGTCAGTATACCTACACCATTTATGGCCAGGAATTCGAACTTCAGTATGCCCTTCGAAAAAAACGTAAACCGATTTTCTGGCACACCCTAATTGATACGTTTTGTGCTGCCAACACCAGTATAGTATAGTACACGAAAAAAAAATCTACAAGAAACGGCCGTCAAATTAACAGTAAACCCTGTAATTTTTCGTGCAACAGTGGGTAATATCAATTTTGAAAGTCACCCCCTATCATTATTCGAATATACTATCATATTGACATGAATTATTGTAAATTTGGAAGGGGACACTATCATATTGACATGAATTACTGTAAATTTGAAAGTGGACTCATATCATTAATTGATATTTTTCAAAAATCACATGTTTTTACTGCCAATTTTACAGTAAATACTGTAATCATTGTATATCAATACATTGATACACAATGACTGTAATATTTACAGTATTACCATAATCGCTTTGAAAGTGGTTTTGATATGTTACTTTCTATGTGCACTTTCAACCTTTTTATTTCAGTGTAATCTTCTCGGAAAGACAGCCGGTTCTTTATGATATTTGTGGTAGATTAGTAGGACGGGTATCCCCCCATGGGCGAGGTTGAATAGAGCTTTCGTTTACTGGGTGTGTCTAAGAGAAATTTCTGACTTATCGAGTGCGGTTTGCGGTTGATATAGCATAATGATACATTTACACTGCACCAAATGCGTCGCATTTGTCGAAGTTATTTCGAGAATGTTTGTCCGCAGGATGAATTTGTTTGCCAAATTTGATGAATTTAATTTAATTTGACCTAATTTGGTGATCAAATTCAATCTGCGGATGAACGGTATCCAAAAAACTTGGTCAAAAGTGACGCATTTGGTGCAGTGTAAACGTAGCTTAAGACGCCAAAACCCAATTAAAGAGAAAGATGGTTGGCAAAAAATGTTCTCTAGGCCCGCCCTAATAGCTGTCAAAAATCCTCATGCCCATACAATTTGTATGAGCCCAACACAAACAGCGCGGCGGCAACGCTGATCAATTGGAATTTTCAATATACAACCGCTACAAGGTGAAGTGAGAAATGGGGGAATGAAAGAAGAGAAAATTTAGAGCAATTTTGAGTTTTCATTTGAATATGTCGCCGACGCGACGTTGGCGAAAAAAACGCTACGCCAATACGTCAGTTGCGTGACGTGCGTCAATTTTAGAGCAATTTCTACTTTGACGTATCCGTCGTATCTGGCGTTACCCATACAAACACCCGCAGTCTACTTTGCTGTCAGTTGTTTCAACGTACTGACGGACTGACTCTGCTGAACGCTGGCCTATATGTATATCTACCTAAGTGTGTACTTTCAGGTGATTAAAAAATGTCGACCGGGTCCTACCCCTAAAAAGTTAGTATTTGATGAGAAAAAAAAAAACTAATGGCGGCGATATACCAACAGGTTATCATAACCTCTAACGAGATTTTTAGCCGAGCTTCTCTTTCCAACTTGTGGTGTGTTGCTTTTGAGTTTTTCCTACAAGTTGGCGGGACCTACAGTTTTTTGACGACTCCGAACGGCACTTGCAAAGCAAATGAATTTTTTGCTGAGAAGCTTCTCATGGCAGAAATACACCCGGAGAGTTTGCCAAACTACTGCCGAGGGGCGAACCCGTTTAGAAAAATTCTTTTTCTAAATAATTTTTGATGTTACTTTTGTCGGGCATCGAACCGCCACGACTTGGTGTAGAAGGCCGAACACTTAACCGCTACCCCACGGCGGCCGATGAGAAAATAAAGGGTCAGTTACATAAAACTTTATTTTGGCTTTACCTCGAACTTTGACTTTGACAGAAAAGTTCAGTATACGTATTTAAACGAAGCATGGCACATTAAAGACCTCAAAGTTGAAGCAAGGTTAAAATTTGGCAAACTCTCAAATTTTGCTTGCTTTGCTTGCTTTGACAATCAGATGTTGATGAATTTGCTTTAATTAAAGAATAAAAAGTTGGAGGAAATAATAAATAATTAATTTTTTCTCTATTAAAATAATAAATTAACCAAAACACTCTGAATGCAAAGAAATAAATAACGAAAACAAATGTATAAAAGAGAAGCGTCAAGGCGTTCATTGTAGCATACCTCTAAAGTTGGACGCAAAGTTTTGAGGTAGCAAATGCCAGGCGAGGTTAACAAAGCTTTATGTATTCGACCCTTAAGCCTTGCAAAAAATTGGCGGTGTTCTTTAACCATTAGGGGTGGCTTTTTACGCCCTTTCCCAATCATGCCCTTCAGTCACCCCTAAGGGTTAAGATACAGCGCTAAATTTTTGCGAGGCTTATTTTCTCCTTCTTTACTCACATTTTAGGGGATAAGACACAAAAAAGGGACATTTTTTTATTTGAATCACCCTAGTGTACATACAAATATATCGTATAAGAATATAATGATTCAAGTTGAGCATCAATAAAAAGAAATAGAAGGTAAGGAAGTTTATATAAGAACTGGTTACAAGCACATTCTTGAACTTGTCGGTTGCTTTGTTAAAAGACGTTACGTAATACATTTCCAAAAAAAAAAAAATACAATGACCATTAACCCTTGGACAACTCCCTATCACCTCAATCGACAAAGATGATTTCCTGAAGTTTGGAGCAAGCGCTTATTTTGGAGCAAGTTGCTCTCTAACTTATTGGGTAAGCACATTTCATTCCGGGTTATGTGCTTGGAGTATACCCACGGTAAGGTACAGCTGTATCTCTGTCGTAAGAAGCGACTAAAATCTCTCAAAAAAATCGTTCCGACAAAGGACTTTGCACATCCGTAGCACTCACCAAACCTTCATGGAGTTTTCCGCTTACAACATTAAATGTCTCAGACTTTTAAAGATATTTCACCTTTGTGTATGAGGGTTAAAAATAACAGCAAAAAAAAAAAAAAATTGTACCTATCAAACTTGTTACTTCACACGCAGGTACAGCAAGCATGCTTTTTGGTTCTTGTGAAGGCTCATGTGAGCCACGCATCCACTCTATAATATCCCAATTCGATTTCGCAGCGTTTCATTTCATGCCGACCGCAAAAACACACGGTTAAAAATTTGAACCTAAATTTTAAACTTTTTTGGACTATATATAATGACCAAACCAAGACCAGTTTTCATGAAAATTGGATAAATGAATTGGGGTTCAATTATAAACAAGAAATGTTTTAACAATTTTTTAAAGATAAAATAAATTTCTTGTCCGTTGGCGGGAATTCGAACCAAGACTCCCCGCATCATGCCCGTCTGCTCTACCACTGAGCTACATTTGTTGTTGGCAAAATTCAATCTTGAATAAGCTTTCAAAAATTAATTTGAATTTTCAAACCCAAAGGTTTTAATTTTAGACCGAAAAGTTTTAATTTTCAAACCAAAAAGTTTTAATTTTAAACCGAAAAATTTTAATTTTCAAACCAAAAAGTTTTAATTTTAAACTGAAAAGTTTTAAGATTAAAATAAAACTAAAAAAATGTGGCAGCTGGCAGGATTCGAACGAAAACGCTCAGGAGTCACAGCCGACTGCTCTACCGATGAGCTATGATGCACATGAAGTTTTTGTGGGCAAAATTCAATTACATTCAAACAAACCAAAAATAAAAAATTTAGACTGCTTTTAAATTTAGATTTTAAATCGAAACCAAAAAAAATTGAAAATCTTTGTAGGTATTTGGAAGGTTTGAAATATTGTAGAAAAAAGTTTGAAAAATTGATTAAGCTTTATACGGGTTTAAAATTTAGGTTCATTTTTTTAGCCGTGCAGGAAGAATACAAAAGGATTTCAATACCCAGCTACTGGTCATACAAAGACATACTGCTACATAGGTACACTACAAGCTTTTCATTCGCTGCATGCCGCTCCGGAATCACTTGACTTTTCGCCATATGAATGTGGGTCAGTGCTGAATGTGTGACGCTTTTGCATTGTTTTTTGGCTGCTTCATTTTTGTTTTTCTGGGGTAATCTGGTTTTCATTGACCTTCGTTTTTAGCTACATATATCTACCAGTACCTGTTGTGGTTTATGAATAATCCAAGTTCGAAGGGTACCATATTTAAGAGATTATTAATATTTCCCTTTTTTAATTTTAAGAAATGTGTTTTGTTTGAAATTGAAGCAGTGAAGTAACCAAAACCGAAATAAATGTTGAAAAGCGAAACCGGAAGCGAGGCCCAAAGAAGTTACAAAACCGAACCGTTATTTCAATGCTTCATGCTCAAGGAGTCGTGATCTTTTCGGGACCGGTTTGTTATAATTTCTGATAATTTTCCGAATGACTTCGAAAACCTTTTAGGATTGTTTTGGATCAGTAATGAGTAAAGAAACATTTTAGAGACAATTTCGCAATACATCAATTTCTGAACAAATTTTTAGATAACTTATGTGCAATCGGTTCGGATTTATGTAATCCAGGAAGGCCTTCTACCCAGCAAAAATCGAGGGATGTACACTAATTCACTTGATGGGGGAAAGTGATATACATTTACATGAAGCTTGGCCCTCAAATGAGTTAGGAAGCATTTCGGAAAAATTTTCGTGACCACTTTAGGATTATTTCAAGATTTTGTTTGGAAAATTTGTTTTGGCTTTTTTCGAAGCACACAGGATTTATGGAAGAGGGGGCTCAACTTTTTTTTTCGAGGACATTTTTGATTCACATTCTCTCAAAACTCGCCTTTTAGGATTGTTTTTCAAAAATTATATACCTACATTTGCTGGTATAGGCAATGTAAAATTCAAGGTCTCACGTAACTTGTACTATATTTTTTGCGTAATTTACTTTATTTTTGTGTAATTGTTACAATATTTTTTTGTAATTTCACTATACTTTTTGTGTAATTTTTTCTATATTTATGGGAAAATTTTTACTATATTTTTGTGTAAATTTTACTATATTTTCACAACGGGCCTTTCAAAACTGGCCTAAATATGCCTCTGCGGCAGCCACTTGAACCTAACTATATTTTTATTCATTTTTTGTTTTTGTGAAACTTTTACTATATTTTTTGAGTAATTTTGACTATATTTTTTTTTAAATTTTACTATATTTTTTCAATAGTTTTTACTATATATTTTGCTATATTACTGAGAAAAATACGACATTTTGGATTCCGAAGGGGATAGTTTGAACCTGAAAACCACCCCCGTGGATCCGCCCATGGTTGGAATTATCTTTCTGAATAATTTTAACTCTGTTTACGGATTACAGAACTTAAGACATATTTATTAGTCGGATTAACATTGAAACCATATCTGTATCGTGTTGCGAAAATTTGACAGCTTTCGAAGAGCATTTCCTTTCTAATCGGAATACACCATAAGGCCCTATTTTGTATTTTTTCGGAACTGTTTCGAAACAAGTTCGATGTTATTCAGGACCATTATACATAGAGTTATCATTGATTCATTTCGGGGTTACATATGTCAGGATATTTAGGAGTATATTATTGCAAAACATACCAAGTTCGGGCACTATATGGTAAATTAGAGTACGTTCCAAACTAACTTTTAATGATAAACACAATTTTGTGTCTTTAACTTTTATTTTTATTCTTGAAAGTAGCATTATTTACATTTAAGAATGTATAATTTTAAAACTTAATACCCACAAACATATTAATAATAAGCACGGAATTTCATTAAGATATGGTTTGTTAAGCCAGCAGACATGTCGTCGGTGAAAAAACAAAATCACGTAATCTACACTCTGGGTGTCCGTCCGACTCCGTTCTTTAATAACAAAAAATTAGGGGTTTGTGCAAAAGAATGTCAAATAAGAATGTTTCAATTTGTCTCACTACATTGTGGTTCGTGCTGAAGGTAAACAGTTTTTCAAGCATTTTCAAGGTTTTGCATTGGTAAGTTACGTGGTTTTGCATTGTCAACGACGATATCTAATTTAACTTAAATTTATTTTTTCATCGTAGACTGTAGATTCCGCTTTCTATTAAAGGTCCTTTCCCAAGTTATTTAGATTTTCAGGTACTATTTTCAGGGCGTAGATCATTTCGAAATATTTTTCAAAAACGCCGCATATTATTATTTCAAAATTTCTTTAGAGCAAACGAAAACTCAGTATATTGTCAGCACTTATTTTAGCTCGGTTGCCAGTTATAGAACTATCTAGAACCTGATTATTTTCGAAAGCGACTTATATATTTCAGAGTTTGGTTAAAGGTCACTACTATGGCGCATTCTGAGATAAGTTTAGCTTCACATGAAGAGTTCTGTGATGACAGGTATTTTAAGCAAGTTTCATTCCTACGACTAAAAGGTCGACCTACCGGAATGCCCATGAGTTTAGCCAAAAAGCAGCTATGTATTACTATAGTATCACCGTGTTTACTCGTGCCGGACTCTTGCGATAACATTGTATGTTTAAAAAAAAAATCTTGATCCCAATTTAGAGTTTACTTAAGTATGTTGACTGTTTTCTTTGCCTCACTTTCAAACGTCTACAATAACCTATATATTGCTATTAATTTGCTACTTAGCAGAGTTTCTTACACTGATTGAAACCAATTAAAGCTTTGGCAACTTAAAATTTAGGACAAAAGCTAATTTTCTAAGGTATATATGGGTCATTCCATGCCAAATCGACAAATTTTTTACCTGTTAAAAATTTGCTATCTTTTTCTACCCCCGAAAGACATTTTTCAGATTTTTTTCAAATTCTTTTCCCCAAAATAAAAAGTTATGAACTAAAAAAAAAAGTTTTTTAATGCTGTCACTTTTTCAAAAATCGATCGTTTAGGATCATTTTTTTTTTATTTTTGTTTTTAAATGTAGTTTTCGGGAAAAAATAAAAAAAAATTTAAAAGTCCAGATATATAAATTTTTTTTTTTTTGAAAAAAAGGCTGACCCTTGTTTTATTTTTAATTTTATTTTTTCTTTTAAAAACTCCAACTAATTCTGCAATAAGCCCCGCTAATAAAAGGATGTGCCGATAACCGCTTCTATTGTGATATAAATGAGCCAAGTTACAATTTTTTTTTTTTTCAATCAGAGGGGCTTATTGCAGAATTAGTTGGAGTTTAAAAAAAAATAAAAAATAAAAATAAAAAAAGAGTCTGACTTTTTTTTCGAAAACAAATTATATATCTGTGCTTTTAAATTTTTTTTTTTGAAAACTACATTTAAAAAAAATTCAAAAAAAAAAAATTATCCCAAACGGTAGATTTTTGAAAAAGTTACAGTATTAAAAAAAAACGTTTTTTTAAGTTCATAACTTTTTTTGATTTTGGAAAAAAAAATTAAAAAAATTCTGAAAAATGTCTTTCGGGGGGTAGAAAAAGATAGCAAATTTTTAGCGAAATCGAAAGGGGTCAGGTAAAAAATTTGTCGATTTGGCATAGAATGACCCATATGTATGCACCTATAATGATTATTGAATAAGTTAACTTAATATTTTAACATTAGACCCCATATTCATAAAAAATTAAATTGGTTTATAGAGCTATTTAAAATGACGTTTCCATACAAATTTTTAAATTATAACAGCTTAATAAACATATTTTTTTTTTTTTGAATAAGGGGGTAGAGCTATAAAAATGTTTTAAAATAAGAGTAATAATCACTATAGTTTACTCGCATTAGCTAGTCTCTGCTGCGCCACTGGACCGAAGCGATTTATGAAATCATTTATTTTTTCAATTATACGTTCCGGATTATTCATGTGAACATGATGTGATCCATCTACCTCGAAATACTCAAAATTTGATTTCTTTTGTAATATGCCTAATACTTCGTCATAATACTTTTTATCTTCGAAATAACTTGACTGTCGTGCTTTAATAAACAAATACGGACAATCAATACGTTTAGCCATTTCTACACAAAGCTCCTGTGATGCCACCATGTAATTGTAATATTTCAAACGACGATCACGTCTAAAAAAATATTTCTCTGGATATTTTTCGGATTTTTGAATATTACGCGCCAACATATGTTTACACAGATCTTTCTGGATCGAATGAAATGTTCCAATGTAGATTCGTTCAATGAGCTCAGCATATGAATAACTTGGTGGCTCCTCCTTCGAACGATTACGTTCATCTTCACGTAAAAACTCATCCATACGTGTTTCCATAGTGCGTATAGCACTTGCAGGTGGGCGTTGATGCGGTTTTAGCGCATCAATGCCGATGACCATATCTATTTTATCTGGAAATATAGCAGCAAAAAGGAATGCGATAATAGAACTCATAGAATGTCCGACCAAAGATACTTTTTTCCATTTGTATTGTTTCATTATAATTAAAATTATATACAAATTGTCTGTAGTATTGTAGTAGCAACCATCAGGTAGACGAGACGAAAGTCCATGGCCAGGTAGATCGATCGAAAGGAATGGTACATTCGGTGGTAAAAGTGGTACAAGTAAATCAAATGTGCCAGCATTATCCTGCCAACCATGTAAGCCCAGCATGGGTTGGACATCTTGTGGACCAAACCATTTACCAGATAAATGACCCCAAGGTACAGGAATAACAATTTCAGCAAACTGCAAATAAAAAAATGTAGTTTTAAAATATGGACATTTATATATGTTTGTATTATACTTACCTCACGCGTCGGTGGCTCATCGGTTAAATCTCCCGCATGACGATATCGACCCTTCATATCATCTTTGAACTCCATTTGCTGTTTTTGTACTGAATTATCTGTTTAAAAGGGATTTAGTTTAATTTATGTATGTCTTCACCGGAAACAGTCAAAAAGTGTAATAAAGCTATTCGGTGTTTAGCTAAATGTTAAATAAGTGGTAGTGTGTCTTACTGGCCAGGTGCTGTATTAAATAAGCAATGTGCAAAGATAAGTGTCGAAAAACCAACTTTACATACTCATTAACACATTAATGTAGTTGGGTTCAATGGTCAAAGCCATAATTGATCTAATCACTTGTAATAAAAGTTACCAAATTTTGAATCTCATCCAAAGCTCGGAAGTGGTTTATAAACTTTTACCAGTGTGGATAGTCTACAAGTGTTTATAAATACAAATATTTTAATCCATTGAGTTATTTACCTTCTCAGTTACGTATTGTTAACAATTAATCATCGCCGTATGTGATAAGTAAGTAAATTATAAACAATTAGAATTGGTTTTTGTTAATAAATGACGTATGAATAGTTCAAGTCGTTGGCAGCACTATTCGCCTCCGCTGCGTATTAGCTTTAAAACAACGGCGTCAAATTAAAGTTGTAGACAAGATTCCAAAATAAATGTCAATAAATCTTCCGTAACCATAACCAGATAAACCCTGCAAAAATCGTTGGATTATGTGTTCCAGCTTTTTGATATTGGAGTACTTCAATAATATCCCTTTGTGTACCTCATCGGACCACCTTTAGCTTTTTGAAAGCCGATGTTGTTGTTGTTGTTGTAGCGAGGTGTAGCCCTGCCTAAATGTCAGACAGGGTCACCCCGAGTGTATTGCTCTTGGCCGGGTCGATATAAGAAAACGACCCGGGCCGTTTTCCTATATCGACCCGGACAAGAGCAATACACTCGGGGTGACCCTGTCTGACTTTTAGGCAGGACTACACCTCGCTACTACAACAACAACAACAGCACAAGTACTGGTACCGTTCTCGTAGAACCGGCAATACAAGAAACTAGCCGTGTAGGCTATGTAGGTCATTCAGCGTTACCCAGGGTGCACCAACTGGGAGGCGACCTACTTTTACACCCCCGAGCATTGCTCAGCTCATAAGCGGGCTACTCACCTGCCAAGAAATGTCAAACTCCATATAAAAAAACGCTCAATAAATGGTCAAGAACTGTTTGCACACGTCAAATTTTCTTGAGCCAATACTCAGCTCATAAGAAAACATACTACAATTTTCGATGGTTGGCAACGCCGATTTACCTCAAGAAATAAATATGCTCGTATATATTTCTTGAGGTAAACGTGCAGATCCACGGCAAATGTGAGTACATATTTCGCTAAACATATTTTGTACATTTTTATAGGAGTAATTTGCAAAAAAATGGAAAATTTGGTAAACGTCAAAATTTCATGACCAGGCACAAGAAATATATGCTCGCTTTTTTCTTGAGGCATTTCTTGGCAGGTGGGTATCCCGCTTTATCGACGAAAATCACGATACTATCGCTCTGGCAGTATATACTCCAAGGAGTAACAACATTGGAGTACATTGCAAAGTACTCTGACGGTAGGTACTCCATGGAGTAGCAGGAGCAAAGCGAAGGTTGGAGTAGGTGGTCCAGTCATAAGACATCGCAATGGGTAATTGGAGCACAATTTTTATATGAAAAATGATTACATTTAGGGTACCCTGATGTTCGAATTGGAGTACTCTTTGGATAGGAAATAGGGTAATACAAAATGTGCGAAAATTCACCATCACAAACTTTAAGAGGTTAAGCGGGCTACTCACCTGCCAAGAAATGTCAAACTCCATATAAAAAAACGCTCAAGAAATGGTCAAGAACTGTTTTCACACGTCAAATTTTCTTGAGCCAATACTCAGCTCATAAGAAAAAATACTACAATTTTCGATGGTTGGCAACGCCGGGTTACCTCAAGAAATAAATATGCTCGTATATATTTCTTGAGGTAGACGTGCAGATTCACGGAAAAGATGAGTATATACTTCGCTGCACATGTTTTATACATTTTTATAATGGTAATTTGCAATAAAACGGAAAATTTTGTAAACGTCAAAATTTCTTGAGCGGGCATAAGAAATATATGCTCGTTTTTTTCTTGAGGCATTTCTTGGCAGGTGGGTAGCCCGCTTTAGGGATATAGTGCGAAAAATCAAGAACCAATTGGTTGGCTATGTATGTATGTATGTTAAAGTGGCTGCCTCCGCAGTCCACGCGGAGGCTCACGTGGCCTTAGTTTGGTCCGTTGTGATACCACGAAGGAGCCCTAATTTCCCTTTCTGTAGATCGACCTGACCCAGCAGAAAGGTCGCATCCCCCAAAAAGTTTTGTAAGAAACCTTCTGACATACGACCTCTCCGCTGGGACGGGTCGAGGCAGGATGCCCCAAAAACACATAAAAACCTTGAAGGGATCCGTCCGCCCGTCACCCCCATACAAAGTGCAACGTATACGTTGCAACTCTATATGGTGATGACAGACAGATGGATCCCCCAAGGTTCGATGTGTTTAGGGCCGGAGTTCATACACCCATGAAGCTAAACCAGCGCGTTTGTCTGATGTAGCGCAGAAAATCATCTATATTTGCAGATTCTAGCTCCAAAGGAGTGTTTGCGGAGACATCGGTACCTGGTTTTCGACAGAGCGGGACAGTGGCATAGATAGTGTTCTACACTTTCTATCTCCTCCTCGTCCCTGCAGCTGCGGCAGAAGTCATTTGTATATAGGCCCATGAGAGCGCCATGGGTTCCCATAAGACAGTGTCCTGTAAGAAGGCCCACTAGTGGGCTAATGAATAGGCGATTCAGATGAGTTACCGATTGCGATCTTTTTTCGTTAAGTTTGGGCCAAATTTGCCTGGACGTTCTGCAAGTCGGCTCCATGGCCCATCTTGCGTCGGCTTGTTCTATGAACCGGAAACGCAGCCAGTGCTTGCATGTATTTAGAGGGGGGCTCACCCAGCTGCCGGAGGTGATTGTATGTAGACAGGTGCCCTTCCTTGCTAGCTCATCGGCAGCGCAGTTACCCGATACAAAACTATGGCCTGGGACCCATATTATACTCAGGCTGCATTTATCGGATAGCTTATTTAGAGCTTCCTGCACTTAATCGCCACTAGTGACGACGTCTTACTACTTTGCAGGGATTTTATGGCAGCTTGGCTGTCGGAAAAAATGGACCAGGTTTTTGTTAGATTCAGCGCATTTTGCAAGAGTTCGCTAAGCACCGAAGGATGCTTGCCAGTAGCCCTCAGGGCTATGTCGTCTGCATAGGCAATGACCTGGCAGCCGGTGTGCTTTAGTCTAGATAAAAGAGTGTTCACCGTCAGGTTCCAAAGTAGAGGAGAGAGAACACCCCCTTGGGGGGTTCCTCTGTTGGCATACCTTGTAAGTGAAGAATTGCCCATTTCGGAAATAATGGTTCTTCTTTGGAGAAGGAGTTCAACGAACTGGTTGGCTATGGTATGGCATTACTACTCGATTACATTGATTTCCTTGAGTTTGGTTGGAACAGCTGATTAGCGTTATGGGCATGGCTTGGTTTCCTCGAAAAGCGGTGCCGCTATGTAACGTTCGCTATATAGCGGTAGCTATGCTCACCGTCATTAGCAGCACCACTTTTCTGTAAACTTACATGCAAGTAGCGGTGACTTCAATCCATTTGAAATTGTAAATTTGCGACCACTTTTCTTGTTTTTCTCTTTTAAGCGGGCTACCCACCTGCCAAGAAATGCCTCAAGAAAAAAAACGAGCATATATTTCTTGTGCCTGGTCAAGAAATTTTGACGTTTACCAAAATTTCCATTTTTTTGCAAATTACTCTTATAAAAATGTATAAAACATGTGTAGCGCAATATGTACTCACCTTTGCTGTGGATCTGCACGTTTACCTCAAGAAATATATACGAGCATATTTATTTCTTGAGGTAAACCGGCGTTGCCAACCATCGAAAATTGTAATATTTTTTCTTATGAGCTGAGTATTGGCTCAAGAAAATTTGACGTGTGAAAACTGTTCTTGACCATTTCTTGAGCGTTTTTTTATATGGAGTTTGACATTTCTTGGCAGGTGAGTAGCCCGCTTTATATATTTAAAATATTTGTTTTGAAAACAATGAATTGTTGTTTTTGTAAACGAATTTGAAGAATTGTATTGAATTGACACCGCTATGACAATGACGGTGAGAAAAAACGTTGACGAAAAATTTCCACCGTCATGACGGACGCTTTATTACATTACGGTGAACTTCACCGTCTTCTTACTTTACACTCAATTACTTTTACATGGCAGTATTTTTGACAACGTACTTCACCACTATGTAACGGACGCTATATAGCGTCACCGCTTACGAGGAAACCAGCCATTTAGCGTTAAGGTGATGGCCCAATGCACGCTTGCTTTGCTGGCTTCGCTTCGAGAAATGTCAAAATTCGTTTGAACTCTACTGAAATGTATGAAAGTTGGCCCAGTGGCAGCCTTACTTTGCTTGCTTGAAACGCTTTAAAGTGTCGATTAGCCCAAATCTCTATTTGACAGCGCCTTACACGCTTCGCTGTTTGTCTTGTTGTTGTCTCATCCTGTATTTTTGACAACTTTTGTAGCGTCTATGGGGCCATAGAAGCTTTCAAAGTAAAACAAGGTAAGCCTAGGTAAGCAAGGCAAGCAAAGCAAGCTTACGTTGGGTCATCAGCTTTAACGATAACTAATTATGCCTTAATTATGCTTTATGGTATAATTAACGCTGTAGGGTTATGGTATGGCATTACTAATCGTTTACATTGATTTCCATAAGTTTGGTTGGAACAGCTGGTTACGTTATGACCAGGGCGTTAGCGTTAATGATAACTAATTATGCCTTAACACCAGATACGACGGATACGTCAAAGTGGAATTTGCCCTAAAATTGACGTACGTCACACAACTGGCGTACTGATTCTGTTTGAGATATAAACCAGTCAACGGTTAAGCCCCAATTACATAAAACTTTGCAGATTCCACTTTCATACAAAGTTTGTGGAACGTAAAGCGAAGCGAAATTTTGGCAAATGCTCAAGGACGAAGGGCGCACCTGTCAAAGTTTCACAAAGTTTTATGTAACTCGGGCTTTAGTGCTCAAAATAGGATAGTTGGCAACGCTGCTTTTTTTGTTTTTCCTTATCAACTTTGTGATTATGACGAAATTTGGGTAATTTGCAAATCGAGTGGAGTTTTTCAGTGTTTTGGAATCATTACCTCGTGAAAATCTCAATTACATATTTATTGCACAAAACAAGGTAAATTAAAAAAATAATTATCTGGTGTTTCAGTGAGATAACATAAAGGTGCCTACATCGACTGTTGTGGCTTGAAAGAAACGGGTCGTCATAACAGTTGTCAGCGCAAAGTAGGTGCGTAATCAAGGTTTTTGATAAAATGCAATATGTGCTACGTACATATGTATTTGTTAAACGAATTTTATTTGTAACTACATATGTACAAGGTTCTATCTATGGTATTGTGCAAAAGACTGAAGGTCATGCCACTTCAGACTTCATAAATCTACTTTCAACCACATATTCACGTACGCCAAGTCCTGGAGGAGACGTGCAAGCATCGCAGTATTTGATTTCCATCTAAAGCTGACACGGTTGTAGTAAATGACGTTGAGCAAACCCAACAGCTCCGTTAGAATATCCCGAGATATGTACCTAATCGGAACAAACACAATTTCCTGTCGTAAAAGGCTACTAAAATCCACATCTACCCTTTTCGGGTAATCGGGCTACTACAACAAGGTATTAACTATAGCGCCCTGGATTCACATTCCACAAATACTGCCAATATCAGTACATATAATGCGATTTGGCCAAATTCCATGAGTGGATTCCCCAACCAAGCAAGGCTAAGTACTGTTACAACAACAACAACAACCTCTCTGAGACATTAGAGTCATTACTAGGAACCAAACAAGGTGACTCCCTATAGTGTTATTTCTTTAACCTGATGCTAGACTTGATAATATATCGCACTTTTTAGTGCAAACATTTTTTATTTATTTTATAAGCTTTTATTTACTTTCACTTGTTTGCCTTTCGTTTTCGGGATTTTATGATGAACCAAAACAACAGACTGATGAGATTGTGGACAGAGTACCTATAGTAGAATGATCAATTACGCGATAAGGGAAGTGAAGCGTTTTATAAACGAGTGAAGGTAACGCCCTATAAGTATATCTTCCTGCCCTGAAATATTCCGTAGAATCATATATAGTAATAAAACGAAATAGGACTGATCTTTGGGTATTTGGAGAGGCCAAAAAATTGTACCTAATTATCAAGGTATCAAACCGATTATAATAACGTCACGGGTTCGGTTTTGTAACGTTGTTTACAGGGTAAACAAAAAACAATAATTTTTTTACATTGAACGCATGCAAATATAGCTTTGTAATTTTGGAATATCTCCGTTATTACTGCTAGTAACTTCTTAAAATGTGTAGTGAGCGCGTATTTTACTGTATCATACTTAAATATGTGAAAGTCATTTTCCAATTAGGGCCTTTGTGAATTAAGGTAACGATATGTATGTAAGTCATTAAGAAAATCAAAGCCGTTTGGAACCGGTTCCGGCTTTGGAAGCGGTTTCGGCTTCGTTCTTTTTCAGACCAAAAAAACGATTACGGTTTCGGCTTTTAAAATGGATCGGTTTTAATCGTTTACGTTTTCGGTTTCACTCCTTGCTGGGATTTTCGGCACCTATAAAAGTGAGAATCTCGGGATCGGCATCCCTAGTCTACAAAAAATGTAACGACTTTTGTATGGAAGTGATAAAAAAAACTCAAAATAAAAACAATGCTTTTTATGTGGTCTCACGAAGGTCATATTTATTTCTCAATCTCGTACAATTTTAGGTGAGTAACTACAGTTCATTTAACATTATCGCAAAGGTCAAAGTATACTTTTTAGTGATAGAGGCACTTAGGTGTATGCTTTTTATCAGAACTGTTAATCATGTTGTTGTTGTTGTAGCGACAAATACATTCCCCGTAGGTCCTTGTTTTGAAGAGTGTGGTCGATACGTTCCGGTAGTTATTGATAACGACAAAAATACTTCCCGAAGTTTTTAAGGAGTGATGTCGAAATTGACAGTCCTTGGCCGGATATAAACCCGGTACGCTCTGGTACTCCCTTGCGGTACTACCCGACTGTCTCGGGAGCGGTTTAGTATGACCATGATGAACCTTCATCATCATTGTCATCTCTCCATCCGTAAGGAAGAGGTGAAAGGCATCATATCCGTATATCAACCATCAATTTGCACGTTGTTGTTGTTGTTGTAGCGAGATGTAGCCCTGCCTAAATGTCAGACAGGGCCACCCCGAGTGTATTGTTGTTGTTGTATTGCTCTTGGCCGATATAAGAAAACGGCCCGGGTCGTTTCGGCACGATGGGTACAGCACAAGTACTGGTACCGTTCTCGTAGAACCGGCAATACAAGAAACTAGCCGTGTAGGCCATGTAGGTCATTTAGCGTTACCCAGGGTGCACCAATGGGGAGGCAACCTACTTTTACACCCCATCAAGTTGCACGTTATTACCTTTTGTGGATTTTAGTAGCCTCGAGGAATTCTAAACCTCTTATGGGTAAAGGAAATTACTCCTACTTAGCATGCAGTAGGCGATTAAAAGATAAAGTTTCCTCTGGGGAAAAACCAAGCCAGCAGTTTGTGTCCTGCACGGACTTGTGTTTTACCTGCAAAGACAGTTTGTAATTCAAAAACTTTATTATTCCTTATCTACTCCCAATGTTCTATCTGCATCTGTACGAGGTAGATAAATTTATGGGGTGTTTAGCTTGGTTGGTTTTCATTTTATTTAAGTTTTCTAAACGTTGAATAGTAATGAGCTAAATTTGCTTGAAGCAGTTACCATTTCGCCAATTTGAGCAAAAAATTGTTCCAGCCCACCAAAAATTGTTCGCGTTTCAGAAATTGGTTAGCTACATCCACACATATTGCGAAAATTTTGGAAGATAAGAATGTTCTACGTTTGGCGGAATCAAATGTAGATCACGCAATTAATAATTCGTTATCCGGATAAAATCTCACGTTCTTCGATAGCTTTTTGATACACTGTAACGAATCGAAAATAAATTCTTTATTTTCGTTTTCTGATAGCACATATGTGCATACATACTTATTTTCTGTTCAAAGTGCATTGCCATTAAAAGACTCCGCCATTTAAGCGATCGAAGAAATACAGCTGTGAATTGCTATTCCCCGAGTCAAACAGATGCGTGCAAGTCTGCATACGTGTTGTATATAAGTTAATAAAGGTTATAAATTTGGCAAGCCGATCTAGTTATAGCATTTGCACTGGACTAGCAAATAAACAAGGGCTAGCTTCAAAACAAATTATGTAAGCGAAAGGAACTTTTCTATAAAATTAAAATTGTTTAGTGTCATTGTTTTTTGTTTTAGGTAAAGTGAAATCAGACCGAAATTTCTGAAGATACAGTTTAAGTACAGTTCAGATTAGCAATAGCCTTGAGTATGCGTATTTCTTATGATTCACCATATCTACATACAACTTGTGCCAAGTCTCACATTAAGTTAAATTAATTAAATAATTCAAAAATGTTATCCATTTTCAGTTAATTGATTACTACTGTGAACTGGCAGATCATTACAATAGAAATTAATCAAGACTATTGTTTGGCTGTGATTATAAAGTAAAAAGAAATTATACAGAAGTATTTCAAAATTTCATTTTTACAATGGAGTTCTATGAAAAAATAAGTTTGAAATGCTGTTTTCCCAAAAATTTTAAAACGTTAATACATCTGTTTACTTTGGAACAATGTTTCACGGCGATCGGCTAGGTAGTTTTCGTGTTAAATGGCTATAAATAAAGTTAGCAGATGACTTTATCTGCAAAATTTACAAAAATGGACCAAAAATCCGACTACAGCGGCACCTATCGGGTTTTTTGGTAAGAGGTTTGGACTACAAATCAAACATACCTGCCAAAAAGTAACAGAATCGGATCATAAATGCGGATTTTGCTAATATAAAATTCTCATTGGAATTTGGCTGCTGGACAAAAACGTCAAGAGACGATTCGTTCCTTTGGGGGTTGCTTGAAATAAAGAAGGAAGCTAATAGTTTCAACGAAAAAAAAATTAAACACATATTGAGATTTAAAGTTTTTTTCAAAGCTTTGAAATTTGTTCGCCAAAGGTTTACTGGGCCACGTTTCATCCGAAACGCCAATACTAATCGCGCTTTAACATCTCTACATAAAATGAGTTCAAAATCGATTAGATTGCGCTTTTATGATTATGATATCTGATAATCTAGATGTGGCTCGGCGACAGCGGCATCACAATTATTCGCCAATTAGGGTTCACTTCGCATGATACAACATTTGATAAGTAATTTTATTACTTTCGTTGTTGTTATCGTTTAAAGTAATTTATTGGTATTTGGCATTTCATGTAAAGAAGAAACACGAAACTATGTAGGAGTATTGTTAAGTAAAATTCTATTCCTCAGTTGAGATTGTTGTGTTGGGTGGTGTACACGGTCGTCCGACAAACAAGTAATTTAGAAGGAGTTTTGTGCGTTATTTACAGACAACTTAATTGAGCACAATTATTGAATGGAGGGAAAATTTAAATAGTATTTGAATATGTACCATATGCGCATAGCCTTTTTCCCACTTATGGCTATTTTTTTATCTTAACATAAACATTTAATAGATTAGAAACAAGTTTTCATATATGTATACATATTTGTTTTCGTGTAATTTTTTCAGAACAATAACATTCGACTCACATCATTGCATACAATCATTGAAATATGTCTTTCCTTGCGGAGCTAAAAAAGTTAAGACTGATACATTTATGCGTCGCAGTCACTTTTTTTATATCTGGCCTGGTGATAAATGTAATACAATTAATATTACATCTGGGACTGAAACCTTACAATGTAGTACTATTTAGACGACTCATGTATTATCTCTGCTATTCATTAAACTGTCGTAAGTATAATAAGTTTCTCAGCTATGGGCTAAGATACAAATATTTTGAAACTATATTTTCTATTCCAGAACTACTCTTTTTTGCTGAGTGGTATTCGAATAGTACACTTCATGTTTATATGGATCAAGATGATTTCAAAACATACAGCGGCAAAGAGCATGTTTTACTTATAATGAATCATGCTTATGAAATCGATTGGCTTGCCGGTTGGATGTTTACTGAGAAGAATCAGGTTTTGGGTAATTGTAAAGCGTATGCAAAGAAAGCTATATCATATGTGCCAGCAATTGGTTGGGCATGGTACTTTGCTGAATTTGTATTTTTGGAACGTTCCTATGATAAGGATAGAGAGATAATAGCACGTCAATTGAAAGAAGTATTTGCTTATCCCGATCCCGTATGGTTGCTATTAAACGCCGAAGGTACACGCTTCACCCCAACGAAACATGAAGCTTCCGTTAAGTTTGCACAAGAACGTGGTATGACGGTGCTGAAGCATCATTTGATACCACGAACAAAAGGATTCATTGCAAGTTTACCCTCTTTACGTGGCCGTTGTCCAGCTATTTATGATATTAATTTGGCTTTTAAAAAGGATGCCAAGGTATGTTATTTTTTTAATGCATCTACATATATTTTTGTAACTAAGTATAGTGGCAGATGAAAAGAGTTTACCCCATGGGGTTTAGAATAATCGCCATCTGTCGTAAAAGGCGACTAAAATCCACAAAGGGTAATTACGTACAACTTAAAGGTTAATGGCTCTCGCCTCTCATTACCAATATTCTCCTTCTTTACGGAAGCAGAATGTGAAATGCCCTAGAAAGTTCCACTGTCATATAAAATCATTCTCGCTACAATGGACCTAGTATCGTAAAGTAAATAACCCTGTTGCTAGTAACATAAACTTGTAAAATTTATAATTTTACTCAAGAAAGAAAACAAATTAGAAAATGTTATATCAAACCGAAATGACATCAACGCAAAGCAACCCTAGAAAAATTTAATCAAGTCAAACCAAGGCGAATTCATACAGGTGAGTTCGAGCGAATTCAGATCTACACACACGCACACACCTCTTGTAGCTGAAAATGTCAGACAAAGCAACAACATAAGCAATTTGACAGCTACGATTCGATTTTCAAGGAAGAAGAAGAAACCATATGATGGGAGGATGCCACCTGTAATGAATTCGCCTTGAGTCAAACGAAATCGAATCATCTCCAATCAGGGCGAATTAAAATGTTTATTAAATCTCATCAAATCAAATAAAATCGCAACAAACTACATCATATAATACTGAATGAAATGCTAAAAATTAAATAAATGACATGACATGAAATCACGTCACATCAAATCAATTGAAATTTAATTGAGTAAAATTACACAAAATCTAACAGGTCAAACGAAATGGGATTATCTTGAATGAAGTCAAATTAAATAAAACTTAAAAACATCCAATTCAAATAAGTGAAATAAAATCGCAAAACAGTAAACATAGATCGAATAATCAAACGATTAAAAAATCACATGACATGAGATCACGTCACATCATATCAAATGAAATTTAATTGAGTTAAGACACATAAAATAAAAGCAAATCTAACCGCGCCAAACGAAATGGAAATATCTCACTTCAAGTACCATTGTATCAAATAAACCGAAATCTGACATTCAAGCTAAATGGAATTATCTATAATCAAGTCAAGTTGAATCAAATTAAAGAATCACATGACATCAGATCAAATCAATTAGGTCAAAATTACTGCGATAATATCGAAACAAGTTAAGTTGAATCAAATTAAATAACATCAAACTCAAATAAGTCAAATGAAATCGCAACAAATTAAGTCACAGCCAAATAATCAAAGGATACAAATTTAAATAAATCGCATGACATCAGATTACGTCGCATCAAATCAAATGAAATTAGATTGATACAAATTAGGCAAGTTTAACCACATCGAATTAGATCAAATAAAAGCACATCAATTAAATCGCAACGAATAACATTAAAACAAAATATATAAATTAATTAATTTTAAAAGTATTAAGGGGCGCATTGTTAGTTAAATTCAAGTAATGTGAAAAAAGCAGGTTAATATGTGTAAATGAGTATAAATCTATATATAAATACGCCACATGAAAAACTTTAGGAACCTCCTGTGAGCGAACCGTTTGACCCATTGGACTAAAATAAGCACCGATGGAAAGGAAATTGAAAAAAACTGAGGTATAGGCGGTATATTTTCAAGGGCGTCCCCCAAAATTTAAGATAAGGGTACGGGGCTGGCGACTTTGGGGTGTAAGAGTAGGTCGCCTCCCCGTTGGTGCACCCTGGGTAACGCTAAATAACCTACATGGCCTACATGGCTAGTTTCTTGTATTGCCGGTTCTACGAGAACGGTACCAGTACTTGTGCTGTACCCATCGTGCCGAAACGACCGGGGCCGTTTTCTTATATCGACCCGGCCAAGAGCAATACACTCGGGGTGACCCTGTCTGACATTTAGGCAGGGCTACACCTCGCTACAACAACAACAACCACACGAACCCAATCACCACCACCAGATTTTATAGGTCGAATTTTCGATCACAGCCGATACTAGTACTATGAATTATGCCAATATTTCTTGTAGCTTTAGCGACGGCGGCCCGGCAAAAGCAACATTAAAAATTATTTAGAAAACTAATTTTTCTAAACGGGGTCGCCCCTCGGCAGTAGTTTCACAAACTCTCCGAGTGTATTTCTGTCATGAGAAGCTTCTCAGCAAAAAGTCATTGGCTTTGCAAGAGCCGTTCGGAGTCGGCAAAACAATGTAGGTCCCGCCAACGTGTAGGAACAAAATCAAAGCAGCACACTACAAGTTGGACGAGAAGGTCGGCAAAAATCTCGTTAGAGGTGATGATAACCTGCTGGTATATCGCCGCCATTCGTTTTTTTTTTAGTAAATTCTGATTTATGAAATTTGGAACAACGATATAAACTATGTATTTTTTTTATACTTGATATAGAATCCACCGACTCTGTCAACACTATTAAATGGCCTTCCTGTGGAAGCATTTATGTTTGCCCGACGCATACCACTCGAAAATGTGCCTGAAGATGAGACAGAGGCTGCTGAATGGTTGCAAAATTTATTCCGCGAAAAAGATCGCATTATCGACAGCTTCCACACAACAGGCAGTTTCTTTGAAACCTCCGGATTTAAAGAAGTTCCTTTGATGCATTTCAAATATCGTCCATATAGTTTGATAAACATTACACTGTGGGCTATATTCTCGTTATCACTTGTACTATACTATTTAGTATCCTCGTTTTTAGCACAAAATTGGATTAGGCTTTCAATTGCTGTGGGCATACTTTTGACAAGTGAGTATTAAGCGTTTGAGATAACATTGTAAATTATATTTCGAAACTAGTTTATATTACTTATTTAATTTCTTTATATCTTTACTTGCAGTGTACATACTTATGGTAAAGTCAATCAATATGTCAAAAATTAGCAAAGCCTCTTCGTATGGCTCTGAAGCACAAAAGAATTCAAAAACAAAATAAACAATATGTGTCTCAATCAAATGCTTAAACTCTACACGTGGTTAGCACTAATATATGAGAGATAGTTTTTTAAGAATACGCACACGCGTACACACAAAAGATGGAATTAGCGAACAAACGATAAGATTATAATCGATTAGTGTAAATCTATCAAAATATGTATTTCTTCAATATGTAGGTACTGTGTTTGTTAAAAGAACTGCATTGAATCTTTATTATTTATAAAAAAAGCGGCAAAATAAAAGGGCAAAGTTCGTGTAAATTTGAAATATATGTATGCACCTACAACTTGCATACATACACTATGTATAAATGCACCCTATAATACGAATTGCCCATACATTTTACACTACATCTATTTGCATGTAAATGTTGTAACTATATTTACCGTAACATTCTTGGTGAGAGATAAGCAAAAAAAGTACAATTAAGTAGAACTAGCTGTCTAGAAAATCATATTGTTGTTTAATATGATAAGTTTTGTGTATTGACTAAATATAAATATCTTGATTATGGGATTGTCTAAAAAAAATCTGTTGATTTTCAAGTCTAGCCTTCCAAATATAAGTATGTATTATTAATTACGATTTTAATGTGCATGCCAAAGTGGCTGTTATAAGAAAATTTCTTAGAAATATACAGAGTGTATAAGTAGCGGGTTTATTGATCAGTAACTAAAGTTTCATTAAATATTTAACAGTCAACGAGAAATCAGATGTATCGCACACCTAAGCAAATTTTCGACGTTGTTGTTGTAGCGAGGTGTAGCCCTGCCTAAATGTCAGACAGGGTCACCCGAGTGTATTGCTCTTGGCCGGGTCGATATAAGAAAACGGCCCGGGTCGTTTCGGCACGATGGGTACAGCACAAGTACTGGTACCGTTCTCGTAGAACCAGCAATACAAGAAACTAGCCGTGTAGGCTATGTAGGTCATTTAGCGTTACCCAGTGTGCACCAACTGGGAGGCGACCTACTTTTACACCCCTGATGCATTTCAAATATCTTCGATATTATGAATTACATCAAACTTCTCAAGTTTATTAACTACTGAACCGTACCAGCTTGTAAAACGGGCGTTACAGTTTTTCGCAAAGTCGGGTTTTCAACATCGTGTTTTATTTGCAAACTAGGTGTGCGAAATATTAAAAATCTCTTGAAGTAGAGAAAATCACAAAAGCACAACACAACCACCTATAACAGTTTAACCGATTTTAGATTGTAAACCACCCACTGATTTAAGAGAGTAATTAAGAGAATCTTATCATAAATCAAATAAGTTTTTAATAGCTTTTTGTAATAGAAAGTTCAAAAAAGAGCAAAATAACGTTACTTGGTATGGCAGCCCTAAAAGTCAAGATGTATTTTGCATAAATCAAATTTATATATTGCAATAAACGAAGTGCTGTGGTGAGATATTTATTTACTGTTTGATTCCAATGTATTTTGCAAACTTGGTACGCTCCCTAGAAACATTTTTCACCATAATACAAGTTTTTTATTATTATAAAACCAATCTAACCACAGTACTTTGTTAATTTTTGGTACATGTCCTGATCTCGTGACTACCCATACATATTTCATTAATGAACATGGCAAGATCATTGTATATTAACCATGATAATGATTATTTGTTGCCTTGGTTTTGGGGTACTAATAAACAAAATGATAAAATCGTTATATATGTATAATATATACATTGTATATATTAAAATTTTCATGTATGTATAAGCTACTATTTGGAATTGTCGGGGAAAGTGTTTATTTTCTGTTAAGAATGAACCCTGGAAGATACAATGGGACTTTATTCTGTTGTTAATTTTCAATATTTCCAACTCTATAAAATTTTAAATAACGTTCTTTTAACGACTGAATATTGTTACAATAAAAATAATTTAAATATGTAATTAAAACCAAACCGACATTATTATATACTATACGCACATATAAACAGTATCTTCCAGCATATGTTTTACCAGTTACCACAACAACAATAGATATATACAATTTTTTTTTGCATATTTACTTTGTGACGGATTATTTATATGAAATTAGGATATGTCCAAATGAATTTTATAGTGATAACTATACATATTTAGAATAAACATACATACATACATATGCAAATATGAATTATGAGTTATTGTTGTATTTATTTCTTAAAAACACCTTTACAAAAAAAAAAACAAATTAACAATAAAACTGTTTGCAAGTTTTGGTTTTATATAATACAACATTTGTACTTTTATTGCTTAGTAACTCGTTCGTGCTCGCTCTTATTAACGCATTCTGGACCCTAAATTCTCTGTACTTCATTCACTACACGCTCTTGCTCTATGTGGTCGATACAGGCACTGTGGCACTGGCGCTAGTATTTTCCTAGAGAGCAAATGTGCATTTATCTCGTTAGAGTTTATAAATTTGAAAAGCTCTCTGGGTCTCACTCCTGAGTTCTGAGAGACTTCTTGAGCTGGGCTTTCTAAAAAGGTGCTGTACTGTTTATTTCTGTTCCCGCAAAATTGCAGGTGTTGTGGCCTACTACAATGAGTACCGCAGCTCCATGGTGGAAGGGTCCATCTGAACACTAGCTTCCAAACATTATTAGTCTCTCTCTAAAAAAAGTCGGTCTTGCGGTGAACGAAGACAATAGGAAGTATTCGCTGTCATTTAAAGTTGTACTTCGGACTAAGCAGCCAAATGAGAAATAAAGCCCTCTCCCGAAGAACAAAGAGTACCCTCTATAAGTCTCTCGTCGTACCTGTCCTGTTCGGAGTCATAGACAGGGTCAAGAGAAAATGAGATGACCCTTGGAGTATTTGAGATAAAAGTTCTCTTGGAGATATATGTATGGTCCTTCCGGGGATGTCAATGGTAAGTATCGAAGGAAATTTAACGATAAGCTGTATTAGTTTAACGTAGTTTGACCATTGTGCAGCGAATTAAAGCCGAAAGGCTCCGCTGGCTGGGTCATGTAATGCGAATGAGCAAAAAAGCTCCAGCCCAGAAGGAAGGGGGCCTCGACTGAGCTAAAAGCAATAGGTGGAGTATGACTGGAATTCCCTTGGTGTTGTTGCACAAATGTCAGGCAGCGTCACCCCGCGTGTACTGCTCTTGGCCGGGCCTGTGTCGTTTAGGTACGATGGGTACAGCACAAGTACTGGTACCGTTTTCGTAGAACCGGAAATACATAGAAACTAGCCTTGTAGGCCATGTAGGTCATTTAGCGTTACCCAGGGTGCACCAACGGGGAGGCGACCTACTCTTACACCCCTAGTGTTCCCTTTAGTCGCTAAAAAGCAATGACTGGCGATGCAATATAAAGATTCCTCCTGTAGTATTACATAAACACACCGCCCTTTTTCGTCTAATTGTCATGTGCACAAAAATGCATAAACAAATAAGAGTGTAAACAACAACACTTTACCCAAATTAGTTACAATGAACTCAACGGGAGTTTATGCAAAGACAGCACATGCCGCATATAGCGAGAGTCTTGTTACACTTGTGCGGATGGTCAAAGACACCGCCAAAGACAGTCGCATTGCATAACTGAGTCACAACGCCAGTTCGCCAGTTGGCCAATACGACTGTCATACCGACACATTTATTGTATACTGTAAATAGTTTGTAAGTATTAGTGTAAGAATTTTGTATAAAAGAAAGTTAAGTCAATAAAGAATAACATTCACTGATCGAACTTCCAAAGTTTAATTGATCGTTGGCTATATGGCGATCCTGCCAGGAGTCTAAAATAAATTTAGGCTTTAAAAGGCGATCCCGCCAGGCTTTAAAAGGCGAAACCGCCAGCCAGATAAAACAATATACACTTTGGCTTTAAAAGGCGATACCGCCAGCCGAAAATAAAAAATTTTTTTTTTAATAATTCACTTGGAAGGACAATTAAAAAACCATCACTGAAGGGACTGGCCCTCGTGGTGTACCAGCAAGGGCGGCAAGCAAAAAAAAAAACAAACTAACATCACTGAGGGACTGGCCCTCGTGGTGTACCAGCGAAGGCAGCAACATAACAGGGTGGTATTTGGCTCGAAACGCACTGAATGTATTGAGGTAACATGGTATGGTAAAGGCACTGAAGATAAACGTGGTGAAGACATAACAGATGGAATTGAGTCAGGTTCGTGGCAGTCGTGTGCGTACATAAAAAGGGTGGAATATTAAGGACTGGCAGCAAAATGATGGCGGCATAGCTTTAAGTATATATATATGTAATTAAATAAATAAGTTTTTTAGAAAACTTCGGCACGCCTTATGGTCGCCATCCAAATAGCAGTAATTTGCTTAGGGGTAAAAGTTTAAAAATTAAATATTGAAAATTTTGTTTATATAACCGAATTTTTACGAAATATAATGCAAAAGATTTCGACTCAAGAGGAGTCTGATAAACTATTCCAAGAAGAAATTGATAAACTTTTTCAAAAGTGTATAGACACATTTATTAAAGGTTCAAATCAGATCCTCGAGAGTCGCAAATCCGAAAAAATTGGCCCTAAACCGATTACTATTGAAGAGTATCGGAAAAGGAATAAAATAAATAAAACGGAAAAAATTCCTAAAACCCCTGCCCCAAACATTGTACATAAACGAAAAAGGGCAGGCAGAAAAGTAAAAAGAAGAATAGAGTTAGCTAAATTGCATCAACAATTTAACTTTGCCACTAACTCTGATGAAAGATTAAAAATTCAAGAAAAAATAAAATTGTTAAGACATCAATAATAATAAAAAAAAAAAATTGAGTAAATTTAAATGCTTTTTCAAATTTAATTATTTTAAATAAATTTTCTTCTGATGGATAGTGCATTGCCCGATGATCTTGATTACGACGCAATAAACAGAATTGCGGATAACTTAGAGCGTGAAAACGCAGACATTGCTCGTAAATCAAGATCACGAGATAAGGGAAGTAACAGACATAATTTAAATTGCTTAAGGAAATTTTGGATATTTATAGGAATGGGTAGAGAACCTACAATGGAAGATTTATTATATCCTTCCACAATAGTAGAAGAAATAAATAGATGAATAAGTAAAGTACATCCTGAAAATAAATTTTAATTAAAAACAGAAAAAATTTTTTTTTATGAATAAATAAAAATTTAAATACGTAAAATTTTTTTTATTAAATAAATAAAGTTAGTTTAGAAAATAAAGTTTAATTTAAAATTAAAAACAAAAAAAAATTTTTTTTATGAATAAACAAAAATTTGAACTCGAAAAATTTTTCTATTAAATTTTAAAATGACCTGGTGGAAAATTGCACTAAACGGCATCTTAATAGGAATAGCAGGATACGAAGTAGGAAAAGAAACTTCAGGTGAAGACACCTACGATACTAAAATAGTTAAATATGAACCACACCCTATCGTGGAAAACAAGGCAGAAATGTCCGATAAGTGGTTGACCGCTTTTGTATGCGTAGTTACATTTTTAATTGTCACAATAATAATTCTATTAAAAAATTATATAAAGAACAAATTGAGACAATTGAATAATGTACAACAACGCATCTAAGCAAAAGACAACATCAAAAACTTTTTTTAAAAAGGGAACACAAATAATAATAATAAGCAAAATTAAATAAAGAAACTAATAATGTAAATAAGCCAATTTTCACCTTATTTAAGAAAATTTTAAATTTGTAATAAAGAAAAATCGTACCACAATGGGTGAAAGTACGTTAAAGATTGAGATTTATCTATTTCTCATCTCCCTTTCGGTTGAACTAAAGATTAACTCGTGCTATGCCGAAGGCACTAATCGTTATAGAAAGGGCAAGAGCAATACAAAAAGCCAACTGCCACCTAATTATCCCCAGTTAAAAGACAAATGGGAAGAATCGTTAGAAAAATGTTTCGAATTAATCGAAAACAAATACAAATACATAAATAAAGCAATTAAAACTAAAAGAGAACTGGTTGTCAAGCAATTGACAATATTAATAAAATTTGTTAACAATATAACGAAAATAATAGGATACCTATATATCCAAGTGACTAATATTCACCAAAAAGATGGACAACAAACCTTGTTCATAAATATAATAACATACCCGGCAGATAAACTCAATAAAAAACAAGCAGTATCAACTTCGTTCGAAGAAAACATTCTAACCAAGTTCAACAAGTTCTCACCAAAAAAGAGTAAGAAGGTGAAAAACAAAACCAAAGTTTCCCCAAAAAAGAATACCAAAATGGCACAGACAGCTATAGAATTTATTAAAACAGCTTCATCAATGCTACCAGAGTTTGATGGTAAGCCTGAGAATCTACATAGTTTCCTAGATGCACTCGATATACTTGAGCAAATCAACGATACACACGAGGCATTGGCCATTACCATGATAAAAACAAAGCTGAAAGGTACAGCAAGGAATTTTATTAGTAATGAGACCACGATCGAACAAATAAAAAACAAATTAAAGACCGCAATAAAGGGTGAATCAGTGGAGGTTTTGACCGCTAAACTACTGAACATCCAACAGCGTAGCAAAACTGCTAACCAATACACAGCGGAAATTGAAAAAATCACAAGATCATTAGAAGGAGCATATATCTCTGATGGATTAAACCCAGACTTAGCCACGAGATATGCAACACAGGCAGCAGTTAAAGCCATGTGTAAAAACTGCTCTAATGACAAGGTCAAAATGATCATGCAAGCAGGAACGTTCTCGACAATGAACGATGCAATCTCCAAATTTATCAACAGCTGTACAGAAAAAGCGAACAGCACAAACAAAAACTTGCATAGACGCCAACAAAATTACTCCAGAAGTAATTATCACACGAATAGCCAAAGTAATAATTACAGAAGAAATAAAATGCAATCAGCTAAAAATTAAAGAAAATTAAACTAGCTCGTTTTCGAAAGAAAATTTGTAGCATAAAAACCGATTGTTGAGGATAAGATTGACTTAGGACAATACTTTACCAGGCTGAAATAAGCCGGCAATCCGGAAAAAATGAAAAATACAGTTGTCCATAGGGACAAATTGTTTAAATAATAATTACTCGAGTAGAAGCATTTATAAAATAAAAAATTGGTACCAAGTTCTCCAAAAAAAAAAAAAGTTTAATAATCAACCAACAATACATATATAAAGTTTATTTAACTAACCAGTGATACATATAAAGCGTAATATAAAATAAATAAAAAAAAATAAAAATAAAAATTTTATTAAAATATCATAAAAATATTAGTAAGGAAATTAACATAGGAAATTTAGTTTTAGTTAGAGAAGAGGCCTCTCATAAGTTAGAGAATAGATATACAGGACACTATAAAGTTAAAGCAATTGATAAAAATAACAACTATACATTAATTCCACATAGCATAGGAGATAGTAATAAAAACAAAAAGGAAATCGTAATTCATAAGAATAGGCTTAAACCAATTTAAAAAACATTTAAAAATAAGCATAGCACTTTATCCATAATAAATTCGTAATACAAAAAAAAAAGAGGCATTTTTTTTTACACAGGCATTCAAATTTACTCAATCCGATATACGGCACAAGCCGTATACAAACAAACACAAAACAATGGTAACAAGACACTAAACAATTAAAATTTTGTCAATCCAAACAAAACGTCAAACGGTTCATTAACTCAGAAAAATAGACATATATAGTTGATTACAAATATATATATCTATTTTTTTTTAAGGGGGAAGGTGTAGTATTACATAAACACACCGCCCTTTTTCGTCTAATTGTCATGTGCACAAAAATGCATAAACAAATAAGAGTGTAAACAACAACACTTTACCCAAATTAGTTACAATGAACTCAACGGGAGTTTATGCAAAGACAGCACATGCCGCATATAGCGAGAGTCTTGTTACACTTGTGCGGATGGTCAAAGACACCGCCAAAGACAGTCGCATTGCATAACTGAGTCACAACGCCAGTTCGCCAGTTGGCCAATACGACTGTCATACCGACACATTTATTGTATACTGTAAATAGTTTGTAAGTATTAGTGTAAGAATTTTGTATAAAAGAAAGTTAAGTCAATAAAGAATAACATTCACTGATCGAACTTCCAAAGTTTAATTGATCGTTGGCTATACTCCTACTAGAGATGGGAACGTGCGTGATTTTTGCTGCACAACACGACACGGCCATGTAACCGAATTTCGAAAGTAGGCACTAACACTCGGGAAAAAATCACTAAAACCCGGGACGACACGACACGCACGAAAAAAAACTCTTTAAAAGATTCCTTAAAAGATTTTGCATTGGGCATTTTTCGGATTTTTCACTCCGCTACAAATCAACCACCTCTAATATATTTCAGAATTTTTTCCAGCAACGCTCTATCTGAAAATTTGGTTCAAAAGCAACATATCTCAACTAAAACTGTATTGAACCTCCGTTCAGATAGGCTGTTCGTGTTTTGTTTGGATTTGGACCCAGCACGATCACAAACGAGAACGACACGAAATCGCATTTTAAAACACGAGCACATGGATACACGCGTGCGTATTTCGTGCCACGGTTGAAAACACGCACGACGCCTATCTCTACCTCCTTCCTCTCAGGACACTTTGAATGAATTATTGAATTTTCAATCCTTGGCCTAGCATCTACACTATTTCAAGTTGGAATTTAAAAAGCGTTAATTGGATTTTAGAATTGTCAATTGGATTTTAGAAAGCGTTGATTGGATTTTAGAATTGTCAATTGGATTTTCGAAATCCAATTGATTTTAGAAAACTTAAAAACAATTTCAATTTATGTTTTCTAAACCCAATTGGCGCTTTCTGAAATCCAATTTACGCCATTTGCAAAGTATAAGTTTACAGTCAATTGGATTTTAGAAAGCGTCAATTGGATTTTAGAAAGCCAGAATTTAAATTGTTTCGATTTTCTAAAATCCAATTGACGCTTTCTAAAATCCAAATAACGCCATCCAAAATCCAATTGAAGCTTTCTAAAATTTCATTGTAGCATACATCTGAAGTTGAGCGCAAAGTTTTGAGGCGAGGTTAACAAAGCTTATGGGTGAGTTACATAAAGCTTTATTTTGGCTTTACCTCAAACTTTGACTTTGACAGAAAAGTTCAGTATACGTATTTAAACGAAGCATGGCTAATTGGAGACCTCAAAGTTGAAGCAAGGTCAAAAATTGGCAAACTCTCAAATTTTGCTTGCTTTGCTTGCTTTGACAATCAGATCTTGATGACTTTGCTTTAATTAAAGAATAAAAAGTTGGAGGAAATAATAATTAATTCATTTTTTCTCTATTAAATTAATAAATTAACCAAAACAGTCTGAATGCAAAGAAAAAATATCGAAAACAAATGTATAAAAGAGAAGCGCAAGGCGTTCATTGTAACATACCTCTGAAGTTGGACGCAAAGTTTTGAGGTAACAAATGTCAGGCGAGGTTAACAAAGCTTTATGTATTCGACCCTTTAATGGGCCAGTTACATAAAACTTTATTTTGGCTTTACCTCAAACTTTGACTTTGACAGAAATGTTCAGTATACGTATCTAAACCAAGCATGGCAAATTGGAGACCTCAAAGTTGAAGCGAGGTTGTAATTTGGCAAACTCTCAAATTTTGCTTGCTTTGCTTGCTTTGACAATCAGATGTTGATGACTTTGCTTTAATTTAAGAATAAAAAGTTGCAGGAAATAATAATTAAATAATTTTTTCTCTATTAAAGTAATAAATTAACCAAAACAGTCTGAATGCAAGGAAAAAAATAACGAAAACAAATGTATAAAAGAGAAGCGTCAAGGCGTTCATTGTAGCATACCTCTGAAGTTGGACGCAAAGTTTTGAGGTATCAAATGTCAGGCGAGGTTAACAAAGCTTTATGTATTCGACCCTTTATGTATTTGACCTTTAAAGGGTCAGTTACATAAAACTTTATTTTCACTTTACCTCGAACTTTGACTTTGACATAAAAGTTCAGTATACGTGTTCAAACGAAACGTGGCATATAGAAGACCTCAAAGTTGAAGCAAGGTTAAAATTTGGCAAACTCTCAAAGTTTGCTTGCTTTGACAATAAGATGTTGATGACTATGCTTTAATTAAAGAATAAAAAGTTGGAGTAAATAATAATTCATTCATTTTTTCTCTATTAAATTAATAAATTAACCAAAACACTCTGAATGCAAGCCAAGCATGGCAAATTGGAGACCTCAAAGTTGAAGCGAGGTTGAAATTTGGCAAACTCTCAAATTTTGCTTGCTTTGACAATCAGATGTTGATGACTTTGCTTCAATTAAAGAATAAAATGTTGGAGAAAATAATAATTAATTCATTTTTTCTCTATTAAATTAGTAAATTAACTAAAACACTAAGAATGCAAAGAAAAAAATAACGAAAACAAATGTATAAAAGAGAAGCGTCAAGGCGTTCATTGTAGCATACCTCTGAAGTTGGACGCAAAGTTTTGAGGTAGCAAATGTCAGGCGAGGTTAACAAAGCTTTATGTATTCGACTCTTTATGTAGTTGAGGCTTAAGTTTTAAGTACCTCAAAAGGGCATCAGACATTTTTTTCCATAGAACTAAAACTGTCGATTTTGGGATATGTGGAGAAAAGTGGGCAGCATAGCCAAAAAAAATATAACGTAATAATAGCGCGAAACAAACTGGTGAATACGTATACGTATACGCTATAGCGAAATGTTTTCGCGTGGAATAGTCGTTACTGCGCATTCAAGGCAACCCTGGTCGCTAGTGCTGCCATTGTCAAAATCAGCTGCAATAACAAATGAGGGGAATTATCGTCAATTGATTATCGTACACGCTTATTTATATGCTTATCTTGCGATTCAATAAAATATTTAACAAATTTCTTATCAACAATCCGAGAAACAAGTCTTTCATGCGGAAAAAGTAGCTGTTGCAGAGTTGGAATAAACGTATTTTACCACTTGGGTAAGTTTTCACGGTTACTTTATAGCAGTTTATTATATATTTAATCAATACCTTTTATTTAAATGCTAGTCCCATGCACAATTACACATATATGTATGTATCCACAGCGCTTGAGGGCACATGCACTTATTGCACGCAAAAATAAATTATTTAACAAAGAAGTTGATGACTTGAGCTAACTATAACAATAAAATTAATTTATGGTATTGATTTTCTTCTAGCGCACAATTTTTTAGCAATTACTAATGGAAACAAATACCAAAGTAATTTATATGAAAATACTAAGCAATTTTCTTTATACCATATATTTTTATAAATTTTATCTTTCCAGTGTGACTAGAGCTAGATTAGTAAACCTATTAGACCTAAACCATTAAATTAATATTTTGCAAAAGCAAATCACTTTTATTTTTTGCGTCTCCATGGAGCAATCTGATCTTTGATCCTAAAGGCAGAATTAGTCTTATCGCTAAGGCCATACCCATAACGCTAATCAGCTGTTCCAACTAAGCTTATGGAAATCAATATAAACGATTAGTGATGCCATAACATAACGCTAACGCGTGTACATTGATTTCAAAGGGGTGCACAATAGTACAAAATCGAAATATTGAGGAATTAAAGCCAATTTTCGACTTTTGATTTTCACAAAAAAAATAATTACGTTTCACTACACATTAGTGTACTAAATTAAAAACAAAAAACAATTTAGCCAGCTTTAATGGCGGAAATGATTTCGGAGAATTTGCCAAACCACTGTCGAGGGATCACCCCGTTTCAAAAAACTTTGTTAAAGAATTTGTTGAGGTTAATTCTACTGGGCTTATATCCCAGAATAGTTAGTGTTGTAGGCCGAGCACACTACCGCTACAACCTTAATTTATAGTTTCCTCTTTGTATAACAGCAGTAGTGATGTTATTTTCATCTATAAATACCCCATGCAAAATTTTAGACCGATATCTCAACCCTATTTTATTCCTTAAAAATTGAATTTTGAACCACTGTGGGGTGGTTGGAACAGCTGATTAGCGTTATGAGTATGGCGTTAGCGATAAGGGTAACTTATTCTGCCTTAAACCATCTCCAATCGGGATATAATTTTTTCTGTGATATCTTGTTGTTGTTGTAACGAGGTGTAGTCCTGCCCAACGCGTATTTTTCCTTAACCTAAATTGTCATCAATATCTTCTAACGGGAGTCCAAGGAAACTAGCAGTTTCAATAGGGTTGGACCAAAGAGAGATGGGTGTTAGAAGAGTGGGATCAGAAGAGCAAGAAAATAAGTAATTGGTATTGTGGGGGACGAGCCGCATGCCGGACATACATTCGGCACATCAGGGTTCAGTTTAGATATGTAGGAGTTTAACCTGCTACAATATCCAGAGCGTAATTGAGCCAGAGTGACCCTTGTCTCTCGAGGAAGATGACGCTCCTCTTCAGAAATGCCTGGTGTTGCGGCGTGTAAGACATTGTGTAGCGGACAGAGCGCAGAGTAATGGCCAACAGACGTTGTATGTATATGCCCCAAGGCCTGTTTATGCACCTGTAGATCAAACGGCGTTGTTATATATAGTGTCGGATCTCATCAAAATGTTTACGTAAATGCGACCTTATGGTCCTAGGAGGCGGAATGGGTTCAAGCAGTTGTCTGCTGGGATGCTGGGGTTTACAGCAAGTTTACTGCTTGTTTAGCATTTCATTATGCTCCCTAACTGGAAGCATTTCCACCTCATTATGTATATGAGATATAGGTGACATAAGGACGCACCCCGTAGCGGTTATGAGCGCGGTATTTTGACAAGCCTGAAGCTGATTCCAGTGAACGTCTGCAAGCCCCGGCGACCATATCCGCGACGCATAGTTCAGGATCGGCCGACCAATTGCCTTGTACGTTACCAACAACGTTTCTTTGTCTTTACCCCAAGTACTGCCGGCTAGTGACTTGAGGATTTTGTTGCGGCTCTGTAATTTTGAGACAATTGCAGCTGAATGGGCAGCGAAAGTGTGCATGGTGTCGAAAGTCACGCCTAAGATTTTTGGGTGAGCGACAGTAGGTATTTTATGATCGCCTACATAAATTTCTAATACCATACCAACCTGCGCTGTCCACGTCGTGAATAAGGTCGCCGAAGACTTTGTTGGCGACAATGTCAAGCTTCGGGCGGTGAAGAACTCGACTAGAGAGGGGAGATAGCCATTTATTTTAGAGCACAGCTCATCAACGGAAGTACCAGTTGCCAATATCGTGCAATCGTCTGCGTAAGAAACAATCGTTACTTCTTCTGGTGGAGGAGGAAGCTTCGAAATATAGAAGTTAAACAATAACGGGGAAAGGGCACCACCCTGTGGTACCCCTTTTTTGATCTTCCTGGCTTTAGATTTTTTGTTTCTGAACACAACAGACGACCGACGACCACTGAGATAATTGGCGATCCAACGCTTGAGACAGGGGGGGGGGGGAGTGACGAGTCTTCCAAATCGGATACAAGCTGCCCATGATTTACTGTGTCAAAAGCTTGACTCAAATCGAGTGCAACTAGAACCGTCCTGTCATTAGGCCTGTTTTGATTTAGACCGTCAGTTATCTGAGTGTTTATGACATTTAGAGCAGATGTTGTGCTCCTACCTTTCCTGAAGCCATGTTGGTGCTCGGCTAACATCAAATGTGATGTGTAGAGCGGGAGTAAGACCGCCTCAAGTGTCTTTACTGCTGGCGAGAGGAATGATATCGGACGATATGACTCCCCAACGTTAGCTGGCTTGCCAGGCTTTAGTAGTGGGATCACAGTTGCCTGCTTCCATTTGTCGGGTATGACAGCTGTGATCAAAGACAGATTGGAGACGGCAGTTAAATATTTAACTCCTACTGGGCCGATATGCTTGAGGTGCACCATGGCTATGCCATCAGGGCCGATGGCTTTGGAATTTTTGCCCTTCCGGATGGCCTCTTGAACCTCTGTAGCGGTGATGGAAGATTCCACGTCTTGTCCTGTCTTGCGCAGGGTGCGGGACATACTGTCGACAAAAAGCCTGCGCACATTTCCTCGGGTCATTTAATGTCTTGTCACCAAAGGTGATGTCGACATTTTTTGGTGGACCCGAAGGATTCGACACGGCTTGACGGTGGACCATAAGCTGATCTCATTTTTGTGTCAACATTGCCAAACCATTCGACCAATCATGCTCTATGGAGTTGTGGTATGGTGGCCTGCGCTGAGCAAGGCAACAAACCTTAATCTGCTAGGTAAAGTACACAGATCTTGCATGATCTGTATAAGCGGTGCGTTAAGAACAACGCCCAATGAAGCACTCCAGGCCATTCTTGGCATTTTGCCACTCGATCTGGAAGGGCACCGGGTAGCAGCAGCATCGGCTCTACGTCTAAGGGAAACGTCCGGCTGGGGCGCAAGCACTACTGGACACGCCTGTATTTTGGGATCCTATAGCTTTCTTCCGCTGAGCACGGATCGTTGTGCGACCACAACAGTCGGAGATAGCTGTTTTAAAATCAACATTCCCAGCAGGGAAGAATGGGAGAGCACGGATCGGAGTCCCGCCACTCATGGCGGCACTTCCATTTATACTGATGGCTCGAAGTTAGACGGCAGAGTTGGAGGAGGGGTTTATTCAAAGGATCTGAACCTTGAGCTCTCCTTCAGACTACCTGATCACTGCAGTGTCTTCCAGGCTGAAGTTTCAGCAATCATGGACGCCGCGGCTTGGATAGGCCAACACACTATCGGACACGACATTTTTATATTCAGCGACAGCCAGGCGGCCATCAAATCCCTTGGCTCTTATTCGTTCAACTCTGAACTGACGCTCAGCTGTCGTCGATCTCTACAGGAGATGGCCCAACAGAATCGCGTGAACCTCACATGGGTCCCGGGGCATAGGGACATTGAGGGAAATTGTAGGGCAGACGAACTTGCGAGGCAGGGCACGACCAAGCAGGTTCTTCGGGATAAAGAGCGCTTAGGTATGCCGTTTGCCACTTGCAAGCTTATGCTGAAGGAGTACACACTCCGCCAAGCCAACGAAAGATGGCTGCAATCTCCAGGATGCCGGATATCCAAAGAAACCTGGCCGAAATGGGATCATAAAAGATCGAGACAAATTTATGCCCTAAGGAGAAGAGAAATCTCCATATTAATAGGCGTATTGACTGGGCACTGCCTCATTGGTAGGCACGCAGAAAGACTTGGTGTGCCCTACCGACGATGCTGTAGGAGTTGTAAGGATGATGAGGAGGAGGAAACGGTGGAGCACCTCATCTGCAACTGCCCGGCTTTAAGTGGCGCGAGAATGCGCTTTTTGGGAGTTCCCTTCCTGGTTAGCCTACGCCAGGTCACGGAGCTGGACATAAAGGACCTGATGGCCTTCATCAAGTCATCTAAATGGTTCGAGGAGGAGTAACGGTGTCGGTATAGGAACGTCAGTCCCGGGATTCTGCTATGTGGAGAATTCCGTTATTACCGGGATTTTCCATATGGCAGGGTCCCGGAACTGACTTTCCTAGTGTTGGTGGTATCACAACGGGCCTTTTAATACTGGCCTAGGTGTGCCTCTACGGTAGCCACTTGAACCTAACCTAACCTTGCCAAACCAGTGATGTACAAAATTTTAAGAATGCAGTTTTGTAGGAAATCAAGTTCTCCACTAAAAAGTTTTTCAATGGAAATTTTCGTCAGACGGACCTTTCCAGGGGTAATCGAGATTTATGGCCTCATTATGTATTGCGAACGATTCGTTTGCTCACAAGATCGCCCAGCCATCGCATTATCTATCATTTTCGTTTGATCTATAGATTTTTTCAAATATTTTCGACTTTTCTTTGACATAAAAAACAAAAATGTAAGAAAATGCGATATTGTGAGTTATCGTTCGCAATACATAATGAGGCCATTAAGAATTGTTATATTTTTTATACTCCCCATTTACTTTGGAAATTTGTCAAAATTTGTTGAATAATCTAAAAAAAGTGTCGAAACATTTTTTTTTTTATAAAGTTAAAACTTATTAATAAAGATGAAAAAGTGTTTTCTTTTTATCTTGGCCAAATTTTTTCCCTTATTGGAAAAATTTTATTTTTTACATCATCTAAAAACAATCTAAAATGAAAACAAATCCCTGGCTTTTTTTTTGGTTCAATCCGAACCTTTCCCGTTCTAAATTCTGATGCCGAATCCGGATTCAGCAGTCAACTCGTTCTCGGAATTTGTATTAATTTTTTTAGTCCTAAAAAATCGAAACTAGAAATGAAAGACCCTCAACGAACAATATTAAGTTCTGTACTGCGTTTCTGTAACTCAATTCGATCGATCGTCTCGACTGAAATGGTCGATTCGACGTCATATTGACGGCACACTCATTTTTTTTTGTTTCTCTAATAAAATTTTATTTTGTCGATTTATTTTCTCACTTGCTTTTGAGGTAGTGACAAATTTTAATTTTTTTTTTTTTATTTTGAATCGAGTCGAGTGTGACGACTTTAAATCGAGAATTTTGTCGATTTTTTACAGAAACGGGGCGCTGAAACTTTTACATATTTTTTTTTCCGTCATCATTGTTTTAGTTTTTTTGCCCAGTCTAATCTTCACAACAGTTTGTACATTCGAGTTGTATAGCTGTTGGATGGTAATTTAGTCGTTCATGATCGATTGTGGTGATCGCTGATACATTGATCGCGTAAGAGTTTCACATGAAGAAGCAAATGTATTTAAATACGTACAAATACATATATATATATGAAAAAGACAAAAAAAATTTTGTGTGCCGTATTCGTTAATAGAAATTGCTTACTTTTGAATTTGTTTTCCCATACCGTTTTCCTTATACGAGGGTAGTCTCAAAATAAAATGAATAAAAATACTCACGTAAAGAAATAGTAAAAAAATAAAGTAAAAAATCAAAAACTTGTACGTAACCGAAATACTTAACAGTTCTAATTTGCACATGACATTATTTCTTTTATTCGGAGATCGGTTTTCCGAAATTTATGAAAGCTTAATTCGGCGAGAAAAAAGTTAAATGACGATGTTTCCGACAGGTTGTTGTTGTTGGACATACACTTTCCTAATGTGCTGAATTATAAACTATGGCGTTATCAGTCTTAGCCTTATCGGTTTCTCAAAAAGATGTTTCTCAAGAAGATGTTTGAGAGGTTCCAACGACAGGAAGTTTTATGTATCGGAATTACAGATGAGTATATCCGTCTTTAATCAATATTTATGAGCACACGTTCCGAATAAGCAGGCCAAAACAGGACCATAAAAACAAAATATTTGGAGTTATCAGTGCTTTATCAGCTGACTATCAGTGATGCATGAGCGTAGTCGGGTAGGGGCAAATGCCCCAACCTAAGCCAAATGTCCTCGAAAAATTCTGCGTTTTATAAGAAAATATTAATCTTTGTCCTCGAGGACATTTGGAGAAAATGCTGAAACAACGAGGACTTTTCAAAGAGTATTCTCGTAAAAAAGAGGACAATTTGGGAAAAAGGCGGAAAAAAGGAAAATTTTTATAAAACATTAAAGAAAAAAACTTAGCCAATGTCCTCGAAAAATTCAAAATTCTGCGTTTTTTAAGAAAGAATTAATTTTTGTCTCCGAGGACAATTGGAGAAAATGCTGAAACAACGAGGACTCTTCAAAGATTATTCTCCTAAAAAACGAGGACAATTACGGGAAAAGCGATTTTTCTAAAAAAATAAAGAAAAAAACTTAGTCTATGTCCTCGAAAAATTCTGCGTTTTTTAAGAAAGAATTAATCTTTGTCCCCAATTGAAAAATGAAAATTTGGGAAAAAGCGGAAAAAGGATTATCTATGAAAATTGTTATAAAAAAATTAAAGAAAAAACTTAGCTGTCCTCGAAAAATTCTGCGTTTGTTAAGAAATAATTAATTTTTGTCCCCGGACATTTTGAGAAAATGCTGAAACAACGAGGACTTTTCAAAGAGTATTCTCCTGAAAAACGAAGACAATTAGGGAAAAAAGCGAAAAAAGGTATCAATGAAAATTTTTATAAAAAAAATAAAGAAAAAAAACTTAACTTTGTCCTCGAGGACATTTGGTGAAAAGCTTAAACAACGAGTACTTTTCAAAGCGGAAAAAAGGAGTATCAATGCAAATTTTTATAAAATGAGAAACCAAAAACTTATACTTTTAAGTATACCTCAATATTCATGTCAATGTTCTACTTTTTTTTTTAAGTCTTCGTTTTTTCTTTGATTTTTGAGAAATTGTCCTCGAGAAAAGGCCTAAAAAAGCCATTGTGGTTCCGCACCCGAATTTTGGGCCCTGGACCGAAATTCGTCTTTGATCAGCCTCTATAATTTCTCAGAAAAGGCTCTAGGATAAACAATGTTTAGATTGCATGCACTTTTCTATTTTTTGTTTCTTTTGCAAATGGTAAAAAAGCGATGAACGCGAACCTTGTTCGAAAAAACCTGCTCAAAACTTCGATCCCGGCTACGGGGTCAACGAAATCGTTAACAATACAGTTGGGCTAGTACCACAAGGACTGTCAGCATCAGTACAATCTTGTCTGGTCTCTCACGTAACTTTTGATAAGTAGATATTCCGACTAGGTAGGGCGAAGCACTGCTACAACAACCCGGTTTTTTTCGAACCGGTTTAAGAAGTTTTTTATACACGTGACTTAATACTAACTAGTTTTTATTTTTTATAAAATGGAAAAATATTTTAAAAATTTGTGTTATCTCAGAACTTTTTTGAGAATACCCTATTTAAATTTTTTTTAATAACCTACTATTTTAAAACTATTTCCAGAACGCCACATCTTAGAATGAGTTTCAAGAAAGAATGAGTTTCTAAAAAGAAAAATTTAATGGTTTTCGAGCTGAATTTTGAAATATCGCTTTTTTGAATAATTTCTGAATTTGGAAAATATTTTTCAAAACTCATATGTCGAAATACTTTGAATCCGTGTTTCTTAAATAATTGTTTCAAATCTAACTATGTATGTATATTTGTATTTTACTGGCTGTAACCGTTTTTTTTTATATTTTAAGAATTAAATCCCGTTTTTTTGCAATTGCCATTTTTGTAATAATTCGAAAAAATTCGAGTAATCAAAAACCCTAATAAGAAGATTTTAAGATCAAAAGTAACAATGCAATTAACCTTATTAATGAACTCTGTTATAACCCTATTATTATTCCTTTCTTATCGAAAACAGATCAGCACGTATTGAATTCAAGTTGTCATGGTTACCTTAGCAGAAATTAAAAAGCTGAGGATAGTACATCTAGGTATTGCCATTACCTTCTTTGTATCTGGCCTTGTCATCAATGTTGTGCAACTAATATTGTATGTGGGTTTGAAACCCTTTAACATTTCGCTCTACAGGCACATCATGAATTATCTTTGTTATTCGTTGCATTCACGTAAGTTATTAAATATTCACTTATGTGAACTCTTAATTAGTACCTAATACAAATTCATTATTACCTTTATAGAACTAATCTTCGTAGCTGAATGGTATTCGCATGGCAAACTACATATATATATGGACCCTGATGATTTGGCACAATTCAGTGGCCAGGAACATGCTTTAATCGTACAAAATCATTCATATGAAATCGATTGGTTGAGCGGTTGGATGTTCGCCGATAAAGTTGGTGTATTGGGCAATTGTAAGGCATATGCAAAGAAAGCCATTTCGTATGTGCCCATTGTGGGTTGGGCATGGAAGTTTGCTGAATTTGTATTTTTGGAACGCTCATACGACAAAGATAGCGAAATAATCGATCGTCAATTGAAAGAAGTATTTGCTTACCCCGATCCTGTATGGTTGCTACTTAATGCCGAGGGCACACGCTTTACAGCAAAGAAACATGAAGCATCTGTACAATTTGCAAAAGAACGTGGACTTACTTTACTAAAGCATCATTTGATACCACGCACAAAAGGTTTCACCACGAGTTTACCTGCAATGCGTGGTCGCTGTCCCGCTATTTATGACACCAACTTGGCCTTCAAACGTGATGACAAGGTATTTAGTATGGTATAGAACTATTTTTCGGCTTTTATTTAATAATCTAATTAAATCACCTAGAATTCGCCAACCATATCTACCCTGCTCAATGGACTTCCCGTAGATGGTTATTTATATGCGCGCCGTATACCAGTTGAGAACGTGCCTACTGACGAAAAAGCCGCAGCTCAATGGCTACAGAACTTATATTGCGAAAAAGATCGTATTATTGATAGCTTCCATACAACCGGTAGCTTCTTTGAAACCTCCGGCTTTAAAGAAGTACCTGAGACCGTTTTCAAATATCGCAAATGTAGTCTAATCAACTTTGTTCTCTGGGCAATATTTACGATAACTGTGATAGTCTATTATTTAGTATCATCGTTTTTGGCACGCAATTGGATTGGATTTACGATTGTTTCAAGCTTAATTTTGTCAAGTAAGTAGAAATGTAAAAATAATATATCGAGCCCTTAGCTAAATTCTCGCTTAGCCAATCGTTACTGCAGAGGTTGTGCATACAAAATATGAAAACCACATTATATTTATAGTTCGAACTCAGGAGAACTCCCAGAATTTGAACCCATGTACATAAATGTTATAGATATTTTGTAAAAGCTGTTTTTTTTGTTGGTTACACTAAAATTGCTATTAGGGCGCCATAACTTTAATTATACGTTGTTAATAAAATGCAAATCATTTTTCTTTTTTCTTTTTTTTCTTCTACTTCAGTCTACCTACTTATGCTTAAGTCAATCAACATGTCAAAAATCAGTAAATCTTCAGAGTATGGATCCAAAGCACAAACGCATTCAAAGTCAAAATAATTCAAGTATGCGGTAATTCATATACATACCATCAAACACACATATTCGGGTATTTGGCGTGCAGTCATCAATTATTTTTTTTTTTTATATGTGATGAATACGTATGTATGTACATACATAGTTTACATATAAAGCCATAAACTAAGTTTAAAGATATGTATAATGTTCTTTGAAAGAACTGCATCGAGCATATTAAATAAAATAGAGTGCAAAGTTCAATTGTATATTTTTTGAATATGCAAATTTCATACCCTTATCCCACTGTACGTATGCATGTATGAAAGCGTATGTAAATGTACTCAATTACTATAGTAAAAGAGTGGGAAATATATTAGAATTAACTTTGAAATGCCAAATTGTTTATATGCTTATTATAAGTTGAGATTATGAAAAATAGTTTTGCCGACTATGCTGTTTATCCGTATATATTTTGTTACTTTTAATTTATGAATTCGCTGCGCTATTAAATGGTTCAATTTTAAGCTGGAAAAACTGCCACTGTTAAAATAACATTAACACGCTGGCTACCAGTTTATCACCGGTAAGCATACGAGTACCGAGCTAATGTTATAGCTAAGAGCGCCACATGTACTTTGTACTTTGCACCTTGGTGTTGTTTTTGGTAGTGATTACCGCTGATACACTGCAAGCCAACGTATTAAGCAATGAAACATATTATATGGACCAAGCTTCAAATACTTGCATTCACAGATTTGTGACATACTAATAATGAAAGAATATAAACACTTTTTAAATTTATAGATTACAAAACACTTTTAACTATTAAAAATTATAGAAGAGTGTTAACTACATTCTTTCTTAAGGCATTGTCAATATAAATAATAATTAATATCTAATTATTAAGATATAAAAATTCTTTCTTTATCTTGCTTTTACTAAAATATAATAGTAAAAATATTCAGTAATGTTTTAATTATTGACATCCATAAATTACATGAGCCATTTTCGAGAATTTATTAACCACATTTTGGTCAATATCTCGGAAACGGGTTCCCATATAGGACTGTTGTTGTTGTTGTAGCGAGGCGTAGCCCTGCCCAAATGTCAGACAGGGTCACCCCGAGTGTATTGCTCTTGGCCGGGTCGATATAAGAAAACGGCCCGGGTTGTTTCGGCACGATGGGTACAGCACAAGTACTGGTACCGTTCTCGTAGAACCGGCAATACAAGAAAATAGCCGTGTAGGCCATGTAGGTCATTTAGCGTTACCCAGGGTGCACCAACGGGGAGGCGACCTACTCTTACACCCCCTCGCTGTTAAAACCTTCATTGATAGCTTTCATTTGATACCCCTATCGTACAAAGTATTTTAAGGGAAACCCCGGTCTACATTTTGACCGATATCTCGGAAACTCGGTATCTTATCGAATTTATTTGGAACAAATACAGTATACCGCCAACTCGAAAAAAAATTCAAAATTGATATTGTAAAGTTGAAAACCAAATTTTATTTTATTTACACAATGTTCCAATGGGTTACAAAGGGAATTAAAATAAAAAAAATATAAAAAAAATTCAAATATTCAGCTTAACTTTTTATCAATCCTCATACTTCTTTTTTTGATTTTAGAATTGCCGGTATACTGCATTTAAGCCAATTATTTTTAGACTACAGCCATCCCTGGAAGGTTTCCAGAGTGTTTTTTTTTTAATTTGCTCAGGATCGGTCAATCTATCTAGAACACAACTCAATCTACAAACATACATAATATGAATATATTGTCGGCTAAGAGTGTAAACCTGTTAAAGACAAAAAAAAACAGTTTTCAGTAGAGGCAAAAAACAAAACATAACTACAAATTTCAGGTTTTCGTTAGAGGGCCAAGAATTTCTGGAGATATCATAAATTAAAGCTTATTCGCTGGCTATTACTTTGACTTAATCCCAAAAGAAATACTCTAAAATAGAACAATAGTCGAGCAAAAGAAGCACGATATGTTGGAATTAGCAGCTTTACTCATCAAACAATATCTGACATTGACGATATTTACATTGAAGCTTTTCTTTTCACACAGATTAGTTTGGAATATACTTTTTTATTTGCATAATTTTTATTTCAATTTCGAAAGTGATAGAATGCAAGCAAGAAATAATATTCTATTACGTCTCTGCGCTGAGTTATGTAGGGTCGAAAGAGGGCGAATTAAAATTCAAAGAGTCCGCTGTGTGGGTCATGTTACATAAATGAACAAAAAAGCTCCGGCCTAGAAGATTTCCCTCTTGAGGATGACGTCGCCTCCCATGCTGTTTCTAATAGGCGTCAGTCATTGATAAAAAGGTACAACAGGCGTAAAGATTTGTGTAAAGCTCAAAAACGAATTATATAATTTGTAAAAATCAGCTTAATTGTGATGCCACTACAAATGCCAAAACACGTAATTATAAAACAAAGAAGAAATAAATATTAGAAAGAAGATGATAGGAATCCAAAGCAAATAAATAAACGCAAATAAAGTGTTGGTGTTTGACCTTTAACCACTAACGCCCGATTTTACAGTGCGAGTTTATACTTAGTTTAAGCGGCCAATTTGTATGGGATAAACACTGGTGAACTTTGTCTTTGGTTTAAGCTTGCATTGAAAACCCGTGCCTTAGCGAGCTATAGTTTATCATTAAAGCATATTTTTCGTTTAGGTTTTTGAACTACAATATGCTCATTTGCTGATATATTAGTGATGTTAACTCAAAATTTGGGCTTTTTGAGTTATGACGATGTTGCCGCAAATGAGCGATATGTACATATATTTGTTTGCAAAGGTCAGAGTCTATATGGAGATAACACACACTGACGTGCCGCATTGTTTGCGATTAATGCTCTAAAATTTTTTTATTATAAATCGCCGTGCCATACGAAAACTAACACTAAAATTGAGTGTCTGACGAAAAGTAACACTTTTATTTTGTGTCTGGCAAAATAGCACTTTCAATTTGTGTCTGACGAAAACTAACACTTTTATTTTTTCTCTGAAGAAAATGTACTACCTAAAGTGTTAGTTTTCGTCAGACACAAAATACCTAAAAGTGTAAGTTTTCTTACAGAATTTAAAAAGTGTTACTTTTCGTAAAAATTTTAAAAGTGTTAGTTTTCGTATGACACCTCGGAATATTCAAAAAGAAGATTGTGTTGATTTTTTATTGTCAACTTTGTACATATATGTATGTACGTTAGGGTGATTAAAACAAATTGACTTGGTTTTACCCCCTAAAAAGTTAGGTATTGATGAGAAAATAAGCCTTGTTAAAAATTAGCGCTGTAACATAACTCTTAGGGGTGGCTATTTTTTCCGTTCCGGATCGTTTTTTAAAGGGATTTTTCTCATAATTTTTTATTTTTTTTTTTCAAAAAACCTTAACATATTCTTAAATGGAAGCTTTGAAGTTTCCAAAAGGGTAAGCCGTCTGCGGTTATCCTAAGTATTAAAAAAATTAAAGTCATTCAAAAATGACTGAATTTTGTACCATAGTACAACTGTACTATGTTTTGTACTTATCTAGTAAATTTTAAATGGTTGTAAATATTTTAATTGCTAGGAGAAACACACACGGCTTACCGTTTGCAAACTTCAAAAATTGCATTTTTCCCCATACAAAATGTATTGGAAACAGCGAAAAAATAGTCACCGCTTAGGGTTAAGTTACAGCGCTCAGACACAAAATTTTAGTTTAGTGTTAGGTTCCTCAACGCGTTTCACAATATTGTAAAGGGGGGCAAATGATTAGAAATTTGAATTGAATTAAAAGTTAGCATTAAAATTGTAAGTACCCAAAACTAGACCTTAGATTAATTGTTTGCTTAGGCACGGTAAATGAATCACGCTAATGATTGCCGTGCACCTAAACAAGCTTTGTGAATAATTAATTAAGGCACAATAATCAGTAATTGATTGACAACGATTTAGGATGCACCTACAATTTTGGTCTCACTTCGTAATAGTATTATCTTTCGCATTTCTTCGCTCTCAAAACGTAGCAGCCCGAAATGATGAATTAATCATTGATTTGCCCAACGGTCAAATACGCGGACGTGAAAATGATTACTTTTATAGTTACGAATCGATACCATATGCAGAACCGCCTCTAGGCCCCTTACGATTTGAGTCGCCCAAGCCGTACAATACAAAATGGTTTGAAACATTCGATGCAACACGTGAGCCAGTGGAATGTATGCAATGGGATCAATATACAGCTGGCGTTGATAAGCTACACGGTAACGAAGACTGTCTCACTGTGAGTGTATATAAACCAAAATTGCAAGCGGGTATAAAAAGCGAAAGTGAATCGTTTCCCGTGCTGGTTCTCATACACGGTGGCGCTTTTATGTTCGGCTCAGGCAGGGCCAATGGCCATGATCATTTTATGCGTAATGGACGTGTGATTGTTGTTAAAATCAGTTATCGTCTGGGTCCTTTGGGATTTCTTAGCACCGAAGATGCAATTATAGCGGGTAACTTTGGTATGAAAGATCAACGTTTGGCACTGCAATGGATTAAAGAGAATATCGCACGTTTTGGCGGCGATCCAGAACGCATAATGGTGCTGGGTTTCTCTTCGGGTGCAGTGGCTGTGCATCTGCATATTTTGGCCCAACGAAATTTTACAGAATACGCGCATACGGCAGCATCATTTAGCGGCGTTGCCTTCAACCCATGGGCGATTAGTTATAAGACACGCGAACGTGCTTTTGAATTGGCTAGAAATTTGAAGTGTCCGGACGTGACTAATTCACAGGCTATCAAGGAGTGCCTACAACGTAAGCCAGCCTCTGAGATTGTGCGTGGTGTAGAAAACTTTCTCGTCTTCGGTTATAATCCATTTACAACATTTGGTCCCAGCATTGAGAGTGTTGAAGTCAAAGATTCATTTTTAACGCGCTCACCTTTACAGATAGTTGAATCGGGTGATTTTGCGCAGCTGCCTTGGTTGGTATCTTATTCTGCGCAAGATGGCGGTTACAATGCTGCCGAGTTGCTACAACGCAAATCACATAGTGAGGAGCTGATTGAAGTATTCAATGATCGTTGGTATGATTTAGCGCCGTATAATTTATTCTATAAGGATACTATGAAGAGCGTCGAACAAATGGATGATTATTCGGCAGCATTGAAGCGCCGATATTTGGGCGACAAAGAGTTCTCAATTGACACTTATTTAAATGTGCAGCGCATGTATACCGATGTTCTCTTTAGGAATGGTATGGAGCGAGCGTTAAAATTGCAACGCTCACATGGGCGTAGTCCAATATATGCATATGTTTATGATAATCCTGCAGAGGAGAATATAGGACAAGCGCTATCAGGTCGCAAAGATGTCGAAATGGGTATGTTAAAAATAAATTTGTATGGTATTTGCGTTACTGCAATTTAGATTTTAGGGAAACGAAAGTTTTGTAATTTCAGTCCTGTGCCAGAAATCAATCCAGAGCGGCCAGGTGTAGTGTGAACGGTTTGATATGACCACGTCGAAGCTCGAGGTTATCCCGACCCGAAATCGAAGGCCTTATAACGGACAAGGTTTTGTTATGGGCAACGATTTTTTAAGGTTTAAAAAACATCAAAAATTATAGTTGAAAATCTATAAAATAAAATCATTCTGCTAGGGACAAACATCGCAGTATAGTAATCATACTACGGTCAATACTACAAGTGTATAAGGTTCTATACTACGAATTATTGCATAAATATTTATTTGTGCTATTTTAGCAAGAAAAAAATAGTGCCATTTATCAATCTCGAAGACCTCCGAGAAAAAGATCTTAATGCCGGAATCCGAAGAATGGCCGACCAATGAAAATTTGCAAGTGGAAACAACTACTCCATTTATGCAACCCCACAGATGGTGTGGGCAAACTTATCGCGCAACACCTTCGTTATTCCACTTCTAAAATCCTGTAAGCCAGCAAATATAGGAGACTCTTATTACCCGATACCTCACCGGCAATGGCTACCCTATTAGAAGAGTATTCGCCTCCCCGTAAGAGTAGGTCGCCTCCCCGTTGGTGCACCCTGGGTAACGCTAAATGACCTACATGGCCTACACGGCTAGTTTCTTGTATTGCCGGTTCTACGAGAACGGTACCAGTACTTGTGCTGTACCCATCGTGCCGAAACGACCCGGGCCGTTTTATTATATCGACCCGGCCAAGAGCAATACACTAGGGGTGACCCTGTCTGACATTTAGACAGGGCTACACCTCGTTACAACAACAACAACTGCTACAGGATGCCTTTTCATGTTCCCCCAGTCTCATCTCCACCTAGAAAAAAAATGTTCCATATTAGAGAGCACCCTGAAATACCAGACAGGCAGTTCCTACTAAACTGCCTCATGATACTCTATACCTCTTCAATTGCTCAAGAGAACCTACTGGTAGTTTACTTGAACTTCCGTTAGAAGAACTTGATGGTGATATTCAGGATGGCAAAAAACACTTAACAACGACAAAGAACTCAAATTGCCGAGTGAAATCGTTCTAAATCTATTCATACGTATAGTTATTGATATTTTACAGGCACTGTGCATGGAGATGACTTCTTTTTGATTTTTAATAGAACTGGCCGTTCAAAAATTCGCCCTGATGAACAAGTAATTTCGCAGAAATTTGTTAAAATGTTGGAAGACTTTGCAGCTAACAGGTAATTCAAAAAATAATGTCGACGCATTTAGATTTTGTTAGTTATTTCTTTAAGTATCATACATACATATATCGTTTTTTACTTTATTTCAGCGATGGCATAGCTTTTGGCGATTGTGAGTTTGTAGACAACATTGGAAAAGACCAATATCAGCTAATGTTTATAACTAGAAATGATTGTGAAAATAAAGAGGTCGAGGCATTGCCATAATTTTAAATGCATAAATTTTAAGATGTATACCAAGTGCATTATTATTTTTCTGTATTACCATATAATTCAATTTTACTATCTAAAAATCGAAAATCATTTAAAATATGCAACTTATTGCTATAACCAGCAATGGACATAAATTTGATTGGCTCCATTTGCCATACCACCGAATATGCTGCTGTATGTTCCATGGGTATGTTGGCTTGAGTATCACCATTCATAGCATAAAATTGGGCATGACTATGCTCACCAGCGACGAGTAAATTTTCTTCTACAAAATCGCAAATGTGCACCTTACCTGGAAATGCGAAATCACGCATACATTCCATTGTACCTAGATGCCATATAGAGAATTTCGGTCCACCACCACAAATCAACCAATCATCATTAGTAGCCACAGCACCAATCCATTTTCCATACTCCGGACGCATCAGCTTAATATTTTCACCAGGCTTTAATTTGGCAGTTGCTTCTTTTTGTTGTTCACTCCAAAGGCAAACGCTACCATCTTCCGATGCTGAATAGATACGTCCTTTATCACTGCCCGTTACACCATGTATATAATCAGTGTGACCTCGATAGTCACGTACAATACGGCCATCTTCCAAATTAATTTGATATATAATATTATCGCCACAACCGGCATATAAGTCATCTGTACCTACACGTAACCACAGATAGTTAACGTCTGGCACCTCAACTGCATCTACATCGAGTGGAATTTTTATTTCCCATTTACGCGTTGTACTCAACTCACGCTTTTCCTCATTCCAACCGAGGCCATAGATAACACCAATGGCGCCTACTATGAGGAAATCGCGATGAAAGCAAAGGCTATTGATTTCTGTTTGCGCAGGTTGTGGAAAGATGCGAACTTTGGAACGTGGTGCCTCAGTGTTCTCCAGATCCTGCAGGCTATGAAAAGGCATTAATTATTTATTTTTCTTTTATAATTATAATGGTTTTGTTCAACTTACTCTTGTACAAATATATCGCCAAAGCGATTGCCGGCAAACAAAAATCGGCCAGATTCCGATATGGCTTGGGATATAACGTTATTGTACATGGCTTTTAACTTTAATTCCCTCATTGTTATTTAAAATTGTTATTAATTATAAAAACAACAGAAATATTAAAAACGCCGGCTTTTGAATTATCAGGGAGCAAACAAATTCGACAGCTGTTTTTTGTGACAGTGCTGCCAGCCCGTGTTAGCAGGCAAGCAAGTAGTACACACCCTACAGGAACGCTATCGGTTATATTACAGTTACACCGCACCAAATTTGGCAATTTGGCGAAAAATTCCGAATTTGGCGCTTTTTTCCATACAAATCTCGTTTTCCAAATTTGGAATTCCATTGCATTTGGCCTCATTCGGCGAACAATGCAATCCACGAATCCTCAAAATAGCAACCCTGCATGTGTTCCACATTCAGAATTGCCCAGCAAGAACCTTAATGGTAATTAACGTGTGATAACTTTTGCATTATGAACAGCTGTAAATAACAATTTCACCCAGTTTTTTTTAAGAAAATGGACTAATTGTGCCGAGAAAAGACAGAAGACTTCTTGACTCTTCATTTATTATTACTCTACAGGTGTTTAAAACATCACGGTGTTGCATTTTCTTTCGGTGGCTTTGTTTTCTGGTAGAAGATTCTTGCAGGGAAGGTTAGGCCAAATGCAAATTTGACAGTGTAAACAGGTTCGAAATTACTCATTCAAATTCGCCAAATTTGGTGCAGTGTAAATGTACTATTAGGTTGCTATAAGTATTCCCAATCGATAACACGAATGAATGAACGTGACGAACTAATCTGAGAGATATTGGCAGTGTTTTGATAAAAATAAAACCCGTACGCTCCGTAAATACCACCGTGAGGTACTAGCCCGGGAAAATGATTTCGTTATAGTACATTTACACAGCACCAAATTTGTTAAATTTGGCGAAAAATTGCAAATTTGGCGCTTTTTTCCATACAAATTTCATTTTCCAAATTTGGAATTCCATCGCATTTGGCCTCATTCGCTGAACAATACAATCCACAATTCCTCAAAATAGCAACCCTGCCTGTGTTCCACATTTAGAATTGCCCAGCAAGAACCTTAATGGGTAATTAACGTGTGAAAACTTTTGCATTATGCACAGTTCTAAATAACAATTTAAACTATTTTTTTTTTATGATATTGGACCAGTTCCACTAAGAAAAGAGAGAAGCCTTCTTGATTCTTCATTTATTATTACTCTACATGTGTTTAAAACATCAAGGTGGTGCATTTTCTTTCGGTGCCTTTGTATTCTGGTAGAAGATTCTTGCAGGGAAGGTGAATCCAAATGCAAATTTGCCAGTGTAAACAGGTGCGAAATGACACATTCAAATTCGCCAAATTTGGTGCAGTATAAATGTACTATAAGGCTCGAAACCAGGGTCTATGTCTAGCCCCTCATTTCAAAATTTTGTTCAAGACCGCTCTATCACAGAACAAGTTTCAAGAAAGCTCTTTTTGAATGAAATACATAGGTCGTTTTTTAATCAAATTTGGTTCTAGGCCGTTATTAAAAAAAATGGCGTTTTTAATCAAATATTTCGATTTGTAAAATTTTCTGTACTACAGTACAGTACAGAGTACTACATAAAAAGAATTCTTATAGAAAAAACTGGTAAAATTTACATGGAGATATTGATCTCGAAGTGATTAATGATATCGAGTCTCGTATCATAGCCGTGCTGATTGAAGACGTGGAAGCATGCGTGACGACAAACGCTTATATGGCTACCAGTGGAGGATTGGATATACAATGTTTTCGATAGTTTTGTGGAATTTTTATTTGAACCTGCCGAAAATTGTCTGGGCGTTTAGGGAGCCCCGGTGGGGCCACTCTGACATACTTGGTTTAAGGGCTCACCGAGGTTTTTGCGTAGCGTCTGTTCACCATGAGGTGCGGCTGCAAGCGGGCGTCTGTCTTGAAGCAAGCGGCTCGCTATATAAATGTGTAAATATTTTCCAAAACCCCGAAACGGGTTGTGCGCTGGGTTTGGGACCCGCCACGTAAAAAACTTAATTCCAATGAAAAAATATACAAAGCCTCGGATGAGAACCCCCTTTAATGTTGACGACCCGGCAAAACGAATAAGGCATAACGATTTGGATATTAGGGCATGTACCGGGAATGTCCGGACCCTTTCAAGGGATGGTACCGCTGCCCGACTGGTTGATGTCCTTGTAGGCGCAAAGGCTGACATCACCGCCCTGCAGGAAATGCGATGGACGGGGCAAGGAAAGACGACCATCGGTCCTTGTGACGTATACTACAGTGGCCAGACACGCGGCAAAGCGCGTGGTGTAGGATTCGTGGTGGGAAAGAGACTTCGCCGCCAAGTATTAGCGTTCACTCCTGTGAACGAGCGTCTCGCTGCGATCCGCATCAAGGCGAGGTTTTTCAACATAACATTTATCTGCGCCTATGCGCCGACTGAGGAGACGGACGACGCAGAGAAGGACTCCTTCTACGATAAACTTGAACAGACTTATGATCGCTGCCCACAGCATGATATCAAAATCGTGCTCGGCGACTTTAATGCCAAGGTGGGCAAGGAAGGAGTCTTTGGTCCCACAGTTGGAAAATTCAGTCTCCACGATATAACATCCCCCAACGGCACTAGGTTGATTGACTTCGCCGCTGCTCGCAATATGGTCATCAGTAGTACTAGGTTCCAGCATAAGCGAATACACCAAGCCACATGGCTGTCCCCTGATCAAAGAACTAGAAACCAGATTGATCATGTCTTGATTGACGGCAGACATAGCTCCACCGTTCTGGACGTGCGTACACTGCGTGGTCCCAATATTGACTCTGACCATTATCTTGTCGCAGCCAAGATACGCACACGCCTCTGTGCAACGAAGAAAGTGCGCACAGTAACGGAAGGAAAGTTTGACGTCGAGAAGCTGCGCATGACACAGACAGCTGATAATTTCACAACTCGACTCTCACACCTGCTAGCAGTGGGCAATCCTCGACCTAACGATGTAACCGAGCAATGGAAGCATATCTCTCACTCATTGCGTACCGCCGCTGAGGCCACTATAGGGTTCCAGCGAGCCCGCAAGAACAACTGGTACGATGAGGAATGCAAAACTGCCTCGAAAAAAAAAGGACGCTGCCTACAAGGAGACGTTGCGAACGGGCGCAACCCGCAGTGTATGGCAACAATATCGTGAGGCAAAGAAGGAAGAGAGACGCCTTTTCAGAAAAAAGAAAAGTGAGGCCGAAAGGCGTGAGTGTGAGGAGCTTGAGATGCTGGCTGGCAGGAATGATGCCCGAAAATTCTATGAAAAGATCCGGCGGATGACGGAAGGTTTTAAGACCGGGGCAAGCTCCTGTAAGGACAATAATGGCGACCTGGTAACCGACGTTCAAAGTGTACTTAAATTATGGAGGGAGCACTTCTCCGCACTGCTAAATTGCGAGGGAGACGTCGAACCCGATACCCCAATCCCTGACGATGGAAAAGTCGTCCCACCACCTGACTATGATGAAGTGAGGATAGCTATATCCCGGCTCAAAAACAACAAAGCGCCTGGAAAAGACGGACTACCCGCTGAGCTGTTCAAACGCGGAGGCGAAGAGCTGGTAAAAAGCATGCATCAGCTCTTATGCAGAATATGGTCAGACGAATGCATGCCTCCGGATTGGAATTTAAGTGTGCTTTGCCCAATCCACAAGAAAGGCGATCCCGCTAACCGCACCAACTACCGCGGAATTAGTCTTCTTAATATCGCATATAAGGTTCTTTCTAGCGTGTTGTGTGAAAGGCTGAAGCCCATCGTAGACAAACTGATTGGACCTTATCAGTGTGGCTTTAGACCTGGTAAGTCTACCATCGACCAGATTTTCACGATACACCAAATCCTGGAGAAGACCCATGATAAGAGAATCGACACTCACCATCTCTTTGTCCATTTTAAAGCCGCTTTTGACAGCGTAAAAAGGAGTTGCCTGTATGCCGCCATGTCTGAATTTGACTTCCCTGCAAAGCTTATACGGCTTTGTCAAATGACGTTGAGCAATACCAACAGCTCCGTCAGAATCGGGAAGGACCTCTCTGAGCCATTTGAAACCAAACGAGGCTTCAGACAGGGCGACTCCCTTTCGTGCGATTTCTTCAATCTGATGCTGGAGAAGATAATTCGAGCAGCAGAGCTAAACCGCAATGGTACAATCTTTTACAAGAGCGTGCAATTGCTGGCGTATGCCGATGATATTGATATCATTGGCCTTAACAACCGCGCCGTAAGCGCTGCCTTCTCTGGACTGGATAAGGAAGCGAAAAAAGTGGGTCTTGCCGTGAACGAGGACAAGACGAAGTATTTGCTGTCATCAAAGAAAGAATCGGCGCACCTGCGCCTTGGTAGCCATGTCACTGTTGATAGTTACAAATTTGAAACTGTGAGGGACTTCGTCTATTTGGGAACCAGTATCAACACCGAAAATAATATCAGTCAAGAAATCCAGCGGAGAATCACTCTTGCCAACAAGTGCTACTTTGGACTGAGTAGGCAATTGAGAAGTAAAGTCCTCTCTCGAAGAACAAAGATCACGCTCTATAAGTCTCTCATCATCCTGATGTATGGCTCAGATTCATGGACAATGTCAAGAGAAGATGAGATGGCCCTTGGTGTATTTGAGAGAAAAATTCTCCGGAAGATTTATGGTCCTTCCCGTGATGCCAACGGCGAGTATAGAAGGAAATTTAACGATGAGCTGTACGAGCTCTACGCAGATCTGACCATAGTCCAGCGAATTAAAGCCCAAAGGCTCCGCTGTTATGCGAATGGACAAAGAAGCTCCAGCACAGAAGGTTTTCCTATCGTCGCCTGAATTCGGCAGCAGAGGAAGGGGGAGGCCTCGACTGAGATGGAAACAACAGGTGGAGGATGACTTGAACTCCCTTGGGGTTTCCAATTGGCGTCCGTTATCGCTAAAAAGGAATGACTGGCGTGCTTTGATACGAAACGGCCAAAATCGCTTAGGCGGTTAAGCGCCAATAAATGATGATGATGATGTTTATGATATAATTACAGAAAGAAAACAATACCGCGTTATGGTAATGGATTTGGCTGACATACGTATGTTTATAGAAAGCAACACCAACACCTATGTTTCGCGTCAAATGGAATGTTAATGCATTATAATTTTTCAACTATGCAGACACCTGTCTACTTGTTCCAAATAAATTAGGCTGTCAACAGTGGCTTTGCCATATAAGTCATTCTTGTTTGGTAAATCATACCTTAACATGTGCATTAATATCGTTACTGCATCCCAAATAAGCCAATGGTCAGCGGGATAAATAGGAACAAAGAGAAGCAGAGTTTAAAATAGCTATACTAAATGTAGGGTGTTCATGAAATGAAGGAGATAATCGTTATTTTTTTTATTTAATACTCTACTGGCCGTTTTCTAATCTAAATAGTCTTTAATTTTAAAGTTCACTATAATTTTACCGGTCACTTTATGGACCCTTAAGAGTCAATTACATAAAATTTTATTTCAACTTTACCTCGGACTTTGACTTTGATAAATAAATTCAATATACGCGTTTCAACGAAACATGGCAAATAGAAAACCTCAAAGTTGAGGCAAGGTTGAAATTTGGCCAACTCTCAAATTTTGCTTGCTTTGACAATCAGATGTTGATGACTTTGATTTAATTTAAGAATTAAAATTAGGAAGAAATAATAAATAATTCATTTTTTCTCTATTTAATTAACCAAAACACTTTGAAAGCATATAAGTATACCTCAGAAGTTGAGCGCAAAGTTTTGAGGCTGCAAATGTCAGATAAAGCTTATGTAACTGAGCCTTTAGGTCCACTTGCGCCACTTTTCAACTAAGGGCCGCTTGCAAAAAGCCGATAAAGACTAATCGGAGTTTAATTGACGTATTTGGTATGGTTAGCTGCAAGTTTATCACCGATTAGACGTTATGGGCTTTTATGCCTTTGGCCCTAAGAATTAATTTTAACATTTGTGAAAAATATATGGGCCGTAGTCATAGTCAAAAATTAAGTATGATTTTAAATTAGTTAAAGCTTTTGGACACAAATATTCCTTTAAAATTCTTTAACTAATTAAAATACCTTTAAGGGGTGAGATTTAAACAAATAGTTCATTTGATAATGAAGTGCAACGTAATATATATGTACCATTTAATAGGTTAGGTTAGGTTCAAGTGGCTGCCGCAGAGGCACACCTAGGCCAGTATTAAAAGGCCCGTTGTGATACCACCAACACTACGAAAGTCAGTTCCGGGATTCTGCCATATGGAAAATCCCGGTATTATGGGATTCTCCACATAGCAGAATCCCGGGTCTGACGTTCCTAAATCGACACCGTTACTCCTCCTCGAATCATTTAGATGACTTGATGAAGGCCATCAGGTCCTTTATGTCCAGCTCCGTGACCTGGCGTAGGCTAACCAGGAAGGGAACTCCCAAAAAGCGCATTTTCGCGCCACTTAAATCCGGGCAGTTGCAGATGAGGTGCTCCACCGTTTCCTCCTCCTAATCATCCTTACAACTCCTACAGCATCGTCGGTAGGGCACACCTAGTCTTTCTGCATGCCTACCAATGAGGCAGTGCCCAGTTAATACGCCTATTAATAATGAGATTTCTCTAAATTGGTCTTGATCTTTTATGATCCCATTTCGGCCAGGTTTCTTTGGATATCCGGCATCCTGGAGATTGCAGCCATATTTCGTTGGCTTGGCGGAGTGTGTACTCTTTCAGCATTAGCTTGCATGTGGCAAACGGCATGCCTAAGCGCTCTTTATCCCGAAGAACCTGCTTGGTCGTGCCCTGCCTCGCGAGTTCGTCTGTCCTACAATTACCCTCAATGTCCCTATGCCCCGGGACCCATGTGAGGTTCACGCGGTTCTGTTATGCCATCTCTTGTAGAGATCGACGACAGCTGAGCGTCAGTTCAGAGTTGAACGAGTAAGAGCCAAGGGATTTGATGGCCGCTTGGCTGTCGCTGAAAATAAAAATATCCTGTGTGTTGGCCTATCCAAGCCGCGGCGTCCATGATTGCTGAAACTTCAGCCTGGAAGACACTGCAGTGATCAGGTAGTCTGAAGGAGAGCTCAAGGTTCTGTACCGGCAGCCTGTGGGTTAATACAACATTGTAGAAGTCTGAACACCGCTGTATCTGTGTGTTAACAGCAACGGAGTTTCCCTTGTATGTATTAATAATGTTACGAAAGTTAAATACATGTATTTAGGTGTCTGAATATGTATCTGTTAGTATGGGTGAAATTTATGTCGTGAAAGTGGATATCTGTCGTGTCCCGCCAAATCTGTTAGATGTAGCGAACTTTTTGTCTAAGAGGTACGATCGCCAAGCTAAGCTAGGCAATGATACAAATCAAAAGTTGAGCCAAGTGAGTGCGGACATACTTTACCCGGGTGTGACAAAGTTTAAAAATCCTTTTTGTATATATATATAATTATTCAAAAAAAGTTGAGTTTGTGCACCGTAATAACGGACCTGAAAATACCGGTACCCAGAACTGCCGGAGATACAATACCCAGAACTGCTGCCAACTACACCTTTCTATTACCCAACTACTCAAATGGTGACGTTACAGCTGCCAGCTTAACAGTCGGCAGCACCAGCCTAACGATGGCGTCGGTCTATATGCCCTATGACGCCGAAGAACCTCCTCCACAAAAGGAGGTGAAAGATCTGGTGGATAATTTCTGTACGGGCCATCTTATTATTGGAGCTGACGCTAATGCTCATCACGTCCAGTGGGGAAGCTCCGATATTAACGCTAGGGGCGAGTCTCTGTTTGACTACCTACTAACAACTAACCTGGTGGTTTGTAACGTGGGTAACGAGCCTACTTTTATAACTAAAGCTCGTAGGGAGGTTATAGACCTCACTGTTTGTAGCGAAGGCGCTTATGAGTGGGTCAGAAAATGGCGTGTTCTTGATGAGCATTCATTTTCTGACCATCGGTACATAGAAATTGTGTTAGACTTTATTGTTGAGCAGCCAGTTATGAAACGAAATCCACGCAACACTAACTGGCAGCTACATAACCAAATATTAGCTAGGGACCTACCAGTATTACCTCCACAAGCCCCCTCATCAGTGGGAGAACTGGATGATCTGGTAACGACCTTTACAATGGCGCTCTAAAATGCCCTAGAGCAGGCTTGTCCAGTACCAAAACCACGCGGCAAACATAGACCCCACTGGTGGTCCTACGACCTGGATTCGGTCCGTATATCATGCAGGAAGCAATTTAACAAGGCCAAGAGCATCGGTACGGAGCCTGAATGGCTCGAATATAAAGCTAAACTGAGGGCCTATAAAAAGGCTCTAAGGCAAGCGAAGAGAACTTCGTGGAGAAATTTCTGCACCGGGGTCGAAAAAGTCGATGATACAGCGAGACTTAGACGAGTGCTATCAAAAACTCAAACAGCCATTAGCTATTTACGGAAGCCTGACGGATCTTGGACCAGCACGGAAGGGGAAACCCTGGAGCTGCTCCTGAACACACACTTTCCGGGGAACTTGTATGATGCACCTGTAGCATCTGCAACAAATCTGGCGGTAAACATACCCATTACGGAGGAAAGGGTAAGGTGGGCAATCAAAAGCTTTGAGCCGTTCAAGGCAGCTGGGCCAGACGGGATTTTCCCCGCACAACTTATAAACACGCTGGAAATATCAGCTAAATGGCTGGCAGTTCTCTATTCAGCCTGCCTGGCTCTTAATTACATTCCGTGCTCCTGGAGAAGCGCCACGGTAGTCTTTATTCCAAAGGCTGGGAAGGCCTCACACTATGAGCCTAAAGACTACAGACCGATCAGTCTCTCGTTTTTTGCACTTAAAACCTTCGAGAGGATAATTAGCGATTATCTCTCCTCTACTATTGATAGCAACCTTATTTCTAGCTATCAACATGCATACACCAAAGGTAAATCAACGGAAACTGCGCTCCACAGCCTAGTCTCTATTATTGAAAAATCATTGCACGAAAAGGAGTACTGTCTCGTGGCCTTTCTGGACATCGAAGGGGCTTTCAACAATATAAGGCCGGAGGCTATTAACACTGCTTTAACAAACCTGGGCATAAATAGGTCTCTTATTGGACTAATTGATCAACTACTAAAGGGAAGGAAAATAGTTTCTTCACTGGGAACAGTTGATCACAAGAGGAACGCCTCAGGGTGGTGTTATCTCCCCGCTCCTATGGAACCTCACCGTAAACTCGCTGCTACGAGACACAAGGTGGGGGGGCGGGAAGATAGTGGCATATGCAGACGATTAGCTATTGCATATAGGGGCAAATTCCCACAAACCCTGTGTGACTTGATGCAAGTAGCACTGCGAGAAGTTTCTTCATGGTCCTCTCGCTGCGGACTTAGCATCAACCCGGGAAAGGTGGAGCTTGTCCTTTATACCAGGCGGTACAAGATACCACCGTTGAACCTACCAGAACTAGATGGCGTGCGCCTGAACTTAGCTGACAAAGCCAAATTCCTAGGCACAGTTCTAGATAGAAGGCTTAACTGGAAGGAGAATGTCATCCAGCGCCAGAGGAAAGCGTGCATTGCACTTTACACGTGTAAAAGAGCCATTGGCAAAAAATGGGGGCTCAGCCCCAAAATTTGCAGATGGATCTACACTGCGATAATCCAGCCAATTATGCTGTATGGAGTCGTGGTATGGTGGCCTGCGCTAAGAAAGGCAACAAACCTAAATCTTTTAGGGAAAGTCCACAGATCGAGCATGATCTGTATAAGCGGGGCGTTAAGAACAACGCCCAATGAAGCTCTCCAGGCCATTCTTGGCTTTTTGCCACTCGATCTGGAAGGGTACCGGGCAGCAGCAGCATCGGCTGTGCGTCTAAGGGAAACGTCCGTCTGGGGCGCAAGCACTATTGGACACTCCTGTATTCTAAGATCTTACAGCTTTCTCCCTCTGAGCACTGATCGGTGTGCGACCACAACAGTCGGAGATTGTTGTTTTAGAATAAACATTCCTAGCAGGGAAGACTGGGAGAACATAGATCGGTGTCCCGCTACTAATGGCGGCACTTTTATATACACCGACGGCTCGAAGTTAGACGGCAGAGTCGGAGGAGGGGTTTACTCAAGGGATTTGGACCTAGAACTCTCCTTTAGACTACCTGATCACTGCAGCGTCTTCCAGGCTGAAGTTTCTGCAATCATGGACGCCGTGACTTGGATAGGTGAACGCACCATCGGACAGGATATCTGTATTTTCAGCGACAGCCAAGCGGCCATCAAATCCCTTGGCTCTTACTCGTTCAAATCTGAACTGACGCTCAGCTGTCGTCGATCTCTTCAAGAGATGGCCCAACAGAACCGCGTGAACCTCACATGGGTCCCGGAACACAGGGACATTGAGGGAAACTGTAGGGCAGACGAACTTGCCAGGCAGGGCACGACCAAGCAGATTCTTCAAGATAAAGAGCGCATAGGTATGCCGTTTGCCACGTGCAAGCTAATGCTGAAGGAGCATACACTCCGCGAAGCCAACGAAAGATGGCTACAAGCCCCAGGGTGCCGGATATCCAAGCAAACCTGGCCAAAATGCGATCTTAAAAGATCTAGACACATATACGCCCTAAAAAGGAAGGAAATCTCCATATTAATAGGTGTTTTAACCGGGCACTGCCTTATTGGTAGGCACGCAGCAAGGCTAGGCGTTCCCTACCGACGATGCTGCAGGAGTTGCAAAGAGGATGAGGAAGAGGAAACGGTGGAGCACCTCATCTGCAACTGCCCGGCCTTAAGCGGAGCGAGAAGGCGCTCTCTGGGAGTTCCCTTCCTGGTTAGCTTAAGCCAGGTGGCGGAGCTAGACATAAAGGACTTGATGGCCTTCATCAAGTTATCAAAATGGTTCGAGAAGGGGTAGCGGTGTCGGTTAGGAGTGTCAGTCCCGGGTTTCGGCTATATGGAGAGTCCCGACAGCACTGGGATTTTCCATATGGCCGGGCCCCGGGACTGACTTTCCTAGTGTTTGGTGGTATCACAACGGGCCTTTTATTACTGGCCTAGGTGTGCCTTTGCGGCAGCCACTTCTACCTACCTACCTAGGTGAGTTTTCTAGGCCCTAAAAACTAGGTAAGGGGGAAGGTGAAATTGTGCTACAAAATGAAAAGAAAAATTAAGAAAGTTCATTTGATAACGTTGCACACGGTGTGTGCAAAACTAAATTATGAAATCATAAATCGGTGCAAATAAACTATGACGTTGAAATCTTAATGTCAAATTCGAAAAAAAAAGGATTTTTGAAATTTAAATGGAACTAAAGTTCGTTCACCTGTACCCCCATACACTTGTTTCTTCTTTTTGCTATCGGTCCTTAGTTGAACCTTTACTGTCCCGGTAGGAAATATTCAGTCCGGCCAGAGTTAAGGATCCTACCACAAGCACCACCACCACCAGGTTTAATCGTGATATATTGAAGACATGTTTTTGGGAGTATTACACCTACACGACAAGGGTTAAAGGGGAGCATATTGCAGCTTTGGGCTCCACGATAGAGGCAACCAAGTGCCCCCAAGCGTTCGTGCCACAGCAACCACTAACATTATAGACCACAAACATACATCAGCGAGGAGAAAGAAGAGTGAAAGGAGCAACTTCGAGCCGCTTTACATATTGTTTTTTTATTCGATTTTTTTTTGTTAAATAATTTTATTTGCCTTGCTATTTTGAGATTTTTTTTTGTAAAATTTTCGTTGCTTTTATTTGATTTCCTAAAATTTTTCCAAGTTAGAATAATATTTCTTTTGTATACTTTTTTCAACTAGCCTAACATTAACTTTTTTTGTTACAGCAACCCCCTCTCCGCGACGCAGGCGCCTTTGTCAACGGAAAGATCGGTGAGTGCTAAAGCATAAGACAACATTATAATTTACACATGTTTATTTACCTACGTATATAATATTTCACGTATATTGGAAGCTAGGTGAGGGAGTGAAGCTATCGGCGCACAGTGGTCGTCCGATAAGCAACGGTTTTAAAGTTTTCTTTTGTTAAATTTTTCTTGCTATTTTTTTTAGTCATTTAAATTTTACCTTACTGTACTTTTGTTAAATAATTTCTTTTTCTAATTTTGCTTTTGTTTGCCATTTTGCATTTAAATAAATTTTGCCATCGGTTTTGGACCTTGTTTATTTTATTCCTTTTTTTGTCATTCCACTTTCTTTCTTATTTACATTATTTTTTTATTGATAATTTTTTTCTTTTAATTTTAGTAATGAAGAAGATTGACTGTTGAATTTTATTGAAGAAGCTGAAGTCATAAAAAAAATTTTTTTTATTCCCTTTTCCTTTTTTTGTTGAGCCTAAGCGATTGTTTAAATTTTAGAATATATCTCTTCGGTTGTATTTTTTTTGAATTCACTAGTCGTAAGATATTTTAATATATTATTAGGTGTTTTTTTTTTTCTCTTTTTAATTTCTCTAAATTAAGTTTGATTAGATCCTGCTTTTTATCCCTTTCCTTTTTAAGTTTTTAAGCCAACATAAATAAATTTAAGATTGTTAAATTTTGAATTGAAATCGCAGTCGTTTTTTTTTCTTCTTTATTCTTTTTGTTATATGGATTGAAAAATAAACACCATGACCGGCTGATTCGCTAATTAATTGGTGTGGGTGTTGCACTTGTGCATTAGAGGGGACGTGAATGTGAGGCGACTAGGACAGACAGGACGAATTAGGAACATGGGACGATAACTGACGGACTGACATGTGTCAGGCTAAGGGGACTCCACTCGGTGAGCGGAGTCAAAGTGGAGTCCAAGGTCGTTCACCTTCCGTGAACGAGAGGGGCGGGATGACTCCACCTGACATGGACAGGCCTTTCTCTCCTCCTTTCTCTTTCTTCTTTGTAGACTTCACCAGGCATGAACCTCCTTCTTTTTGTTAGTGTAGCTGTAGGTAAGGCAGGTGAGCAAAAACCTACCCCATCCGACGAGCTAGCGGGATTGCCACCTTCGCCTTGCCCCAACAGCCAGCTACATAACAGTTCAGATTCTTTGAATAAACCCCTCCTCCAACTCTGCCGTCTAACTTCGAGGGACTCCGATCCGTGCTCTCCCATTCTTCCCTGCTGGGAATGTTTATTTTAAAACCGCTATCTCCGACTGTTGTGGTCGCCCAACGATCTGTGCTCAGCGGAAGAAAATACTGGCGTGTCCAGTAGTGCTTGCGCCCCAGCCGGACGTTTCCCTTAGACGCAGAGCCGATGCTGCTGCTACCCGGTGCCCTTCCAGATCGAGTGGCAAAATGCCAAGAATGGCCTGGAGTGCTTCATTCATAAACGCACCGCTTATACAGATCATGCAAGATCTGTGTACTTTACCTAACAGATAAAGGTTTGTTGCCTTGCTCAGCGCTGGCCACCATATCACAACTCCATAGAGCATGATTGGTCGAATGATTGCAGTGTAGATCCATTTGCATATTTTGGGGCTGAGCCCCCATTTTTTGCAATGGCTCTTTTGCACGTGTAATGTACCTCTAATAGAAATCTAACTCCATGGTTTGATGGGTAAGTAGGGTGATTTCGTGCCAGCTGATATTTGGGCTCGCCTGATTTATTATGTTGAGCTGGCTTAACAAACTGCTTATTTCACCCTACCGCTAAACGTTTCGCTTATGTCGTTGGCCACGGCTTCCACACCCCTCCAAATTTCCATTCTCATATAATGAACCATTGATCTATGCAATGAACTAATAAAAATTTGAAAATGTCGTTATATATATGTTCTAGTTTATATGCAAATATTTTTGCTAATGGCGAATAGCAATTTATTGATTCGATAATTTTAGCAGCACCTAAATTAATACCTTTTTTTATTGTTTCGATGTTAAATCCATTTAACGCGACGTAATTAGAAGTACATGTCTTTAAACATATGTTTATTCAAATAACTGTTGGCGACAGGGTTATCCGAAGATAACTTTTATTTGTGATTTGAATCTAAACCAATTCAAAGATACCTTTTAGTATACCTTTCATGAACATGAAATGGTATTATAACTTTGGTCCGATGTTTGTAAGTATGAGAAGAAGAAGAGATGGACCCATCACTAAGTATACCGAAATGATCAGGATGACGAGATGAGTTGATTTAGCCATGTCCGTCTGTCCGTCTGTCTGTCTGTTTGAACGCAAACTAGTCCCTCAGTTTTTGAGATATTTGTATGCGGCCACCATTTTCTAATAATTGTCGGAACCAGCAAGATCGGACCGATATTACATATAGCTCCCATACAACCGATTGTTCCGATAAACGGATTTTGGGCTATAAGTCCTGTAATTAAAGAGGAAGGAACGTAAAATTTTGTGAGAATTGTTTTTTTTTTTTATATAAGAACTGTCGGTGTTGAAAATCATTGTGATGGGATAAATATTTCACATAGCCCCCATACAATCGATTGTTCCGATAAACGGATTTTGGGCTAAAACTCCTGTAATTAAAGAGGTAGGAACGTGAAATTTTGTAAAAGATGCTTATTTCATATAAGAAATATTGATGTTGAAAATCATCGAGATGGGATAAATATTTCACATAGCCCTTATACAATCGATTGTTCCGATAAACGGATTTTGGTAGATAACTCCTGTAATTATATAGGTAGGAAAGTGAAATTTCGTAACAATTGCTCTTTTAGAATGTGGAATGTCGATGTTAAATCAATGAGATTGGACCAATATAACACATCGCCCCCATATAATCGATAGTTCCGATAATTTCGGTATGAGCTAAAGTTAAATTGAAACAGGCTGTACTGGGGATCGAACAGTGAAAATCGTGACGCTTATTCATGAGAGGTATATAGCCTTCGGCACAGCCGAAGACAGCTTTCCTTACTTGTTTGTGACTTGATCTTGAACCAAACTATTGATACCTATGTACTTCACCGCTATTATACATGGATATTTAGCAAAGAAAGTACCTGGGTGACCGAGCTTGCTCGGTATTTTCGATTTTGTCGCATAGTCTTACTTACCAACATAAACTTTTCAAAAAAAATTTCCGAAAAAATATAGAATAGGTGGCAACTTTCTAAACCGTTTAAAACGGCATACATCAAAAATGCCATTTTCTTCCATACAAAATGTATGGGAAAGGGCGAAAAAAATAGCCACTTCTAAGGGTTAAGTTAGAGCGCTAATTTTTTGCAAGGCTTATTTTCTCATCAATACCTAACTTTTTAGGGGGTAAGACCAAGTCGACATTTTTTTTGAATCACCCATATTAGCAAGTGGCACGCCCAAGCGAAAAGTCTTGGAATCAAGCTCACTATTCCATCCAAAGCGGTCAAGCGGTTCCGGAGATAGTCCGGATATACCAATATACAAGATTAGCTCGTTGAATGTTATAAGATATCGCACGCTAAATCAAAAAGAGTCACAACTCAAAATCAGAGTTACTTGCAGTTAATTGCTTCTGGATGGCACAAAGGTCATTTGATTTTTAAAAACTTGGCATCACTGTGCTCTTTAAAGCTTTCGGCAGAATCAGTCCGTCAATACGTCACGTACGTGACGTACGTCGTGACAAAACGTACGTGCCGTACAGGGATGGCACATAGCGATTGACGTACGTCATGTTGAACTACACAGATATGTCAACAAAGTAATTGGCGCAAAACGAAAATTATTAAAAAAAACATAACAAAAGCAAAATTTCGGTTAAAAACATGGAAAATATTCAAGTAATACTTGTTATAGTCACAATTTTCACAATCCCGTTGTCAAATTGGCGGTAAAATTGATTTTGACATTTGTCACGCAGCTGACGTTCCGTCAAAGTAGAAAATTGGCGAAGGATACCGGATCCGTTGACTGATACTTTGTCAATGTAGCGTTTTACATGCAAAATACACACATCCTACTCGGCTGTCAGTTTCTTCCTTTTCCGGCACGTACGTGACGGACTGATTCTGCCGAAAGCTTTTGGGGTAACGATAATAGTCAAAAAGAAAAAAAAATTGTATGTACTGGCTTTACTACTTTTTTTTAGGTATTATATGCTATATGCCAAGAAAGTTAAGTACATACATTTTTTGAATTATTTGAAATCACGCTACCCTGGTTGGCGCCAATACGATTTCTTTTCTAAGTGGTTATTAATTAATTTTTGTTCCCAACTTAGGCGCTGATTAACGGCACGACTTTTAAACATTTTAATCTTGGCTTTTACATAACCATTTACAAATCATCTTAGTTTAGAAGACTTAATTAAAATAAGTTCTATTATTTCTGTAGCTTGCACTAAAAGTGGGACTTAATTTTTTACATCAAAATGCAAATTTTAACTTATTATTTATTGCTTTTTGTCTAGCTTTGGACTTTTAACAAATGTTTTTGTTTACATTGACACCACAGTGTTTTGGTTATGGTGTTTCAATTATTAAAAAAAATATTGCGCCCTTTTTTGCGAAATTATCGTAAGCAACAAAATAAAAATTTTACTGGAGAGCATTTGTTTTTTTTTTTTTTTTTTTTCCTGTACAAAATTGTATGGGATGCGATAAAAAAGAAAGCCGAAAGCTTTGCCCAATCCACAAGAAAGGCGATCCCGCTAACCGCACCAACTACCGCGGAATTTGTCTTCTTAATATCGCATATAAGGTTCTTTCTAGCGTGTTGTGTGAAAGGCTGAAGCCCATCGTAGACAAACTGATTGGACCTTATCAGTGTGGCTTTAGACCTGGTAAGTCTATCATCGACCAGATTTTCACGATACGCCAAATCCTGGAGAAGACCCATGATAAGAGAATCGACACTCACCATCTCTTTGTCGATTTTAAAGCCGCTTTTGACAGCGTAAAAAGGAGTTGCCTGTATGCCGCCATGTCTGAATTTGACTTCCCTGCAAAGCTTATACGGCTTTGCCAAATGACGTTGAGCAATACCAACAGCTCCGTTAGAATCGGGAAGGACCTCTCTGAGCCATTTGAAACCAAACGAGGCTTCAGACAGGGCGACTCCCTTTCGTGCGATTTCTTCAATCTGATGCTGGAGAAGATAATTCGAGCAGCAGAGCTAAACCGCAATGGTACAATCTTTTACAAGAGCGTGCAATTGCTGGCGTATGCCGATGATATTGATATCATTGGCCTTAACAACCGCGCCGTAAGCGCTGCCTTCTCTGGACTGGATAAGGAAGCGAAAAAAGTGGGTCTTGCCGTGAACGAGGACAAGACGAAGTATTTGCTGTCATCAAAGAAAGAATCGGCGCACCTGCGCCTTGGCAGCCATGTCACTGTTGATAGTTACAAATTTGAAACTGTGAGAGACTTCGTCTATTTGGGAACCAGTATTAACACCGAAAATAATATCAGTCTAGAAATCCAGCGGAGAATCACTCTTGCCAACAAGTGCTACTTTGGACTGAGTAGTAAAGTCCTCTCTCGAAGAACAAAGATCGCGCTCTATAAGTCTCTCATCATACCTGTCCTGATGTATGGCTCAGATTCATGGACAATGTCAAGAGAAGATGAGATGGCCCTTGGAGTATTTGAGAGAAAAGTTCTCCGGAAGATTTATGGTCCTTCCCGTGATGCCAACGGCGAGTATCGAAGGAAATTTAACGATGAGCTCTACGCAGATCTGACCATAGTCCAGCGAATTAAAGCCCAAAGACTCCGCTGGCTGGGCCATGTTATGCGAATGGACAAAGAAGCTCCAGCACAGAAGGTTTTCCTATCGTCGCCTGAATTCGGCAGCAGAGGAAGGGGGAGGCCTCGACTGAGATGGAAACAACAGGTGGAGGATGACTTGAACTCCCTTGGGGTTTCCAATTGGCGTCGGTTATCGCTAAAAAGGAATGACTGGCGTGCTTTGATACGAAACGGCCAAAATCGCTTAGGCGGTTAAAAGCCAATAAATGATGATGATGATGATTTTTGGCACAAATATAAGGATTTCAGCTATGATATCTTATACGGCTGATACATTAGCGCAAATTCCGAATTAACTGCGCTTTTCGGAGTTAACTTGAGCATAATCTTCAGTATAAACTCCCAAAAATTAAGAAGATTTTAAAAAATTTGCACTGGAAACACTCTGTACATAAATAAACAACAACAGCAAGAAACACTAGGAAATTAAGGGTAGCTGGTTTGTAAGATCCGACTTTCGACAGCTAGATGTCGCCGAGGTAGGTAAGAATATGGTGCAATAACAACCAAAGTAGTAATTCTCAATGCTGTTAATCTTCAATTTTGTGTGTATCAGGGTAAAATTTGGATCTGATTAAAGAAGATTTATTGGAGATAATCTCCATGTGTGTATCCATAGCATTAGGCGATGATGCGCTGGAGGATTAAAGAAATAAAATTTGCATTAAAATGTAAATTTCGAAAAAATGGTCGTTACGATAAATTCGCGAAAACGGGTCGATATATTTACACCTTTTATGAGCATGAGCTCGTAATACATATATGGCATAAGAGGCCGTATAGAGTAGTTTTTTCATAGGGAGCTCAAACTCTTTTTAATTGCGGCTCTATCCCCTTCAGACCCTGGGTATATGTGCACTTTAATTTTTTTCAAATTTACATTTAGATCATGGTCTGGTCTGAAAGCCAATATTTTACACCAACTTTTTTTAAACCATCGAATTAACTTTCTTTGAGTACTACTTGTTTGGCTGAATTAAGAAAACAAACGATAAAAGAATCTCAGATTTCCAATCGTTCTTGTAAAAAAATGATGTGCATTATTGTAGTGCCTTCGTTTGGAGCTTGATTTAATTTTTCCGAAGATTCCGCAATTATTTTACTTATGTCTTAATCTCTTTAAAAAAGTTAGCTTGGCACATAACCCAACCGGCTGCTGTGTTATTGATTAGACTACCTCTTTTTTATCGTTTCGAAAGGTATAATGATTTATGCGCATAAAGAAGAGGACCATATGTTAAAACAACAGAAAGTATTTGAGGACAGGAAATACCCAAGTTTCAGCTTTGATAAACAATTTAAGGAATGCGCGGAAAAAACTCAAAGTAACAAAGAAAGAGAGAAAAAAGTTTTAAGTATAAAAAGTTAAAAAGATACCGTTCCCTGCAGCAACGAAGTACAATCTTTTCTTTAAAACTGCTACTACGAGATTTTCTTGGTAAAACCAATGTTTTGATTAATTTCTTGACTTTTGGACTTTCATGCAAATGAGTTGAGACGCACTTTAATGTTTGAGAGCGCTTTTTTAAGTTTGTTTATATTATTTTTATACCCTATTGTAATATAATTAAAAAAAATATAATAACATAAAATAAAATATCTAACTATGGCCGTATGCCAATTGGTTGAAAGAAAAAAACAAATTTTGGTATTTGTTTCCTTTAGGGGTCAACTGCTAATAAATTAGCTAAAATTATGGGAGATAGCTCAAAAGACGGGGTTTGGCCCCAGGATTACGAATCCGGAAGCGCCTTTTTTAATATTTTGCTTCTCTGAAGAGATATTTGCAATCAAAGTTGCAACTTTTCATGTGGTTGTTGTAATTTTATTAGGCTGTACCTAAAAACGCGCAATAGAATGCGTACCGTGGCACGTTGCCACGGTTCAGGCAACCACCCGGACTAAAATAAAAGAGAATGCCAAAATAAGCAGAATATTTGCTTTTGCACGTGCTTATTCCATACGTCAAAATTTACTACTGTCATAATTTACGTTTTAGTTTGGCACAGCGAAATGGAAAATATTTGTTTAGCATAGGAAATTTGTTTACCTCATTTGATTCTGACGAGAAAAATTACCGATTAGCACAGAGCTTATATATATAAAATTCTAACTCGAAATTTTGTAAAAGCTAAGCAGTCGATCCATTGGCCCGATTTTTTTAATTCAAATTTTAAAATGTCATAATCCAGTCACAATAGTACACAAGACACTTTTTTTTAATTAAAACCCTGCTAGACATGAATTACAGCATCCATCAGTTTTTTCATATTGCCCTTCAGAACCTGATTGTAGGAATAGGGATAGGGATGGGGTAGATATAGGGATTGAGATAGAGAGGGATCGGGTTAGAGAAACATGCAGGGAAGTAAATTTGTGGCAGGATAACGTCAGCTAGTTATAAAATAAAATGAATAAAATAAATTAAACAAATTCAATAAAAACAAGTAAGGAAAGCTGTCTTCGGCTGTGCCTATACTTACAAAATTTCACGTTCCTACCTCTTTAATTACAGGAGTTATAGTCCAAAATCCGTTTATCGGATCAAACGGTTGTATGGGAGCTATATGTAATATCGGTCCGATCTTGCTGGTTCGGACAAATGATTCCTATATTAGAAAATGGTGGCCGCATACAAAATTTCAGCCAAATATCTCAAAAACTGAGGGACTAGTTTACGTTAAAACAGACAGACAGACAGACAGACGGACAGACGGACATGGCTAAATCAACTCATCTCGTCATCCTGATCATTTCGGTATACTTAGTGATGGGTCCATCTCTTCTTCTTCTCATACTTACAAACATCGGACCAAAGTTATAATACCATTTCATGTTCATGAAAGGTATAATTAATAAATTGACATGCAATAAAAAAATAAAAGACAATGAAATTAAAATAAGATAGGAAATAGAAAAAAAACATACTAAAAAAGAAAAAAATGAAAACATAGCAAACTCAAATAACTTAAAATAAAATAACATAAAATGGAATAAATTAAATTCAAATTAACCAACAAATTTTTGAAAATCTTTGTTTTGACCAATAACGGAAATTCGGTTAAACTATTACAATTGTACAATTTCAATAAGTACAATTTCAAAAATAAGGTTAAGGCAATTATGATTAATGTTCGGAAAATAGGCCAAAATCATAAGCCTAAAATTAGCTTTGTTTCTTTCCTGCTAATTATCAATAATTATTCCTAAAAAAGTGTTCTTTTCAAATTGTTAGCCAATCAGAAACGTAACCGCTGTTTTGTCTGCAAGTTTCTGCTGAACCCTGTTCGACGAAAAATGAGCATAAATGAGATTTTGACAGCTTTTTACAAGACTCTCTTCTGCTGACAGTTCTTTGCTGGAGATTTCAAGAAACAAAGCTATTATGTTAACATAGTTGCCACAGTTTACAATTTTTTTTTTTTTTTAAATAAATTTACAAATAGGGAACTCACAGTCATCTGCTAAACTTGAAACGTTTTAACTTTGCCACCTTACCATGTGGCGACTGTGAGCACCCCCGTTTAGCCTTCCACACGGCATTTGTTAGTTCACGTCTGAATTCAATCTGAAAATATGAATAATCGTATTCAAATTATTTAAATAAACTCAAAATATGAAAAAACTTACTTTTTCTCTTTCTGTTTATTTATTCATAACACATTTTTTTTGAAAACAAAGCAAAATGACAATTTTCAATTTTACCACAAAATTTAAACATAGGCACAAGCCCGGCAATATTGCCACAAAGTGGTATCTTCTATTTGCAGGCAAAACAAAAACAAAATATTTGACACCTGGTAAATTGTCAAGATATTGCCAGCTGGCAATATTAGCAGGGCTGTTAATATGGGACTGTGAGTACCCTAAAAGTTTTTTTCAGGCGCTTGATTTAGCCTATTTTTCCGAACTCAACAACAACTGCAACATTTTACCTTGCAATTTTTTTAATTTGTGTGCGAAAAAGCCTTCTCTTGTATTTTTTTTTTGACTAGACGAAAATAGCTGTTATGGCTATATAAAATAAGTATAATAGTAGTATTCGCTCTTTAGTGTATGCAATGTACAATTGGAAGTGTAACTTAGATGAGCGTGAGCACACCTTGTTATCATGGGGTTACAACAATCAGCTGATTTTTATTATGATAAAAAAAAAAACTGCGCACGCAAAATGCCAAGCAGCACAGAAAAAGAGTAGTTGCCATTTGTATAAACAAACATCTATCAATTTGAGAAACATAATCTCAAATTCAACTGTCAAAAGCTTACACTGGCCTCACACTTACACCACTTGATTTCTACAATCATCTGCAAATGTTGTAGGGTTGTGATAATAGTGTAACATCAATTTCTGAGTGATTTGTTATTGCAATTGTATTTTGTGTACTTTCTAGACCCTTGTAACTTCACATACGCTTAAGAGCGAATACCCCTAATGCAATAAAAAAATGGATAATATAACATTCAAATAAGATTCCAAAACTGAAAAATGAATACTATTAGAAAAAATAATTAAAAAATATAGAAGAAAATTAAATAAAAGTCTTTAAATAAAACAAAATAAATTAAAGTAATATAAAGTTGTTATTGCCGGAATTTTGGAACCCTTGCCAAACTCTTGCTTGACCTTAATCAAAAACTTCGATTATTGATTAGGTCTGTTGTTTTTCTGGAGCAGTGTACAATGAACCGAACACATAGATGTCACAGCACGATATACAAATATGTACAAAAATGATATATTGCCACTGACATACCACTAACGATGAATATGTTTGAACTATACCCGGCAGCGAAAGCAACTAGTTGAAAACTACCTTACAACTAGTTGGTGCACCGGGCCCAACTAGTCTGTTTTGTCTTTTTTCCATATACCCAACTGTTATTTTTTACGTATTGATGTCCTACGAAATGTCTATTGTCAGATTTCGACCAAAACATACCAGTCATCTACTAGTATGATATACTAGAATTATACTAGTTATAAAATACCAGTGCCACACTAGTTCAACCTGAAGTAGTATGATTTCCACAAAAAGAACTAGTCCCCATACTAGTCCAAAAATACTAGTATGAAATATTATATAGAACGATACTAGTCCAAAAAGCATTAAACCTGGACTAATATGATTTCAACCAGAATTTGCATGTCTTACCCTTTATTTTATTATTTGCCTTTATTTTCATGCTTATTCTTAAGAAAGCAGCGACTATTTGAGTTAACCCTATCACGAAAAAGGATCTGTGAATTATAAGAGAAAAAATAAGCAAACGAAACGAATGAGTTTTGTATTTTTTAACTGGTATGATTTCATCCAGAAAAATCTAGTTGTATACTAGCATGGAATGGATATTTCCTGACTAGTATGGGTTAAGCCAGAAAATTCTAGTTGTATACTAGTATTTTTCTGACTGGTTTGAGGTTTCGCTGCAGAGATAGCGATAACTCTTACATTAGAGTGGACTTATTTTAAATGCAAAAAAAAAGAAAATATTTTGAAATGACTGTAATGGCCCCTCAAATTATTCATTTGTGTATAATACATTCGCCAAGTCTTTGACAGTTTTATTCATAAGAAGGCGTGGCACATTGGCCTCAAAGTGCCGCTGGCTCTATGGAGGCCAAACAAATTTTTTTCTTTATCTAATACCTAAAATCGATAATAACCTTATAAAACTGAATCAATTTTTAAAACTTCTTTGTACAATATTTCAAATCGTCAAAATACACAAAGATATTCAATTTTTTTGGTTTCGATTTAAGATCTAAATCAAAAAGCAATCTAAATTTTTTTTGTTTGGTTTGTTTGAATGTAATTGAATTTTGCCCACAAAAACTTCATGTGCGGCATAGCTCAGCGGTAGAGCGTTTTCGTTCGAATCCTGCCAAGTGCCACATTTTTTAAATTTTATTTTATTCTTAAAACTTTTCGGTTTAAAATTAAAACTTTTTGGTTTGAAAATTTAAACTTTTCGGTTTAAAATTAAGACTTCTTGGTTTGAAAACTAAAGTTTATTTTTGAAAGCTTATTCAAGATTGAATTTTGACAACAACATTTATGTGTGCGATGTAGCTCAGTGGTAGAGCAGACGGGCATGATGCGGGGAGTCTTGGTTCGAATTCCCGCCAATGGAAAAAAAATTTATTTTATCTTTAAAAAATTGTTAAAACAATTCTGGTTTATAATTGAGACCCGATTCATTTAGCCAATTTTCTTGAAAACTGGTCTAGATTGAATTTGGAACCAAATATGGTTTGGTCATATATGTAGTCCAAAAAAGGTTATAATTTAGGTTTAAATTTTTAACAGTGTAGGTATATGCTCAGTTCCCTGCGAGTTCACAATGTTTTGGCAGAAGAACCAACCTTTCGCGTTTAGAGATTGATGGAAATCTTTCCTCATCTGTGAATATATTAAACAAGCTCGTAAGCATTGGCGTCACGCCACTTGAAGTAATAAATATATGTATGCTTACTTGCTACTGGTTATACGCCAATATGTATATTTCCATTGTTTTGATTTTGTCAAATAATTAATTACCTAAAAAACAATCGATTGCGTCAATTAAAAAATGTTAATATATTATTGCAGATAATGGGATATTACGAGTATAAACTACATTCCATTGACTAACCTATGTAGATCGTGCATTCTTGCATCCTAATTAAGTATACAGTCAAAATAAAAATATATTTGAAAGCCAAAAGTAATGGCGCAGAAAATGTAGTGTTTTTGTTTTGAACCACTTTTAAAATTTAGATTGAGCTGGACTTGCCAAACAAAAAGGTGGTTTTGTTTACGTTGAATACCTAGATGCTAGCATAAAAACCAGTGGTAGATAAAAAGAGTGGGGTTTTAGTTTTCGCCTCCCATGAATGTAAACGTCATGTGCATAAAAAGGTTTCAGAATAAAATAAAACTAAAAAAATGTGGCACTTGGCAGGATTCGAACGAAAACGCTCAGGAGTCACAGCCGACTGCTCTACCGCTGACCTATGCCGCACATGAAGTTTTTGTGGGCAAAATTCAATCTTGAATAAGCTGTCAAAAATAAATTTGAATTTCAAACCCAAAAGTTTAAATTTTAGACCGAAAAGTTTTAATTTTTAAACTAAAAAGTTTTAATTTTAAACCGAAAAGTTTTAATTTTCAAACCAAAAAATTTTGATTTTAAAACGAAAAGGTTTAAGAATAAAATAAAATAATAAATAAAAAAATGTGGCAGCTGGCAGTATTCGAGCTATGACACACATGAAGATTTTGTGGCCAAAGTTCAATTACATTCAAACAAACCAAAAATAAAAAATGTAGATTGCTTTTTCATTTAGAATTTAAATCGAAACCACAGTCACCGACTATCATTCAAAGCGAACAGACGTATCTTCTCGCAGTGATTGGTTGTGCTTACTTGTGTATTAACATTCCGTTAATCGCGTAATCTACTTTGTGCTCATATTTGTTTTCTTAACAATATAATATTGTGCCAAACCACGTGATTGACCTCACACTTCTTACATTTTTGGTTCTGTAATCATGGCCCCGGGGCCTCCGGATAGGTCGCCAAATAGATTCTCTCAATTAGCAGATTTTCTAGACAACCCAACCAAAAAGAAAAAGAAACCTAATCCAAACTCCGATATTTTCCCAAAACTTACCCTAAGGCGTAATGCCACTCCTAACCCCAAATTCATATTAATTTCTTCACCAGATAAGAACGTTTCTCTCTCTAAACTCAGCCCATTTGCAATCAAAAAATGCATCGAAGCCATCTCAACTGAAATCGACTCCATATCTCAGCTTCGCGACGGCAGCCTTCTTGTGCTAGCCCGCAACGCGCAAGTCGCAGAGAAATTCTTGAAAATAAAAACCTTTTCTAACCTATGTCTAGTGAATGCCAAACTACATGAGACATTAAACTCCGTAAAGGGTGTTATTTACGCTCCTTGTTTAAAACACGTCGACGAAGAGGAAATTATCAAAGAAATGAAAGACCAACACGTCACAGGCGTATACAAATTCACTAAGGTAGTAGAGGGCGAACGAATAATTACCGGCCAAATGGTCCTTACTTTCGATTTATACCGTCTCCCCGAGACAGTAGACGTTGCTTGGTATAAGGTTAAGGTGGAAACCTACATCCCCACCCCGATGAGGTGCAAAAAATGCCAAAAACTGGGGCACACCGCGAAACGCTGTGATCGCAACCCCCCGATCTGCTCCAAATGCAACCGCCCTGTACACGATCCAGATGAGTGTACTAGAACCCAATGCGCTAACTGCGAAGGAGAACATGCTTCCTCTGACAAGAATTGCAGTAAATTTAAAGAGGCCAAAGAAATTCTGAAAATTCAAACCTTGGAAAAATGCAGTGCAGGCGAAGCCCGTCGAAAATACAATAACACTGTACGCCTCCCCCCGCTTCCCGAATCCTTTTCAAGCACCGTCCGAGGAAATAATACTAACCCTTCGTCAAATGCAGTATCGCAAGATACCGCCAAAACTACACCACAAAACCATATTTCCAATAACTCAGAATCCCCCAACATTGCAGAAACAACCACATTAGTAATACCTCAAAAACAACAAACAGAACAACAACCTAAAGAACAAAAACCAACCACCTCAAACAACGCCAACCTTAACTTGGCAACAGTAAATCCAAAGCCAGCTGAGCTACCTAGCTCAACTAGCCAAACCAACCAAACAACAATGTCACCAATATCTCTTTTCACCCAAAACCTCTTAAAAAATAACGATTATTTTATGAAAAGCGTCGAAAATCTCGACAGTCCTATAAATCTCTCTGCGGACGAGCTTTAACAATATTAAGTTTTTTTCTCTCCTTGTAAAGTCTCCTTTACAAAGGTTGAGAATCTTTCCTTTTTTCATCATGAACCTAAATATTCTACAATGGAATATGAAAGGTTATTACAATAACTTCTCAGAATTACAAATTCTGATCAAGCAACACAACCCAAGCATAATTTCAATACAAGAAACACACTGTAGCTTCAATTCTACACCTACATTCCCCAACAATTACACAATCTACTTTACAAACACAACAACTAACACAACATCCAAGCAGGGTGCTGGTATGATGATAAAAAACCACATTCCACATAAAAGAATCAACATCAACTCCCCCCTTCAGGTTGTTATAATAGAAGTCGAATTAAACACCAAATTCACGATTGCGTCCTTATACTTACCGCCTAGCCAGCAATTTAGTAGTAGGGACCTTACAGATATTTTCAGCGCGATAAGTACTCCGGTAATAATACTTGGCGACTTAAACGGATGGAGCAACCTGTGGGGATCAAGCACCACCAACCACCGCGGACTCACTATCGAAAACGCTATAAGACTGTCTGACCTATGCGTCTTGAATGATGGCAGGCCGACTCACTTTTCCACCCATTCCACCTTTTCCCACGTTGACATATCCCTATGCTCTCCCTCCCTATTTCCGTTAATAACATGGCATATCCTCGATGACCTTCACCATAGCGACCACTTCCCCATAATTTTAAATTTTACATATAATCCTTCCACCCCTCTTCGCACAAAGGTTCCTCCATAATTTCTCTTAGACTTTGCCGACTGGCCAAAATATACCAATCAAGTGGACATTGAGCTTGAACAAAGGGCAAAATCGAGCTCGCCAAACGAAGAGGCTGCAAACATATCCAAAGCAATTCGCTCCGCCGCCAACCTTTATATTCCACAAGCGTCTAACTCTCCAAGAACCCATGTTCCATGGTGGAATAAAGATCTTTCCATACTTAGGACAGAAAAGATGAAAGCTTGGTACAAGTTCAAAAGTAACCAAACCACCGAAAACCTTATAAAATTCAAAAAGCTCAACGCAAAGTTCAGGAAAGATATGAAAATCCAAAAAAGAGTTAGCTTCCAAAAATTCACAGAATCCATATCTCCCTCCTCGACCATCCCGGAAATATGGAACAAAATTAATAGACTCTGCCACAGAAATCCACACAAACCCATCGTCGCCATAAAAACAAACAATAACACAACTTCAGACCCTACTGAAATTGCCAACCAGTTTGGGTCAGTATGGTCTAGCTATTCATCTGACAGTAACTTTCCAAATAAATTCTCAATAGAAAAAAAACTGGCTTTAAATGAGACACCTCCACTTAACGAAGTACACCCATCAGCAGTCCTTATCGAAAAACAAATCTGTGAAATGGAATTGTCAATGTGCATTGCCAAAGCAAAAGGAAAAACGCCTGGCTTTGACCGTATATCATACAAGTTGATTAACGAGCTATCCGCACTAGGGAAATCCCGACTTTTACATCTATATAACAGCATATTTCAAACAGGAATTATCCCACAGAATTGGAAAATAGCAACCATAATACCTATCCATAAGCCGAATAAAAACCCTCTCACTACTGAAGGTTACCGGCCGATATCACTACTTTCTTGTTTATCAAAAACACTCGAGCGGATAGTAGCGAACCGTATTGCGTGGCTAATCGAGACACAGCAACTAATAAACCCTAACCAGGTTGCCTTCAGAGCCAATAGAGGCTGCACCGACGCACTACTTCACGTTGACTACTATGTCACAAAAGCTCTTTCAGCAAACAACCACGTCTCCATTCTATCACTTGATTTCGAAAAAGCATTCGACCGAGTCGGGTCACACATAATACTCCGTCGTCTTCGTTCTTGGGGAGTCGGCCCTAAAATCTTCAATTTCGTAAAATCCTTTCTAAGCAATAGAAAATACCGGGTAAGGATTCAAAATGTCTTTTCCAACATTTACCCCTTAAGCAACGGAATCCCACAGGGTTCTCCACTATCAGTCATTCTTTTTAATATCGCTTTCAACGAAATTAGCGACATTATAAAATCCTACAATCGTGTCGACCACTGCCTCTATGCCGATGACATATATATTCTCTGCAAAAGTAACGACAATGAAGAATCTAATTCAATTTTCAAAAACATAGTAAAAGATATCCTAGAATGGGCTGACCAGTCCGGAGCCAGGATATCTCTAGATAAAACAAAAAATTTCCATATTTGTAGGAAACGTTCATGCGACTTTTTCAACCGAAGATTATGTATAAATAATGTAAACATTGAAAATGTAAAAAAACTAAAGATCTTAGGCATTATATTCTCTCATAATTATAAATGGAACGAACACTGCTTGTATCTTAAACATTCATTAGCTGCCAGAATAAATGTAATTACATATCTTGCAAGCAAAGCATGTCATGTACATATCAACACTTTAATATATTTAACTAAATCTTTAGTTCTAAGCAAAATCGATTACGGGCTCTTTCTCTTCGGAGGCTCCCCAAAATCAACTCTAAACATCTTAAAAGCAATGTACCACCAAGCAGCGAGAGCGAGTACATATGCGTTTCGCACAACTCCTATCCATAATCTTTTGGCAGAGGCTGGTTTACCGACGATCGAAGAAAGGGCATATCAAATCAAAACAAGACTGGTCTCTAAACTCGCATTCACATACAACTCGGTAATCACTGAAGACATCCGAAACATAAGTAACACGAACAGAAACAAACGTCATCACTCGGTAATGCACACAATCATTGAGATTGCACAGAACATGGAACTTCCATTTTCATCCGAAACTTACCAAACAAAAAACCCCCCCTGGGAAATCAAGAAGGGTTCCTGTGACCTCACGATGACCAGATATACTAAAAGTAACACACCAAGAGATGTGTACGCTTCGCTATTTCAAGAACGCAAAGCTCAGTACGAAGCAGACAACTGGACCATTTGGTTCACAGATGGATCCAAAACCGATCACGGCCCAGCCAGTTTCGCAGTAGTCGATAATACGGGCAAAATTCTGAGAGTGCAAACTCTACCAGATCAAGCATCTGTCTTTACAGCGGAAGCGATCGCAATCCGCACTGCCCTTACAATGGCACAAACTAATCACCACAAAACGCTTATTTGTACCGATAGCAGCTCCGTTCTAAAAGCAGTGCAAAATCCTGCCTCTAACTCCAACATAATCAATCAAATACGAGACCTGCTCATCGATAACGTTTTAACTACACGACTGATTTGGATACCGGGCCACGCTGGGATTTATGGCAATGAAATGGCCGATAATGCAACAAAATCAGCTATGTACACACCAGTAACTATGGAATACACTTTTGAAAAGAAAGACCTGCTAGCGACAATAAAACGACAGCTCCTCGCAAAAGCGAAACAAGACTGGCTATTGTATAATCACCACCACTATACACTTATCAATAGAAATCTCATATCGCCACAATATCCATCTGGACTATCGAAAAGACAAATTCAAATTTTCTCTCGGTTACGTTTAGGCCATACAATGGACACCCATGAACATCTCCTGAAAGGCCAACCTCCTCCAACATGCTCCCTATGTGGAGACAATTTCACTGTACATCATATCTTTGAAACTTGCCCTGCCATCGGAGCAGCAAGACACCAACACCTCAAAACCAATTGGATCGAAATCCTCAAAACACCTACCACAGATAACATAAGATGCATCAACAACTACATCAGCCATATAAGAGCCCGTATATAACAACAATCATCAAATTTATTTAAATATATACTAACTTTTTCTCATAATTTTAACTAACTTCTAACAATAGGACAAATTATATATGTATATCCATATATGTATAATGCACCACGAAAGTAATGTAAACAGAGCTGATGGCCATGGCAGCTAATGCTCTTTCCTTTATATTAGCCAATTAATTTATTTAATTTGTTAATAAATAATAATAATAATAATAATAAATCGAAACCAAAAGAAATTGAAAATCTTTGTAGGTATGTGGACGGTTTGGAATATTGTACAAAAAAGTTTGAAAAATTGATTAAACTGCTCTACCACTGAGTTACATCGCACACATAAATGTTGTTGGCAAAATTCAAACTTGAAAAAGATTTCAAAAATAATTTTGAGCTTTCAAACCCAAAAGTTTAAATTTTAGACCGAAAAGTTTTAATTTTCAAACCAAAAAGTTTTAATTTTAAAACGGGTTTAAAATTTAGGTTAATTTTTTTAGCCGTGCATGAAAGAAAGTAATATAGTTTTCTACTACTATTTTTTACGAAAACGGGTAAAATTCCTTTAAGATTTTGCCCCGCTCATTCCATTGAAAAGCCCCCTACCATTTCAGAGTTTTTCACTGAGCGAGATCTGACGATATCTCCGACTAAATCAACGGCGACGCTTTTCACGACATGGACGCACCAGGTGAGAAATGAATTAGACATTTTCGTTGATGGCACTAAGCTACCAACTGTCAGCCACCCAAAGTTATTAGGGGTGACACTGGATAATACTTTCTCATCTGCTGGTCATGTGTCTGCAATGGTCTCAAAGGTACGTGGTCGCAACAAGATCCTCAAGTCACTTGCCGGCAGTACTTGGGGAAAAGACAAAGAAACGTTGCTGACTACATATAAGGCCATTGGCCGACCAGTCTTTGACTATGCTGCACCCATATGGTCGCCTAATGTACATAACACCAACTGGACGAATTGGAAATATCGCCATATGGCCTTATTTCCATTTGGTTTGAGAAATAAAGTCATATGGCGTTATTGCGTATGGCTTCATTGCACCCCACCGTTATAGACTGCCTTTATATAATTGGACCAAAAGGCTGAATATTTCTAGCTCCGAACCTCTTAGTAATAATCTTTTTTACAGATTTTGTACGGCATGCGGTTTCTACATTTCAGTTATAAGGCAAAAAAAAACATATAATGGCCGATGAAACTGCATATTGAAGTTCGTGTGTTAAGTCTTTTGAATTTGATGAACGTTGAATTGCAGTGGAAAGCAAATCAAGCAAGTACTTAATATTAACCAAAACGATTGTGATGTGCACAATAATGCTCATTTAATAATTATTACTAAATCTTAAGCTACGTTTACACTGCACCAAATGCGTCACTTTTGACCAAGTTTTTTCGAGACCGTTCATCCGCAGATTGAATTTGATCACCAAATTAGGTCAAATTAAATTAAATTCATCTAATTTGGCAAACAAATTCTTTCTGCGGACAAACATTATCGCCAAATGCGACGCATTTGGTGCAGTGTAAATGTATCATTACACCTAAATATTTTTTCGTAAATAATAATAATAATTGTGAATATTTGCAACGTTATACAAATAATTTTTAACTTAATATCGTTCGTATTTCCATGTCATCGAGTTCTATGCTACAATTTTTCATTCTTTAGCCCTCCAACACAAATTTTGCATTGAAATTAATGTACAAACAAAAAAGCAATCCAACATAAAGACAGGCTTAACATATCTAATATTCAGAGGTGTGAGTTATAATGCCACAGTTAATGTATCTAGTAAAATAAATGTAAATGAATTATTGTATATCGTCGGCTTAGGTCGCAAAGGTGCTAAGCCCACTTTTTCAAATTTACAGGAGAGACAAAAAACAATATAAAAATATAAATTAAAATTAGGAATTTGGGGTTTTACGCCATCTTACACAATTTTTGAGTAAACAAATTATAATTTTCGCTGACTTACATGAATTTTTGTAACTTTGTACCTTTTCGGCAGCTACTTTTTATAAAAAAAAAATCTGTGAGTGAACCAAACAGTAACGGTTTCTAGCACTTTGCATCAAAACCTGAAAATCCAAAAGGTGGACTTAGCATCTTTGCGACCTAAGCCGACGATATTCTTTTACTCAATTCAAGGCTTCCACAAGGTAAACAACTTTCATGTGAAATAAGCTAAACACCAACAAACACAATAAAAGTGGTCTACTCATGGTGACACGTGAAAGATCGTTACAAAAATTTGTTTGTCTGGCGACAAAGGCTAATAAAACTGCAGCTACCTCTTTTTCCTTTAGGTTAATAGCCACATGTAGGAGTAGCTAAATTCAATGATGATTAAAATTTTATGTGGCCTTTCGCTTGTGTATTTCACTATTTTAAGATTTTAATGCCTTACACATACATACATATATTGGACTGGGTCTGTCAAATGCCCTAAAAACTGAAAATTCTACTGATTTTTTTTTTAAGAATGATGAACAAAAATTTATCTTAAAGTTTATTATTGCTAGCTCATATTTTGTAAACCTTATCGCATTTTTGCTACATATAAAACTAAAAAAACAATTTTTCAAGAATTGAGTTTATGTTGACTATAACAGACATAGAATGAGGTTTATGTTAGAAACCTGTTAAAGTAGATACAACTCTACTCTAATTTGTATATGACCACGGGCTACAATATACCTCCGATTTTTTTTTTTTTATAGATTTGGCCCAGTCTAAGGAATATAAGACCAGAATTTTTATGACTTCTGTTTCTGGGATACTTTAAATAACTGGATTTTACGCCTGTTAAACTTAAGAAACATACATATGTACATAAACAAACCAAAACTCCTAGATAAAGCCGCCCCACAATGAAAATCGTCGCGAAAAAACCAAGCCAATATTCGCCTTCTGGGGACATTTTCATGCCTTGTTGATATTCTTTTTAAAAAATGTCAGAAATATCACTTTTTTTAATTTACAAACAATTTTATTATTAAAAGTGCGTGCTTTCGAACGATTCGTCTCTGGGGCGAAACGAACGTTCGTTTCGCAATAGAGAATGAAGCCCTTCATTTTTTTATATTTAGGCTACATATATTTTGCAAGTCTTGTATTTAAATAAAGTATAGCAAAATTGTTCCCAAGTTCCACAAAAGCATATTTATGGAGTTTTTATTATCTTCGTCTGGTTTTTTTCTTTTCTTTGATCTGGTCACCCTGAATAAATGTCGAAACACAGAAAAAGAAAAATGTCAAAAATTTCGCTAAGTTGTTGTTGTTGTAACAACTGACATAGTAGGGCAGTAATTTGCAACGTATTTTCGCGGCGTAGTCTCATTGTGGGCTTAAAACTGTTAAATCAGGTTCGTGTCTTAAGTCTTTTGATTACTTTGAATATTGATGCAGCGCAGCCGAAAGCGGTTATCTGCAATGCGGTGCAGGAACAAATTTGCAAATATATCTTTCACTTTTTTCATTAACATTGTGCTCTGATTTAAGTTGCTATAATTAAAATAATAACGACATAGCACATAAAAAAAAGCTTTTTTTCAGTAACCCGCGAAAATTTAGTCATTTAGTCAAGGAATTGTGTGCATCATGAGTTTATTTGTTTATAAACTGTGGAAAAATATGCAAAATGAAAAGGTGTGATTTTTCCTACAAATTGGCATGACCTACAGTTTTTCGCCGACTTTGAACGGCACCTGGGAAGCCTCAACAGAGGCATGAAACCAAGTACTTCTTCTCTATCAAGATTCAACTTTTTCGCCTCTTTGTTTATCTCTTCGTTTCGACTGACTATAGCTTTTTCCCCAACTATGACGAAGGACAACAAATTGAGACATGGCAGCAAACAGGCAACTTATTTTTTTGCTATATAGCAACATGGCTTCAACAAAGGAATAGTGTGAGTTTGAAGCCGCTTTTAAAAGAACAAGATAACCCCTGATTTGCGCTGCTAAGGAGGATATATATATTTTCGCACCGGGCCAGATGTATTAACAGAGCACACCCTAATGTGCTGAAATATGTGCTAGTATGTATGCATGATTCTATAAACTTGGTAGACTATAACATGGCCTTGGCTCAAACAAACACATTTTTTTTTTTTGAGTGCTAATTAAAAGTTAATGTGTTAAAAGGACTTTATTAAAATGGGCAAAAATTTACGTGTTTATTTTTTTTTTTTGCGTGACACTTCGGCGCCAAAGTTTTGGCGCCAACAACTATAAAATGGCTAATCGAATTTAATTGGCTTGAGTTGATGTTTACTTAAAATAAACAAAAAATATTTCGCAACTACTCATTTTCTATATTCACACACACACATACATGCATACATATGGGCAAATGACAAGAATTTAGACTGGATTTCCCAATTTCATTTTAATCGGTTTTTGTCTTAATGAACGCGAAATGCGAAATTGTTATTTAACAAATCGAACAAAAAAAATGCTGCGCAAGTCACTTGTTGGCGCCTAATGTCATTAATTTGGTAAGAAATATTTTGTTGATATTTTATTATCTCTTAATTAAATTTTGATATTTCATGGCATTAACATTTTAACTGCTAATTAATTTACTACTTATTAATAGTTATTTGCCATAGGAATTTATAACTGCGCGCCGAAATTTATGAAGCGTCAAGTCAAACGTGAGATATTACTCAGGCAAAAATGTCGCTTATGAAAAAAAAAACTTGGGAATTCTGCTAAAATTAGTATGTAATAAAAATTCATATTCTCAAAATATCGATTGATTTTAGTTTGTATTTAACTAGGTGTGTCCTACCGACGGTGCTGTAGAAGGTGCAAAGATGACGAGGAGGAGGAAACGGTTGAGCACCTCATCTGCAACTGCCCGGCTATAAGTGGCGCGATAATGTGCTTTATGGGAGTGCTCTTCCTGGTTAGCCTACGCCAGGTCACGGAGCTGGACATAAAGGACTTGATGGCCTTCATCAAGTCATCTAAATGGTTCAAGGGGGAGTAACGGTGCCGGTTTAGGAGCGTTAGACCCGGGATTCTGCTATGTGGAATCCCGATAATAAAGTGATATTCTTTCCATATGGCAGGGTCCCGGAACTGACTTTCCTAGTGTTGGTGGTATCACAACGGGCCTTTTAATACTGGCCTCTGCGGCAGCCACTTGAACCTAACCTAACCTAACTAAGTATTATCTTTGGACGGGATAACAAATTTAGGAATAATGATAAATACGGGCTGTTGGGAGTTTGGCAACCTCGAAAAGAATTAGAGTTAGGAAGCCGTATTTTTTGTATGAAGTGGGGTAGGTTCTAAGCAGGCCCATGACTTCCCCAGTTACCGTATGACGTCACGACTGCACTGCTCAGTCGGGCATCTTGAATTGGTCCATGGTTTCCCAGCGGCTGCCGTGGTGTAGCGTTTAAGTGTTCGGCCTTCTAGAATTTTTCTAAACGTGGTCGCCCCTCGGCAGTAGTTTGGCAAACTCTTCGGGTGTATTTCTGCCATGAGAAGTTTCTCAGAAAAAACTCATTTACCTTGCAAGTGCCGTGACAACTTATGACATAACAATCAGCTGATTCTGTCAAAACAGGCAAATTCATTCTAACGGTATCGATTTTTACACAGTCTTCCCTCTTTGGTTTATGGATCAAAGCGGAAGCATGATCTGAGAGAAATAAACAGGTAAAATGTGACTTGGCCCTTCAAGGTGGTTCCAAACAAAAATAACCGAATTTAAATAAATTTCCTTTAAATTTTCGTTGCTGGTTGATTTTTTTGGAATTGCCCATATTTAACTTGTAAACAAAAATATTTCATTCACTCTAATGAACTTGAAATTTAATAAACAAAACGTTATTTATGTTTAAGCCTAATTTGGTAGACTACTTAAGGACGTCGGCAAATGTGCGTAAGCGTTTTGTTAAGTAGATGGACCAAAGAAATATATGCATGCTAAAAATAGCAAATAAGAAAGCAAAACAAAATCTAAGATAAAGAAATGTTACAATTTCGCCATACCTACATACGTGCCACATACGGTAGCCGCTTTTCCTATCTTATTTATGTAATAAGTCATACAAGCGATGGATTTTCAATTAGCCCGTATATTATGAGCTTTATGCTGTAAAAGCATGAGTCGTCAAAAATATGGCGAGAAAAGTATTCGGAAGTGCTGACTCACAATTTTAAGCTTAAATAAATTTGGTTTAGGCTGTCAGGCATTCAGATCAACAACAGACTAACCCCAAGTTGTTTAAATTGCGATAAATGAATAATAAATAAAATATATTAATTTTTTGCGACCTTTTATCAAAAAATTCTTCGTCTTGCCGGTTTGAGGTCAAGGGTTTTTTTTAAAATGAAACAAAAGTTTAATTTTTCACCAATATATTTTGGTTACCTACGGTAATCGTCTTCAGGATACAATTAGTTATACGTCGTTCCCGCTTGCGGACGTGTAACGGTACCCGTCTCCAGGGTACAATTATTTACACATCGTCAAGCGGGAAGACAGAGACCGTAGGCAAACCAAATACATATATTGGTGAAAAACGAAACTTTTGTTTCACTTTGAAAAATACCCCTTGGCCTCAAGCCGGCAAGAAGAGGTGTTTGAAAATAAAAAAAACGTTTATTTTAATTGTTCTTCATTAATTACACTGTACAACAAAATTGAAGTTTTTAAGAATCCCACCAAGTTTCTGAGGCTTTTGGGTGTGCTGAATACAAATCTGAAGTCAGATTTTTCGGGTCGTCCTGTTGTTGTTGTTGTTGTTGTTGTTAACAATGCATTGCCCTGCTTAGAGTGTATGATCATTCCGAACATCTTCATCAAGTCCACGGAAACGTGCATTTTCAACAGGGTTGGTCCAGAGGGTCAGAGGGGTTAAAAGAGTAGGTTCAATTGAGCAATTGAAGAGATGTAGAGTATCATGGGGGGTCCTCACACTGTATCCAGACCTAAGCTGTGCCATGGTGACTCTTGTCTCCCTTGGTAAGGTGCGTTCTTCTTCAGCAATATCCGGTGGAGGACTGTTTAGAACGGGATTCACAGGTAGAGATCTGACAAAAGTGTCTACCGACTCGGTGTGGATGTCGGTTAGAGCCCGCTTATGATTCCGCAGATCAAACGGCAAGGTAATATGATGCCGGATCTCGTCATAATACTTACGGAGATGTTTCCTTATGTCTCTCGGGGGCGGATCTGTGTCCAAAAGATGACGGTTTGGATGTGGTAGCTTGTGGCAGTTCAGAAGGATTTGCCTGCTAAGCATTTCCGCGTGCTCTTCTACATTGAGCAGTTTTGTCTCTTGATGGAAGTGAAACTCGGGAGACATGAGGAGACATCCCGTAGCAGTTCTGATAGCGGTATTTTGGCAGACTTGTAACTTCGTCCAGTTGCTGTTATGCACATTAAGCGACCATATGGGTGCGGCAATGGCCTTATATGGAGTCAGCAACGTTTCTTTGTCTTTTCCCCAAGTACTGCCGGCAAGTGACTTGAGGATCTGGTTGCAACCTCGTACCTCGGGTCGTCCTAGGGGTCGTTTGTAAAGAGATCGGTGGTTCTAAACAAATTCATTTCTACACATTTTGATAACCCATGCTTCACATATTGGTCGATAACTCCTAAACCGGTCGAGTTATGAACATAAGAGATATTTCAACTTTAACAGACAGACAGTGACCTGTTACTATTGTTTTTAGTATATACATTAGGGTGATTCAAATAAAAAAAAAAATTGTTTTTTCGGTCTTACCCCCTGAAACTTTAGGTATCGATGGGAAAATAAGCCTTGCAAAAAATTAGCCCTCTAACTTAACCCTTTGTATGGGGAAAGATGGCATTTTTTTTTAAAGTGATTTTCTTTTAATTTTTGAAACTTTTTTCAAAGTATTTTTACATAGTCTTATAGTTGAAACTTTGAAGCTTCCAAAATGGTAAGCCATGTGCAATTATCTTAACTATTAAAATAATCAAAGCCATGTGTGTGCATTAATACAAAACTTAAAAAACGGAGGGCTTAGAGAATTCATGGACAAATTGCAGAATACCGGGACTGACACTCCTAAACCAACACCGTTACTCCTCCTCGAGCCACTTAGATGACCTTATGAAGGCCATCAAGCCGTTATATCCAGCTCCGCGATGTGGCGTAGCCTATAACAACATTAGAGTGCTGATTTTTTTTTTAAATGAGCGTCTCAATATTATCAATGTTTTGACTAACATCACGACAAACATCATCTTCAATATTTCTCTCATTATCAAATCGTTATCTCCATCACAAACGTTGGCATAGTAATGATCACTGTTACCAGCGTAATCATTATCAGCACTATATCATATTCAAAACCGTTTCCATATTCTTTATTCTTCATCTGATTTCCACTCATAGTTAGGGGTATCATAAAAAACTAACGGACACCTTAATATAAAATAATATTTATACCACGGCTCAACACTGACTAAGATCGTTGATTAAGAGCGAGTTTGCAAAACTGACGTCGATAAACAAAAGTGCACACCTCAAATAACAACACTTTTCCTCTCCATCCGAATGACGCCCGGTAACGATAACGAATTCGCCAAAAATTGTTTTGAAGATAAATCTTGGGTGAATGTTCAAAAAAAATATTTTTGTTGATTTCACTGCTTTTATAAACAAGTCTGGCTCCATCGTTCCACTTAATTAATGATTAGTCAGGCGTATCAGTCACTAACATATTCTTAACAAAATATTTTAATTTCCAACTAAACTTACATTTTATTGGCTCCAACTAGACGCCAACCAAAGAATACCTGTTTCTATGCCCCAGCTTCGTGCTCCATTTTTATGTTTGTTAATTTCCTTAATTCATTGGAAGAAAATCTGATTAAGTAGCCAAAAATGCTCATTGAGTTGAACTGGCCTTTGACGTCAAATGCCCATGTTTTGCCAAATTTTTTGTCAAATGCGAAATTCTTTCTGTCGCCAATCATCGATTATTGTGTCGCTACTAAATTATAATTATGATTAGCTACCTGGAATTCTTATTTTTATTGTTTAACGGATATTAGCTTTGTGGCTTTGCTTTTGTTACTATGTATGTATGACTGGGTTTTTGCATATTTTCCATACTCTTGTGCCTCAGGCTATGATTGTGTTTATTTTTTGTTTGGGAATTTTTTCAATATCAGTGGCGCCAGTTGTTTGGTGAAATTATATAATTGGGTGAATTATGTTGTGAGTAGTATAGCTTTCGTTTGATACCCATTAACACATTTTGGGTCACCCTTGGTCCACATATTGGTCGATAGCTACGAAGCCAGTCGAGCTAGCTATATAAGCGATATGTTAAATCTTAAGTGAGACGTCTAGGAATGAAATGGCGAAAAGTACATTGAATTCCATTTAGCTACTTTTGCGTGATGCGTGTACAAACAAAGACAAAAATTCTTAAAACTGTTGCTTTGGATTGTATTAGATTTATAATGCTAATTTTTTTTTAATCAACCATTAAGCTCTCTTAAAAATAAAGTTAATTGACAAGAGAGAGGAGTACAAATATAACTAGTGGGGTAATTTTGATGCAATATATCCTATTAGAGCCAGGGAAACATGTGAACTATTTTTTCCTAAGTAGACACTAGGTTCCGTACTACTCCCCTCTTATATAGCGATTTTGCGATCCTCTTCTAGTTGTGCTACCCTATATACACGAAAAACATCCCAGACGTTTGACCAGCGCTTACTTTGGCACCAATCCACTCTGTTCAGTGGACGATCCAGTCATCGTAATGTGATTCGCAGACTATCTATGGATAATGCCATCTGGTTCAATACAACCTTACATCTGTGGTACCTTCTTCCTGTGGTACCTGTTTTTAAGTTGTGAAGCTCTCCATTTTTCGTTTAGTGGAGAGAGTATCACTCACAAAAAACCAATTGTTTGTCAATCTGGTTCCCAGCAATCTAGTCCTCTTATGTCCGAGAGGGTCGGATATTCACATGGTACATATATACATCCTGTTTTCGCTCACAGGCTCAAAAACACAACCTCCCGTTTCGCTCAGGCTCCTATCAAGCAAACATGCATTGAGAGAGCCATGATCGGTTAGCAGAAAACCCAAATTCAAATCACACTTTCCGCCACAAACCAACCAACTCTCTCATCCTTCTTGCCATTTCCCTAACACACACGGCTGTAAAACAGTGGTCATCGCCGGACAGTGCTCTAAGCCAACGATCCTGTAGCAACTACACATTTATCGTCCTTCCTAGCCTAAAGACAACGGCATCCTGTGTAACTCATTCAGCTTTGATGAGGCGATATCTTGTCCAAAGGCCAGGAGTAACCGATTTTGCCTTTAGCGTGCACACTAACAATTCTATCCTAACTATAAGTAAAGTCAATTGAAACAAGAAAGGAAGTCTTAGTTCGGGTAAACCGAACATTAAATTCCCAGCGGTAGTTTTCAGAACGCTCAATTTATGTGATTTTCGAAATTTTCCATATCGAAAGTGGGCATGGTTGGAGGGCGATTGTATCCAATTTCATCAGGTGAACTCCCAACGATACTATAGTATGCTTTGTGCCAAATTTCATCGTTCTACCTTAATCAGTTTAAAAGTTACGACCAATCAAATTTTCAAAAGCGCCTCACTTAAAAGTGGGCGGTGCCACATAAAAAAACATGTAAATAGAATGACCAGGGGTATTCAACTATATAATTATACTACTTTAGCCATAAGCTTATAATACATTTACATTGCACTAAATTTGGCAACTTTGGCGGAAAATTGCAAATTTAGCGCTTTTTTCCATACAAATCTCTTTTTCCAAATTTGGAATTCCATCACATTTGATCTCATTTGCCGAACAATACAATCTACAGTTAAATAACAATTTCAACTAGTTTTTTTTTAAGAAAATGGGCTAATTCTACCAGGAAAAGACAAAAGCCTTCTTGACCTTTCTTTTATTATTGCTCTACAGGTGTTTAAATCATCACGGTAATGCATTTTATTTCGGTGGCTTTTTGTCCTGGTAGATGATTCTTGCAGGGAAGGTGAAGCCAAATGCAAATTTTGCATTTGAATTCGCCAAATTTGGTGCGATGTAAATGTACTATTAGATTAAAAAGCTACTGAGATACGTATGTCAATTAATGTGATTTTTTAAATTTTCCATGCCGATTTCGCCCATTTTCAATAGCAACCTACCTTGGCCAGAAAGTAACCTGTATACAAAATTTCATGCAAATATCTCAATTTTTTACGCAAGTTATCCTGTGCACGGACGAACGGACAAACGGACGGACATGCCTTAATCAACTCCTTTTTTTAACCTAAGAACTTTCATATATATGTATGTGGAACTCTATATCTATCTCGATTATTTTGTACCGTTATGTAGTACCGTTATACCTTAGTACGCTAGTACGAAGGCCTTTTTATTCTAATTGCGAATACTTTAGTTCGGAATGCGAGAATTTGTAAAAAATATTGGTATCGAGTGGCAAAAGTATCGATATGGTTCCGTTGCGTGCCAATATTCGTATTCATCGAGCTTCTGTAGTTGTTCTCAAGGATTTTGGTGTCGAATCGGGTTATACTGAAATAACATACCTGGGTCGTGTAAAACCCGAGTCATTCCGTAAAGTAGATTCGACTGCCTTGGTGTAATGACCTAGTGACTGTTGCTAATTGCTATTAAAAATTTCGACCTTTGATTTGGGCTATTTTTGTTTATCATCAATTTTTACACTGCAAAATGATGACTCTCATAAATGGTCAGGAATGTCTAATAAAAAGTGTATTTCATTTTGTTTATAAAATTTTTGCGGTTAACTGCCTACGTCATAAGCGGATAATGAGGAGAAGAGCATAAATAATATGGCCAAAAACACAATAATGCAAAAAATAAACAAAAAACAGTAGCAAAATAACAGAAAACACAAATAAAATATGTATGAAAAAGAAAAAAAATGATTGCAACCAAAACTTGGACATCAAACTTGTTTGTTATCAGCATACAACTAAAACGAGTTCAATTCAAGCGCTAGTTAAGGCGCATGCGCCCAATATTAGCGCGCCAATTGTTCGATCAAGCTTTCGAGTCTGTAGCGCAGAAGTTGATTCGCAAAATAACAAAGTCAAGAAAAGGCAAAACAAAATACAACAACAACCAAAGCAGTGACGCAAAAAAAGCGCCCGGCAAATTTTTAGCGAATTTCAGTGAGTTTTCGAAATAAAGTTTAGTGTCTCAGTTAGAATGAGCTTAGATTTAAAAGAGAGCTTGAGGTGTAAAGACCTTGTGAAAAATACAGAACGGATATCAAACTAAAATAATTCGCATACAAAGTGAAGAAGCGAATAAAAATTTGTATAAAACAAAAGCATTGCACAAAAGACATTTGAAAAAGAAAAAAAAGAAATATACAAAAGTTACTAAAAAGTAAAGCAAAAAAAGTGCAAGTGAAGCAGTGCTGAAAGACTATTTACAAAAAAAAAAAAGAAATTTCGTGAAAGACAAAGAAATTCGAAGAAAAGAAAATGTTGAGTTTACAACGTACTATACTCGTCCTGATACTCAGCTATGTCACTTTGAGCTGCCTGAATGCACCCACAGCCGTGCAAGGCTATGCCATTGGTCAATCAAAACATGGACGCATTGAAATGTTTCCCTACCAAGTGATGTTAATTGGCAAACAATTGTGGCGTAAACGCATACTTTGTGGTGGCACATTGCTCGATCAACGTTGGATCTTGACCGCCGGCCACTGCACCATGGGTGTAACACATTTCGATGTTTATTTGGGCGCACTAACCATTGAGGATGGCGAAGAGACGGGACGTCTCGTGTTGCGCTCAACAAAATTTATCGTGCACGAAGGTTTCAATCCACAAACGGCAGCTAATGATATTGCGCTCGTCAAATTACCAATCGATGTGACTTTCACAGCGCGCATACAACCTGCAACATTGCCCTATCACAATCGCAACGATCCGTTGACAGGCGCCAAGGTGGTAGCCACCGGTTGGGGTGCTACAAATGATATGTCCAGCAGCGATCCCATGCAATATACTGAATTGCGTGTCATCTCGAATCAAGAGTGTGCCAATGAATTTGATGTCGTCACTAGTGGCGTCATATGCGCTAAAGGTTTACGTGAGGAGACAGTATGCTCTGGCGATTCAGGCGGTCCATTGGTGTTGAAGAATACACAAACTGTTGTTGGTGTTACAAGCTTTGGACCCGCCGATGGTTGTGAGACAAATATTCCCGGTGGTTTCACACGCGTCACATATTACTTGCATTGGATTGAAGCGAAAATTGGTAATGTTGCTGCACGCGCAGAACAACAAAAACTACAACAATGGCAACAATATACACAACAACTACAACTACGTCAGCAACAACAACAACAGCGTCAGCAGTACATCGCATCAGCGCCTGCGCGGCACAGTTACACTGATAACGCTGTGTAATTTTTATACGCATGGCGTTTGGGCGGGCATCAAATAGGGTAAAGGGGGGCGAGTTTGCACTACAAAGCAAACTATTATTTTGACTGATTGAAAACAAAGCTTTAATTCGTGATTTTATTTATTTATTTAAATTTAAACAAAATTTTGTCAAAAAAAAAATTATTTGAACAAAGAAGGTTTCGCTTAAAAAAAGAAGAAAGTTCAAAATTGAACTGTTGTGATTCATCTGCGCCAAGCATTATGACGCCAATCAATTACACACAGCGCCACACTCAACCGTTAAAAATGTGCTCAAGCATGTGTGCGGTACGGGACTTTTTCGACATGTTGAATAAGTCGCTGACCGGTTGTTGGCGCGTCATTAAAACAAAGCTGGAATTTTCAAAAATTTGTATGTATGTTAAAAAAATCTCTTTTGATAAACAAAATCAAATTATGTGATATTTGTATTTAGTTGTGTTGTATGTATTGTTGTATTGCACTGTATTAAATTTAGTTAAGAAAACAAAAGAAAAAAAACACTTTGTTGTGTGTTGAAAAGATATTATTAATATTAAGCATTAATGTATTATTTATTTTAATTATTTGCACGAAAAGAATTTGCATATGACAAAAAAAATGGTTTTCCACAACCAACTATTAATAAGAAGAAAACAAGTTGTGTACCTACATATGTAGTTATCAGCAAATAATTAATATTCATATTTATACAAGCAAAAAAAAAAAATCCAAAAAATGTAGCACTAGAAACGTATATACAAATACTATTTATACAAAAATTAACAAATAATAAAAATTAAATTATTAAAAAAATTTAAATCATTCGAGTTTTTCATTTTTGATATAAAGCGGCTTTTTTTATATGTAGCTGGACTTTGAGACCATTAAAAAAATGAAAGCATTAACGCGCTAAAAAAAAGCAAATTAAAATGAGTACTCTGAAGATATCCACTAAAACAGAACCAGAAAAACAGTTTTACCAATTTTCATCTGCTTGTCTGAATGTTTATATTCGCATCCCTTAAAATCTGCTGCATAGAACTGAATGCAATTTTTGCCGTTACATTGGCCGTGCTTAGAGCTATTGTAACGTGTAGGGGAGAACGTGTTATATAAAACGGGGTAACTCCTAGCTCCCATAGCAACCGAATAAATAGCAGAACTAATAGTACATTTACACTGCACCAAATTTGGGGAATTTGAATGAGGGATTTCGAACCTGTTTACACTGGCAAATGAGCAGTTGGCTTCACCTTCCCTGCAAGAATCTTCTATCAGAATACAAAGCCACCGAAAGAAAATGCACCACCTTGATGTTTTAAACACATGTAGAATAATAATAAATGAAGAGTCAATAAAGCTTCTGTCTTTTCTTGGTAGAATTGGTGCATTTTCTTAAAAAAACTAGTTGAAATTGTTATTTCCAGCTGTTCATAATGCAAAAGTTATCACACGTTAATTACCAATTATAGTTTTGCTGGGCAATTCTAAATGTCGAATACAGGCAGGGTTGCTATTTTGAGGAACTGTGGATTGTATTATTCAACGAATGAGGCCAAATGTGATGGAATTCCAAATTTGGAAAATGAGATTTGTATGGAAAAAGCGTTAAATTTGGAATTATTCGCCAAATTTAATGCGGTGTAAATGTACTATAACTTGATGTATATTGGAACGATTTTCCGTCATCCCTTGTCAATTTTGGTTTTGTAACAAACCGGTTTCGGCGATCTGCCATCTTCAGTGTTTGATTTCCTTCTCAATGGTACCCCCTATTTGTTGACAATACAAAACCTTGAATATCTCAGTTCGAGCAATGGTGGCCTTATATATACTTATTATACTTACTTACTTACTTAAAATAGCCTTTAACCGCCTAGGCGATTTTGGCCGTCCAACATGTTACGCCAGTGGGTTCTTTGTTGAGCCAACTGGCGCCAATTAGAGACACCGCGTGCTCGCAGGTCTGCCTTTACTTGGTCCTGCCATCGAAGTGGTGGTCTCCCTCTTCCTCTACTTCCACCGGCGGGTGCCGATAAAAAATACCTTCCGGGCCGGAGCGTCCCCGTTCATTCGCACCACGTGTCCTAGCCAGCGGAGCCGCTGGGTTTTAATTCGCTGAACTATGTCCACGTGGCCTTATACACTCAAAGAAAAAAACGTTCTAAAACGAACGAAACAAGTTCAAAATTGAGAACGTTCAAAAGTCTGTCAGTAACGTTTTGGCTTAACTCGTGAATGATATTCTTATTTTGAAAACGGACTTTTTAAAACATGTTTTGTGTTCCATGATTAGTTTGGACTTGATTTTTGAACATTTTTAACTTATTCTGATAACGTATTAGGCTCACTTTAGGATCATTTTTGGCCAAAGTAAAAAAAAAGTATTAATTTTTTTTTTCAGAGAGCTCTTCGAAGAGCTATATTATATTGATTCTCCGAGAATCGCACTCAGGGTCCGAATCGTGACATCTGTGATCATACAACTCGTCAAGTAAAATTTTTTACTTCGGGTTACGCTTACGTGAACGTACAACTTCTATCGTAGTTTCGGATTTTTAAATACGTGACCGAGTGACTGAATTTTATCAAAACTGCGTGAATTGAAAATAAATTACGTTTCGTTTGTTATCGTACCTAATAATACGATTTCGCTTATACGACTGACGTATCACGGATTTTTCTCTCGTCTGGTTTTCGATTCGTGATCATATGTAACGATTCGACCCCAGGTCCCCCGAACGCTCAACCAAGGTGTCTCTTACGAGCCATCGTTTACATATGCTTGCTGGCGTCTAATTACAGCTTTGTTCCATGCAAGGCGAATCCATTTACAAGGTGGTTTCGCCCACCATGTGGTTTCTTCTTCTTCCTTGACTATCTGCTTTTTAGCTGTCAAATTACTTGTTTTGTTGCTTCGTCTGACATTTTCGATGCGAGAAAACCACCTTGTATGAATTTGCCTTGGTTGTACGAAACTTGTTTACAATTAAATGCCTAAAAGTATGCAATGTTTTGTTATTTTGAGACGGGGTGTTCCTATCAAGAACAAGTGTTCTCTTTTTAAGACCAAAAAATCAAGAACACGCAAATCCATAATAACGGTGCTGCATTTTAGAACAGTGTTTTTCTCATACTCTGTCTATGGTGGACTCATACTTTGTGTATGGTGGGGTATATAAGCATACTCATAGGGGTATAAGAAAATTTAAGTTTTGTAGCATACTCATAGGAGTTCAAAGCCCTCATTGAGTAGATGGTGTGTCAGTCCTTTCCTACCGCTCTAGACACACTTCATGATAGTCGGGTGAGTAAAAGTGTTTTCCATCGCCAGGGTTTGAAATATAGGCTATGCCATCTCCCTATAGCAATGATAGAATTATTCTTCGCATAACTACAAAATTTCGGCCCGGTTCCGAAAATTTTTAGGCCATTTAACCGTACGTTAGAGTGCAAGTGTCTCTCTTCTTCTTTCCTGCAGCTGCGACATATGTATGCACCTATGTATGTACCTATGTACATATATATGTACATCATTCGTTAGGAATCCTATGCTTTCATAGTGTAGTTTCATCAGACATCGTCCATTTACAACACAACCAGTGGACCCAAGCAAATATGATTAGTACTTATTGCTGATTGCTGCAGGGCAACAATTTTTTCGACTTTCCACATTTGGCACTAGTTCTTCTCTGTCTGACAGTGATTTCCTGGTTGAGGACTCGAGCCAGAATTTCTGTTGCAGCCAACGACGCTGTACGAAAATAATTGGGTACCTTCTTGTAAATGGAAAGTGTCACATGGAAATGAGAATAGTCAGCTGTAAATACGAAAAAAGTAGTTTCTCAAGCAAGTACCTGATCTCATTTACATTTGACACTCACTCATTTACAATTGACTATTCTCATTAACAACTGACACTATAGCAATTACATCTGACACTTTTTTATTTTCAATTGGCTAATCTCATTTACAATTGACAAATCTTATTTTCAAATTATGCTTTCTCATGTACACCTGGAAATGTTGTAGCTGCTTTTACCGCGGTAGCAGGAACGCATTGGTCTTTAATTTGTTCAAAATCGCAACATTTAACAATCAAGCATGTTCAAGGTTGTTACAAAACTGATCAAGGAAATCAAAAGTAACCTGACAATTAGCCATGCACATGCACCACTGCATCCGCGCAACAAGTCAAGGTCAAGCAAATCAGAATTACAAGTTTCAACGGCAGTCATGTATTTAGGTCAAGGTTAGTGTAAATATTTATGCTGGTCTCCGTTGACGTTGTATGCTGCAGTTCACATGTGAGCATAAATGTTGTGAGCATATGTACATATGTAGGGCCGCATGCTAAGGGGATGAGTTTTGGGCGTACCCTATTTAAGGTGTATACAAAAGGGGCTACTCCTTATTTATAAAAAATATTAAAGGTTTATAAAGCTTTTCACAGTTTCAAGTTCACGTCATAAATATCGCTTTAATTCATTTTATGTACATACTTACATATGTGTTACCGCTAATAAGAATGTAATGTCATAAATTTATCGATTTTACGTTTAACCACATTCCGGTTTAAAAAGGTTTGTTGAACCACTTTATTGGTTTTTGCGACAGTTGTGCTGATGGGCTGAATCTCATAAGGAACTGTGCTGTTTTAATCAGCTTTTAAGCTTTCAAGCGGTGATTGACTTAAGTGCTTTACTACATCGAATATTATCATCCACTTATGCGTACCGCATACCGGAAGAAGTAATTGATTGAATTTAAATATTTTTTAAGTAGTAGATCGTCTGTGATACTGCAATACATGCTATGTCAGCAAACCCAAACTTTTCAGGTGAGCGAAAAGTTTTTGTAATTTTTCGCAATGAATGTAATACTCTTATAGTGCCTATAGCTCCATTTATAGAGCGAGAGCCCAGACCCGCCAGACATCACTTATTTTCTAAAGGATGAAACCATTACCCCTGGATAGCACTCCCCGAATCTAGAACAACTGTGAAAATTTCCAAGCTGTAACCATGTCCGGGGCCTAGGAATTAGGGGTCAAAGTCGCCCAATTTGGAAATCGATTTCACTTATTTTCTAAAGGATGATTTTCACATATTTGTCGTAGAATACCACACTGAGTCAGTATCTAAAGTTTTTAGACCCGTAAGAATGTCCCGGCTCCAACCAGACACCCCTTGCTCGCTGATTTGCCTATGGAAATTTATCCCTTAAGTAGTATCAGGCATTTTTAGACTACGTCCCATGACACGAACTTCTGCCAGACACCTCCAAACTGGGGAATTTTCATAATTCTCACTGCGCTCTCACATGTTTAAGCGGGTTTTCCAACTTTGGCTGTATTTACAGAGCGGATCTTTACACATGTGTCGTAAAACACTGCCTCCAAGTAGAAACAGGCATCTTCAGGCTTCGTCCCATGACAAAAACTTCAGCCAGACACCTCAAGGCTCGGGGATTTTTTTTATTCTTACTTCGCTTTTATTTGTTTAAGCGAGTTTGTCCAACTTTGGTCGATTTTAAATGGCGGATCTTCACACATGTGTCGTAGACTTCGTCTCATGGCAAAAACTTCTGCCAGATACCTCAAAACTCGGGAATTTTCTTTAATTCTAATTGCGATTTCATTTCTTTTAGTGGGTTTGTCCAACTTTGGCTGTTTTTAAATGGCCGATCTTTAGATATGTGTCGTAGAACACTACCTTCAAATAGTATCAGTCATTTTCAGCCTTCAGCCCATGACAAAAACTTCAGCCAGACACCTCAAAGCTCGGGGAATTTTCTTTTACTCTTACTTCGCTTTTATTTGTTTAAGCGAGTTTGTCCAATTTTCGCTGTTTTTAAAAGGCGGATCTTTACGCATGTGACATAGAACACTCCCCCTCTATTTAGTATCACGTATTCTTAGACTTCGTCCCATGACGAAAACTTCTGCCAGACACCTCAAAACTCGGGAATTTTTTTTATTCTAACTGCGATTTCATTTGTTTTAGTGGGTTTGTTCAATTTTCGTTGTTTTTAAAAGGCGGATCTTTACGCATGTGACATAGAACACTCCCCCTAGGTTAGGTTAGGTTCAAGTGGCTGCCGCAGAGGCACACTTAGGCCAGTTTTGAAAGGCCCGTTGTGATACCACCAACACAAGGAAAGTCAGTCCCGGGACCCAGCCATATGGAAAATCCCTGAGTTGTTGGGATTTTCCACATAGCAGAATCCCGGGACTGACACTCCTAAACCGACACCGTTACTCCTCCTCGAACCACTTAGATGACTTTATGAAGCCCATCAAGTCCTTTATGTCCATTTCCGCGATCTGGCTTAGGCTATCCAGGAACGGAACTCCCAAAAAGCGCGTTCTCGCGCCGCTTAAAGCCGGACAGTTGCAGATGAGGTGCTCCACTGTTTCCTCCTCCTCATCATCTTTGCAACTCCTGCAGCATCGTCGGTAGGGCACACCTAGCCTTTCTGCATGCCTACCAATGAGGCAGTGACCGGTTAATACCCCTATCAATATGCAGATTTCCCTCCTAGTTAGGGCATAAATGCGTCTAGACCTTTTAAGATCCCATTTTGGCCAGGTTTGTTTCGATATGCGACACCCTGGGGATAGCAGCCATCTTTCGTTGGCTTGACGGAGTGTGTGCTCCTTCAGCATTAGTTTGCATGTGGCAAACGGCATACCTAAGCGCTCTTTATCCTGAAGAACCTGCTTGGTCGTGCCCTGCCTGGCAAGCTCGTCTGCCTTACAGTTTCCCTCAATGTCCCTATGTCCCGGGACCCATATGAGGTTTACGCGGTTCTGTTGGGCCATCTCCTGAAGAGATCGACGACAGCTGAGCGTCAGTTCAGAGTTGAACGTGTATGAGCCAAGGGATTTGATGGCCGCTTGACTATCGCTGAAAATAGCGATATCTTCTCCGATAACACGTTTGCTTAACCAGGCCGCGGCGTCCAGGATTGCCGAGACTTCCGCCTGGAAGACGCTACAATGATCAGGTAGTCTGAAGGAGAGCTCAAGGTCCAAATCCCTTGAATAAACTCCTCCTCCAACTCTGCCGTCCAACTTCGAGCCGTCGGTGTATATGGAAGTGCCACCATTTGTTTCGGGACACCAATCCGTCCTCTCCCAGTCTTCTCTGCTGGGAATGTTTATTTTGAAACAGCTATCCCCGACTGTAGTAGTCGCACAGCGATCTGTGCTTAGAGGGAGAAAGCTGTAAGATTCCAGAATACTGGAGTGTCCAATAGTACCCGCAGCCCAACTGGAGGTTTCTCTTAGGCGCAGAGCTGATGCCGCCGCTGACCGAAACCCTTCCAGATCAAGTGGCAAAATGCCCAGAATGACCTGGAGGGCTTCGTTGGGCGTTGTCCTTAGCGCACCGCTTATACAGATCATATTGGATCTATGGACTTTCCGCAACAGATTCAGGTATGTTGCCTTGCTCAGCGCAGGCCACCATACGACGACTCCATAAAGCATGATTGGGCGAATGATGGCCGTGTAGATCCAACTGCATACTGTAGGGCTGAGCCCCCATTTTTTGCCAATGGCTCTTTTGCATGTGTAAAGAGCGATACAAGCTTTCTTCTGGCGCTGAAGAACATTCTCCTTCCAATTCAATTTCCTGTCCAGAACTATGCCTAGAAACTTGGCCTTATCCGACAAGCCCAGGCGCGTGCCATCTAGTTCTGGTAGGCTTAGTGGCGGTATTTTGTACCGGTTGGTGAAGAGGACAAGTTCCACCTTCCCTGGGTTGATACTAAGTCCGCAGCGAGAGGACCACGTCGAAACTTCTCGCAGTGCTACTTGCATCAGGTCACACAGAGTTTGTGGGAACTTGCCTCTGAATGCAATAGCTAAATCGTCAGCGTATGCCACTATCTTCCCGCCCCCCCAGCTTGTGTCACGTAGCAACGAGTTGACTGTGAGGTTCCATAAAAGCGGGGAAAGAACACCACCCTGGGGTGTTCCCCTTGTGACATAACGTGATAACTCAACCGTACCAAGTGAAGAAGCTATTTTCCTTCCCCTTAAAAGTTGGTCAATTAAATCAGTTAGAGGTCTATCTACGCCCAGATTAGTTAGAGCGGAGTTGATAGCCTCCGGGCTTATATTGTTGAAAGCCCCCTCAATGTCTAGGAGGGCCACGAGACAGTAGTCCTTTTCACACAGCGATTTCTCAATGACAGACACTAGGCTGTGCAGAGCGGTTTCTGTTGATTTACCCTTGGTGTATGCATGCTGATAGCTAGAGATAAGGTTGCTATCAATAGTTGTTAAGAGGTAGTCGCTTAGTATCCTCTCAAAGGTTTTTAGTACAAAGGACGAGAGACTGATCGGTCTGTAGTCTTTTGGCTCGTAGTGGGATGCCTTCCCAGCCTTAGGGATAAACACTACCGTGGCGCTTCTCCAGGAGCCCGGAATGTGGTTGAGAGCCAGGCAGGCTGTGAAGAGAAATACCAGCCATTTAGCTGATGTCTCCAACGTGTTTATAAGTTGCGCGGGGATAATCCCGTCCGGCCCGGCAGCCTTATACGGTTCAAAGCTCTTAACTGCCCACCTTACTCTTTCCTCAGTGATGGGTATATTTACTGCCAGGTTTGTTGCAGGTGCTAGTGGTGCATCATGCAGATTCCCCGGAAAGTGAGTATTCAAGAGCAGCTCAAGGGTTTCCTCTTCCGTGCTGGTCCAGGATCCGTCAGGTTTTCGCAGATAGCTGATGGTTGCTTGACTTTTCGAGAGGACTCGTCTAAGTCTCGCTGTGTCGTCGACCTTTTCGACGCCAGTGCAGAAATTTCTCCACGAGGTTCTCTTCGCCTGTCTCAGAGCTTTTTTGTAGGCCCTTAGTTTAGCTTTATATTCGTGCCAATGAGGCTCAGAGCCGAAGCTCTTGGCCTTGTCCCCCTAACTAGTATCAGGTATTCTTAGACTTCGCCCCATGACGAAAACTTCTGCCAGACACCTCAACACACGGGAATTTTCTTTAATTTTAATTTGCTTACCATTTTTGTTTCCCTTTCGGGTAAAGGATATGCTATTAGGACCACGAGAATGTACTACTCAAATTGGGTATCTTGCCAGTGAGGTCATGAGCAGTTACTACTGAAAATGAAGAAATACAGGATATCTTTGAACAATAATGAATTTTATTCAAATGGTGGCTGCTTAAAATATATGAACCAAATCATAATTTGTCAGGAAAGCATAGTCATAGTCGAGATAAAGTGGGTACTAAAGTTGATTTTGCTCTATACTGCAATACATACTCTAAAACCCATGAACCAAAGAGAGAAGATTGTGCCAAAAGCGATACCGTTAGAATGAATTTGCCTGTTTTGACAAAATCAGCTGATTCTTACGTCATAAGTTGCCACAGAATTGCCACCATACTCTACTTTTACCGCTGGTATGATTTAAAAAAACTGTGTTGTGGGAGAAACAATGGAAGAATTCAAGATGGCCGAATGAGAAGCGCAGTCGTAACGTCATACGCTAACTGGAAAAGTTTTAGGGGGTTTTGAGGATTTAATCAAAGAAAACCAAATAAATAGAAACTATCGAGATTCAAGTGTTTTATGTCTATACTTCTATTTTGACACCTGTCCTTCTCTGCTCTGCTCTAACCTGCTCTGAACTTTTTTTGTTCAGTAAACAGACCTATAGATTTCTTAAAATCAACACAAAATAATAATTTTTTTTTAATAATTTGTTTAATAAGAATTTATTGCTTTCAACAGTATTGATATTTTTTATTTAATAAATAAAGTACATTAAATTTGTTTTAATTAAAGCACATTTGTATTTATTTCCCTCAAAGAGAGTTAGACGGAGCGAGAACTCTTACTATTGAACTACATTTTAATCATAGTAAATATACATTTCTTCAACATATTTGGCATTTTTGCTTACTCAAGCATTAATAAATAGGTAATTATGCACAGTTGAATTTAGGTGAGTATCTCACTTCCACATTACACCCTTGTAATCTACATTATTTCCTAAGTAAATACATAAATGAATTATGTATTTGGCTTCTTCGTTTACCTCAATATTAGCTAATATCAGTGGCTTTGTTGCAAATAATTTCAATTGCGTGCTATATGTAATATTATTATGTGCATTTCCGTAAAATATATCTAACAGTTTTTGTGTTTGTTTGTATGTACATTTGTTTGGTTCATTGTTGTTTAAGCGCATGCAACCGCTTGAGCCTTCTTTTGTATTAAACAATCTAATGCGCGTTGCACGTCAACGAAAATTTCATCGGCTGTACGTTCGGCATTGAGCTGAAAAAAATAAAAAGAGGAAAAGTGTAAATAAAATTTTTTAAGGCATCCTAACGTATGTGAAGTGAAATACGAGGAAATAAAAAAAAAAAACATTTTTTCAAGAAATAAATGGTACTGCATATATTTCTTACGAACTGCATACAACCTCAAAAAAAAAAAAAAAAAAAAAAATTGGCAAGAAATTTTTTTGATAAAAAAAACAAACAAAATAATCGAGTTTTTATATGAAGTTTTTGCTTTTCTTGTGATCTGCGTACCATTTACGTTTGTTTCTGACGAAAGTATATAGTATCATTACATACCTACTTTCATCGGCTAATCAAAAGAAAACAGGGATAAGATAAAATAATATAAAATTTTACTTTTCCGACTTTCTCTACATCCTTCTCTTGCTCTACATCTCATATGCTTCACAATACTTCAACTATCTTCTACTACGCCATTTTTCTATTTGTTAACCATGGCCCAACTATCGTGGCATTTCTACGTGCATGCATTTTCCAAGTATTTCGCTATTGTAATTCGTAGGTTTAATAATAAAAAAAAAACAAAAAAAATCACATAAAATTCTTGAATAAAAACTTCAAATTTGTTTAGCCCGGTCCAAATAGACATAATATAGTGGTTAAACAACAATAATTCCCAGAGAGCCAAATTTTGGTAGAGAGCTTACGTTCTCCGCCAGAAAGAAAACTTCCAAAAGTCCTCATCGATCCCATGTATGCTAAAAAAGTTATACGGGGTCAAAGGTTAAAATTTTGGACGCTAAGCTTTTTCGAAAAATTACATGAGGCCCAGTTGTAGATCAGGAAATTCTCAACAATTAAATTTTTTTCTCTAAGAGTTACCAGTTCTGAGATATCGCAATGTTGTTGTTGTTGTTGTTGTTAACAGCAAAACAGGTTTTGGGGAGTGATGCCGAAGTTGACAGTCCTTGGCCGGATATGACCCCGGTACGCTGCGGTACTGCCCGACTGTCGTGGTAGCGATTTGGCATGACCAGTGGAACCTTCTAGGTCATGTCATCCCTTCATCCGTGAGGAAGAAGAAGATGGGTAATGAGAGGTGAGAGGAATCATATCCGTAGATCAACCATCGAGTAGCACGTCATTACCTATGTGCATATTAGTCGCCTCTTACGACCGGTATGCCTACCTCGGGCATATTCTAAACCCCTAACCCGAGTTCTAAATACATGGTTAGTGAGATATCGCAATTGCAAAATTAGCTTTGGAAATTCCCAGCAAACATGGTTCAACTTTTTCTCATACCTTTGAAAAACTGTATAGTTCTCAAGTTGATATCCAATTTTCCTCCAACCTTAGAAATATTTCGATAACTTTGTAGTCCTCAAGTTGATATCCAACATCAAACTCTAAGTATTCTACAACTTTGAGATATTTTGATAACGTAAGAGTTCTCAAGTTGATACCCAACATCATTCTAATCTAATCTTGACTTGCGTCATTTATTGATGCTTAACCGCCTCGGCGATTTTGGCCGCTTCGTATAAAAGTACTGTACTGACTGATTTCGAAACACCAAGAGACTTCAAGTCATCCTCCACTTGTTGTTTCCATCACAGTCGAGATCTCGCCCTTCCTCTGCTCCCGAATTCGGGTGTCGATAGGTAAACCTTCTGTGCTGGAGCCTCCTTGTCCATTCCCATAACATGACCCAGTCAGCCAAGCCTTTGGGCTTTAATTCGCAGCACTATGGTCAGATCTACGTAAAGCTCATCGTTAAATTTCCTTCGGACCATAAATCTTCCGGAGAACTTTTCTAACCTAACCTAAGATATTTCGATAACTTTATAGTTTTCAAGTCGATATCCAACATTTTCTCCAATCTTTAGCTTTTAATATTAAAATTAAACTTGAAGAGCTTAAACTAAAGTTTATGTAAATAAAAATTGTATGTAAGCTAATTCATGGCGTTTTAGATTATAAAAATCGAGGTTTATTTTTTTTCGGTATTTATTTTCAGAGTCGCATTCATACCATTGAGTCCAATTAGAACATCTCATTTGAGTACAAGTTGAGAACTATCCCTTTCTCAACATGAGAAAAAAATGCCTTTTTTGTTGAGAGCGCTATTATTCTCAAGTTGTTTCGGAATAACTTGTTTAGCACAAAAGGGATCGATGAGGACTTTTGCAGTTTTCTTTCTGACGGCGAACCTAAGCACTCTACCAAAATTTGGCTCTGTGGGAATTATTGTTATTTCAAATGTTATTTTGACCGGACTATGCTTTCATGTTATCACTTCATAGAAAACGAATTTGCCCCTGCTCTTTAGGCTGGTTACTGAAAAAGTCTTGAATAGTTTTGATATACCTACATAAACTGGGAGTACCTACTTTTGTTGGAGAATTGCATTTTACTTACCGTTATTGTCTTCTCAGTATATTGCTCCAATATGGCGTTTGTATTTGTTCTGAAGGTACTCAATCGAGTTTTGATGGTTGCTTCGTTGTCATCTGCGCGAACTTCCGTCGATGCAGCTGCACGTCCCATAATACGTTGAACCATAACATTCTAAACGAAAGGTTTCAAACATATCAGTGATTAATAAAACACTTTAACTTAATGGGAGGAAGCATCGAATTGAGTCGAGAACATTGCCGATTTCCTACAGGAACGGGTTACTGATTAGTTCCGGCAAGGAATTAAAAATTTTCTTTTTCATTTTGAGTTGAGTCGTTGTGACTTCAATAAAGTAGATAATTTTATAGATTTTTACAGAATTGGAACTAGAACGTTTATGAATTAAATGCTCAGATAGGTCTTTGTGGGACAATTTCTGTTAGAAGGTTTTGAATGAAATAAAAAGCGATTATTTGTTGGTCTTCTACTCAGCCATCATAATAGAGCTCTGTATCTCAGTTTGGACTGCCACCTAACCGCAATAATTTTTTTTTTCGTATATCTCGGAAACTGCTGGAGCGATTTGGATAAAATTTGGCACATAGACAATTTGATTCATTCTAAGATTATATAGGTAGGTTCAAGTGGCTGCCGCAGAGGCACACTTAGGCCAGTTTTGAAGGCCCGTTGTGATACCACCAACACAAGGAAAGTCAGCCCCGGGACCCAGCCATATGGAAAATCCCTGAGTTGTTGGGACTTTCCACATAGCAGAATCCCGGGACTGACACTCCTAAACCGACACCGTTACTCCTCCTCGAACCACTTAGATGACTTTATGAAGCCCATCAAGTCCTTTATGTCCAGTTCCGCGATCTGGCTTAGACTATCTAGGAACGGAACTCCCAAAAAGCGCGTTCTCACGCCGCTTAAAGCCGGACAGTTGCAGATGAGGTGCTCCACTGTTTCCTCCTCCTCATCATCTTTGCAACTCCTGCAGCATCGTCGGTAGGGCACACTTAGCCTTTCTGCATGCCTACCAATCAGGCAGTGACCGGTTAATACCCCTATCAATATGCAGATTTCCCTCCTAGTTAGGGCATAAATGCGTCTAGACCTTTTAAGATCCCATTTTGGCCAGGTTTGTTTCGATATCCGACACCCTGGGGATTGCAGCCATCTTTCGTTGGCTTGACGGAGTGTGTGCTCCTTCAGCATTAGTTTGCATGTGGCAAACGGCATACCTAAGCGCTCTTTATCCCGAAGAACCTGCTTGGTCGTGCCCTGCCTGGCAAGCTCGTCTGCCTTACAGTTTCCCTCAATGTCCCTATGTCCCGGGACCCATATGAGGTTTACGCGGTTCTGTTGGGCCATCTCCTGAAGAGATCGACGACAGCTGAGCGTCAGTTCAGAGTTGAACGTGTATGAGCCAAGGGATTTGATTGCCGCCTGGCTATCGCTGAAAATAGTGATATCTCCTCCGATAACACGTTTGCTTAACCAGGTCGCGGCGTCCCGGATTGCCGAGACTTCCGCCTGGAAGACGCTACAATGATCAGGTAGTCTGAAGGAGAGTTCAAGGTCCAAATCCCTTGAATAAACCCCTCCTCCAACTCTGCCGTCCAACTTCGAGCCGTCAGTGTATATGGAAGTGCCACCATTTGTTTCGGGACACCAATCCGTCCTCTCCCAGTCTTCTCTGCTGGGAATGTTTATTTTGAAGCAGCTATCCCCGACTGTAGTGGTCGCACAACGATCTGTGCTTAGAGGGAGAAAGCTGTAAGATTCCAGAATACTGGAGTGTCCAATAGTACCCGCACCCCAACTGGAGGTTTCTCTTAGGCGCAGAGCTGATGCCGCCGCTGACCGAAACCCTTCCAGATCAAGTGGCAAAATGCCCAGAATGGCCTGGAGGGCTTCGTTGGGCGTTGTCCTTAGCGCACCGCTTATACAGATCATATTGGATCTATGGACTTTCCGCAACAGATTCAGGTATGTTGTCTTGCTCAGTGCCGGCCACCATACGACGACTCCATACAGCATGATTGGGCGAATGATGGCCGTGTAGATCCAACTGCATACTCTAGGGCTGAGCCCCCATTTTTTGCCAATGGCTCTTTTGCATGTGTAAAGAGCGATGCAAGCTTTCTTCTGGCGCTGAAGAACATTCTCCTTCCAATTCAGTTTCCTGTCCAGAACTATGCCTAGAAACTTGGCCTTATCCGACAAGCCCAGGCGCGTGCCATCTAGTTCTGGTAGGCTTAGTGGCGGTATTTTGTACCGGTTGGTGAAGAGGACAAGTTCCACTTTCCCCGGGTTGATACTAAGTCCGCAGCGAGAGGACCACCTCGAAACCTCTCGCAGTGCTACTTGCATCAGGTCACACAGAGTTTGTGGGAACTTGCCTCTGAATGCAATAGCTAAATCGTCTGCGTATGCCACTATCTTCCCGCCCCCCCAGCTTGTGTCACGTAGCAACGAGTTGACTGTGAGGTTCCATAAAAGCGGGGAAAGAACACCACCCTGGGGCGTTCCCCTTGTGACATAGCGTGATAACTCGACCGTACCAAGTGAAGAAGCTATTTTCCTTCCTCTTAGAAGTTGGTCAATTAAACCAGTTAGAGGTCTATCTACGCCCAGATTAGTTAGAGCGGAGTTGATCGCCTCCGGGCTTATATTGTTGAAAGCCCCCTCAATATCTAAGAAGGCCACGAGACAGTAGTCCTTTTCACACAGCGATTTCTCAATGACAGATACTAGGCTGTGCAGAGCAGTTTCTGTTGATTTACTCTTGGTGTATGCATGCTGATAGCTAGAGATAAGGTTGCTATCAATAGTCGTTGAAAGGTAGTCGCTTAGTATCCTCTCAAAGGTTTTGAGTACAAAGGACGAGAGACTGATCGGTCTGTAATCTTTTGGCTCGTAGTGGGATGCCTTCCCAGCCTTAGGGATAAACACTACCGTGGCGCTTCTCCAGGAGCCCGGAATGTGGTTGAGAGCCAGGCAGGCTGTGAAGAGAAATACCAGCCATTTAGCTGATGTCTCCAACGTGTTTATAAGTTGCGCGGGGATAATCCCGTCCGGCCCGGCAGCCTTATACGGTTCAAAGCTCTTAACTGCCCACCTTACTCTTTCCTCAGTGATGGGTATATTTACTGCCAGGTTTGTTGCAGGTGCTAGTGGTGCATCATGCAGATTCCCCGGAAAATGTGTATTCAAGAGCAGCTCAAGGGTTTCCTCTTCCGTGCTGGTCCAGGATCCGTCAGGCTTTCGCAAATAGCTGATGGTTGTTTGACTTTTCGAGAGGACTCGTCTAAGTCTCGCTGTGTCGTCGACCTTTTCGACGCCAGTGCAGAAATTTCTCCACGAGGTTCTCTTCGCCTGTCTCAGAGCTTTTTTGTAGGCCCTTAGTTTAGCTTTATATTCATGCCAATGAGGCTCAGAGCCGAAGCTCTTGGCCTTGTTAAATTGTTTCCGGCATGATATTCGGAGCGAGTCCAAATCGTAGGACCACCAATGTGGCCTGTGTTTACCGCGTGGTTTTGGCACTGGACAAGCCTGTCCTAGAGCATTTGAGAGCGCCGATGTAAATGTAGTAACAAGATCCTCCAGCTCCTCTACTGATGAGGGGGCTTGTGAGGGCAGTACTGGTAGGTCTCTGTCTAATATTTCATTGTGTAACTGCCAATCAGTGTTACGTGGATTGCGCTTCATGATTGGTTGTTCTACAATAAAGTCTAAAACCATTTCTATGTAACGGTGGTCGGAGAAAGAATGTTCTTCCAGAACCCGCCATTTTCTGACCCACTCATAAGCGCCTTCACTACAGATAGTGAGGTCTATGACCTCCCTGCGGGTCTTAGTGATAAAAGTAGGCTCATTACCCACGTTGCAAATCACCAGGTTGGTTGTTAAGAGGTAATCAAACAGAGACTCGCCCCTGGCATTGATGTCGGAGCTCCCCCATTGGACATGGTGAGCATTAGCGTCCGCTCCAATAATAAGATTACCCGTGCAGAAATTTGACACCAGGTCTTTCACCTCCGTTTGTGGTGGGGGTTCTTCGGCGTCGTAGGGCATATAGACCGACGCCACCGTCAGGCGGGTGCTGTCGACCGTTAGACTGATAGCGGTAATATCACCATTGGTGTAGTTAGGTAGGAGAAAGGAGTTCAACTCAGACTTGACCAAAATACACGTTCTGACTTTGCTCTCCTCGCTGGCTCGAATGAGCTTGAAGCCCTTAGTCCCCAATCCGCAGATTCTCGAGCTATTGACCCAGGGTTCTTGGATGAGGACCACATCCACGTCGCCTTTAGAAAGACGACTACTTAAAGCAGCCGAAGCCACTTTAGATTTGTGCAAATTAATCTGAAGCACCACCAACATGAGAGCGCACAGACTTCCCTGCCGTCCCCATATCGTCGAGGTTTGCTCCATCCCGGAGGTTGCCTATCAACGACGAGTTGTTCCGATTAACTGCCCGATGTGGCGTTGCAGGAGTCCTGCTGCCTGTAGCGTTAGATGTTAGTCGCTCAGCGTTGGCTGCTACCACCGTGACGTCGAGGACTTCCTCGTCCTGTAGGCTGTCCTCCATCTCCGAGTTGTTCACAGCACTATCGCCAAGAGACGTGGCGGATAACATGCTTTCCGCATCGGAATCCTCCGCTTCCTCTTCTGGTAATAAGTTTTCCGGTTCCCCCGGAGCAGCCGAGAAGGCAGCGCGCTGAGCATCACCACGATATACGTGGATAACGATCTGGCCTACGCTGTAGTGTACTAGGCCATTGCACCTTTTGAGGGGCTCGATTGACTCTTTATTCATGGTGAACACCACCTGTCTGTCGGGCCCTACCGCATCCCCGACCAGATTGACACTCCAGTCATGCGTTGGGAGGGACGGATTCATTAGCCGTAGCATCCCGAGTATTCTCTCGGGTTCGTCAGGGATGGCCGGAATCCACGCCCTTGCCCTTGGACGAGCTGGAATGTCCTTCCAGTCGACGACCTCTATCTTTGCGCCCTGGTAGACTTCACCCAGTTTAGCAGCTGCTGCCTTGTACAGTGCTACGGTTTTTGCATCCTCGCATGCGAGTAATTTAATTTGACCCTGGTGCCAACCCGCATTATATAAATGGGTGTTGCCACTAAGGGTGGTTTACAGGGTTGCCACCTATCCCTTTTTTAATATAGAACTAGATATGTCAATATGGGTAACAAATTAAAGGTATTTTCGACCGTATTCCAAATATGATAATTTGAAGCAGGGTTGCAACTTAGGGTTGCCACCTAACCGCAATTTATTCATTTTTTCATATATCTCGGGAACTGCCTGACCGATTTAGATAAATTTTGGCACATACACAATTTGATGCATTCTAAGATTATATACATGTGTGTTACAACTTCGGGTGTTTACAGGGTTGCCAGCTATCACAATTTTTTTTATATATAGAACTAGATATGTCAATATGGGTAACAAATTAAAGGTATTTTCGACCGTATTCCAAATACGATAATTTGAAGCAGGATTGCAACTTAGGGTTGCCACCTAACCGCAATTTATTAATTTTTTCATATATCTCGGGAACTGCCTGACCGATTTAGATAAAATTTGGCAAATAGACAATTTGATTCATTCTAATACGGCTGATACATTAGCGCAAATTCCGAATTAACTGCGCTTTTGGGAGTTAACTTGAGCATAATCTTCATTATAAACTCCCAAAAATTAAGAAGATTTAAGCAGTTTTAAAAAATTTGCACTGGCAACACTCTGTACATAAATAGACAATAACAGCAAGAAACACTGGGAAATTAAGGGTAGCTGACAGATAGGCGTCGCGCTAGTTTTTAAGATCCGACTTTCGACAGCTAGATGTCACCGAGGTAGGTAAAAATATGGTACAATAACAACCAAAGTAGTAATTCTCAATGCTGTTAATCTTCAATTTTGTGTGTATCAGGGTAAAATTTGGATCTGATTAAAGATTTATTGGAGATAATCTCCGTGTGTGTATCCATAGCATAAGATTATATACATGGGTGTTACAACTTAGGGTGGTTTACAGGGTTGCCACCTATCACAATTTTTTTAAATATAGAGCTAGATATGCCACGCCCATCTTCCCCTATATACATCAAACTTCCCCTTGTGAAAAATTAAAGTTTATATATAATAAGGATACGCCGAATTCCATCGTGTTAACCGTTTCGAAATATAAAAAATATTTTTTTCTCTTGAGCCTTTTGTGTTTTCATGGGGTTTTTCAAGAAAAAATTTATTTAAAAAAAAAAAATTATTTAAAAAAAAAAAAAATGACAGTGGAAAACAATATCGCAACGATAGGGACTAACTAAAAATCCTTTCTTCTTTCCCCAATCAAATTTTTAATTGTTTCTTATTCGTATTGCCCGTCTTATAATGAAATATATTAATATCGAGCCTTAAACGAAATTTTGGTGTAACCAACAAAATTTGGAAAATCAGTTTTTTAACCAATATCGGTATTTTTGCTTATTTTTTTACAAATATTACTTCAAAAAAATATTACAAATGTTTTTACTTAAGTACCATTTCAAAAATAAAGCAAACAAATTTGGCTGAAAATTTTTAAAATTTGAAATCTGAAAATCCCTTTCCTGTAAAATTATATTTTTGTTGTGGCTCCTAACAAGGGCGTACGCAAAGGAGGGGAATGGGGTCAGGTGGGCCGTTGCCCTAACCTTACGGTATAAAACTGAATGAAAAAACCCAAGAAAAATTATAGCTACCTAGCAAATATATACGGGGGCGGGGATTTATGGTGAACTTTTGCTAAGAGCTGGCACGGCCTTGGATCCTATATATGTATATCCTAGTAAGTTCTAAGACTAGGCTAAGCAAATATGATATAGAAAAGCACTTACATCTGAGCAATCAAAGTATATAATGAGATCCGCTGGCGCTATTTGCCTTTCAAAAGCTGCTCCCTGATCCTTTTCGCGGGGATAACTAATGAAAAATCAAATCAATCAAAGCATTATTTTCATATTCAAGATTGTGTAATGTGTGAATAGCATACCCATCGATTAGAAAGCCTTTTGAGTCACATTTTTTATCATCAATAGCTTTAGCAAGTAGACATAATACGGCTTCATTCGGCACCAGTTTACCCTCTTTCATTATGGCTGACAATTCGCGTCCTTTGTCAGAGCCGGAGGCGACCTGAAATAAAGAAGCGAATTTGAAATATGTCCGAAATATATAAGGATACATATATGTACAAAAGCAGAACTTACTTCAGCGCGCAGCAAATCGCCAGAACTCAAATGTGTAAAGCCATACTTTTCTACGATTTTGGCGCATTGCGTGCCTTTGCCGCAGCCGGGACCACCCAGAATCCAAACAATTGGTACGCCAACCTGAAATGTGATATTTGTGAAAATGAAGTGTTAAAATCATGAATTACATTTAAATAAATAATATTTTCAATATACGACATTTATTTAGTTCAGTACATTTACGTTACATTTTTGAATAGGTACCAATTAATTAGTTTGGCAAAATTTCAATTTTTGGTTTCAGACAGGCAGATAGAAGCTAAGATGTGTTTGTTAATTGAAGGTTATTTGTTACACGACATTTTTTTGGGCCACACCTTTTAAAAAACATAGCTGAGCATAGTGTATTAAATTTTTAGTGTACCATTAAGTGGTAGAGAAGAACTCAATAAAATAATCAGTGAAGTTGAGCGAAGACGTATTTTTTACCACGTCTTCATTAGTACCTTAAGCTTCAAGAATTATCTGAAATTAAAACCGAATTTGGTACACTATGCCCAACTATGTTCTAGACAAAGGCTATGTATTAGTATCTCGTCGCATTTTCTATTTAGGTGAGTGCGTAAGCATTTATTGACAAATGTTAGGGCTTTGAATTATTAAATGCAATTGAAGTTTTCTAATTTATTTCCATTGATTTTATTTAATTTTTTTATTTTTATTTTCACATAACGCTAAGCAGCATCCGTGCATTTTCTATAATATCCAGATAGTGTGTTTTTTTTTTGGAAATTTCAGGAATCTACTCCTTCAGCTGCTGTACAACGTTCATTTTGTATTTTTTATATTTTTTTACTTACACCGATTTGTGCTCTTCGAATTTCGGCGGCTTTCAATTTATCATCGGCATCCTTCTTCATCGCCATTTGATGACACATAAATAACTGGACATAACATACATTGTGTGATTGAAACAAATTTGTGGAAATATATATAACAATGGGGTATGTAAGTGGACGGATGTAATTAATTAATAAAAAAAAAATGTTTAATAAATTTAATTAAAAACAAGTAAGGAAAGCTGTCTTCGGCTGGGCCGAAGGCTATATACCTTGCATGAATAAGCGGCACGATTTTCACTGTTCGATCCCCAGTACAGCCTGTGTGAATCAAACTTTAACTCCGAAATTATCGAAATTATCGAAACTATCGTCAAGAGAAGATGAGATGGCCCTTGGAGTATTTGAGAGAAAAGTTCTCCGGAAGATTTATGGTCCTTCCCGTGATGCCAACGGCGAGTATAGAAGGAAATTTAACGATGAGCTGTACGAGCTCTACGCAGATCTGACCATAGTCCAGCGAATTAAAGCCCAAAGACTCCGCTGGCTGGGCCATGTTATGCGAATGGACAAAGAAGCTCCAGCACAGAAGGTTTTCCTATCGTCGCCTGAATTCGGCAGCAGAGGAAGGGGGAGGCCTCGACTGAGATGGAGACAACAGGTGGAGGATGACTTGAACTCCCTTGGGGTTCCAATTGGCGTCGGTTATCGCTAAAAAGGAATGACTGGCGTGCTTTGATACGAAACGGCCAAAATCGCTTAGGCGGTTAAGCGCCAATAAATGATGATGATGATCGATTATATGGGGGCGGTGTGTTATATTGGTCCAATCTCATTGCTTTTTAACATGTACAGTCCACATATTAAAACAGCAATACTTACAAAATTTCACGTTCCTAACTGTTTAATTACAGAAGTTATAGCCCGAAATCCATTTATCGGAACAATCGATTGTATGAGAGCTATGAGTAGTTTTGGTCGTTGTTGTTGTTGTTGTAGCGAGGGGTAGCCCTGCCCAAATGTCAGACAGGGTCACCCCGAGTATATTGCTCTTGGCCGGGTCGATATAAGAAAACGGTCTTTTCGGCACAAGTACTGGTACCGTTCTCGTAGAAACGGCAATACAAGAAACTAGCCGTGTAGGCCATGTAGGTCATTTAGCGTTACCCAGGGTGCACCAACTGGGAGGCGACCTACTTTTACAGTAGTTTTGGTCCGATCTTGCTGGTTTCGACAAGTGATTATTCTCATATAAAATAACGCCTCCATACCAAACTTCATAGAGATATCTCTAAAATTGAGGGACTAGTTTGCGTACAAATAGACGGACGGACGGACAGACGGACATGGCTAAATGGAATCAGCTCATCGTCCTGATCATAGCGGTATACTTATTAGTGGGTCTATCTCATACTTACAAACATCGGACCAAAGTTATAATACCATTTAATGTTCATGGAAGGTATAAAGATATGCGATGCGCTATCAAACAAACTAAAAAACTTTAAAGCGATTTGTTAAGAAGCGAGTGGATAGATCAACTAAAACCATTATCTAAGTAAAGTCCTCTCTCGACGAACAAAAACAACACTCTATAAGTCACTCATCGTACCCGTCCTGCTATATGGTGCAGAAGCATGGACACTGACAGCTTCTGACCCCTAAGACCCCTAAAAGTTGGCGACGGCGAGTACCGAAGAAGAGCTGTATGAGCTTTACGCAGACGTCGAAATAGTTCAGCGAATTCAAACCCAGCGGCTTCGCTGGATAGGTCACGTGGTGCGAATGAACGAAGACGCTCCGCCCCAGAAGGAAGTAGAGGAAGAGGGAGGTCACCTCTCCGATGGCAGGACCAAGTGGAGGCAGATCTGAGAACACGCGGTGTCTCCAATTGGCGCCATTTGGCTCAACAATAGCCGACTATTATTTTCTAAGAAACTATACTTCACCTTCATAATATTTATAATGAATGAATCTATTCATAGCCACATACGTGAGAACTAAAGCAGCTGGCTATAGACCACTTATAAAGCGACAATTCTAAGAATAGTATAATATATGCCAATAAACAATATTGCCCGATATCAACTTAACACTCATTTGAGACCGAATCCATTTCTCAAATCTCCAACTGTAAGAAAGTCGCTAACATTTTCTCAAAAGCATCTCAAGTTTTGCGCATGTTAAGGAATAAGGTTGGAGCATAAGGATTTAGAATTAAGGATTTATCAAACTTTTGAGAATATATTATTCTGTGCTTATTGGGATAGTCGATTTAGTATAATACGAAATACCTTTTTGCTGTCAAGACATTTTGAAGGGACTGTTGTCAAATGCCTGCTAACCCTGTAGGGAAAATCTCTAGTTCAGAGCTAAGTCGCTTCTAGTGCGTTCCGAATCAGTACTAGTTCGCGAACTATCTTTTTTACATGAAATCAACTGGCGAATTTAACATGGCGATGTCCAGGGCTGGAACTAGAACAAAATTCGACAGTTTGAATCTAGTTCGTTTATTGGTACTATTTCTAATGTTCTGAACCATTTCTAATGATAGAAACGAATATAAATTAAACACAAAAACTTAAATTCAAATACGAATCCAAATGCCTTTTAATGACTCCTGAAACACTGGTTTCGAATTAGTGAAAATGTAATCACTAACGTAGTAGTTCTTATTGGCCACTTTATATCTAGTTCTGAACCAGAAATTTGTGTCACTAGTGCCTGAGTTCCCTGCAGGGAAGTTGTGGAATATTTGAATATTTCATACACGGGAGAAATGCGAAGGTAATTGCTCCACTGATAGCATTCCACCTCCATGTTAACATCTGATAATTAATAAATGTTCATCAATCGATAAACAGATCATTTATAACTTTGATTGGTTTGAAAAAAAAAGTTTCTAAAATTCTTATATACAGGCTAAGAAATGTTGGTTAGGTTAGGTTAGGTTCAAGTGGCTGCCACAGAGGCACACTTAGGCCAGTTTTGAAAGGCCCGTTGTGATACCACCAACACAAGGAAAGTCAGTCCCGGGACCCAGCCAAATGGAAAATCCCTGAGTTGTTGGGATTTTCCACATAGCAGAATCCCGGGACTGACACTCCTAAACCGACACCGTTACTCCTCCTCGAACCACTTAGATGACTTTATGAAGGCCATCAAGTCCTTTATGATCTGGCTTAGGCTATCCAGGAACGTAGCTCCCAAAAAGCGCGTTCTCGCGCCGCTTAAAGCCGGACAGTTGCAGATGAGGTGTTCCACTGTTTCCTCCTCCTCATCATCTTTGCAACTCCTGCAGCATCGTCGGTAGGGCACACTTAGCCTTTCTGCATGCCTACCAATGAGGCAGTGACCGGTTAATACCCCTATCAATATGCAGATTTCCCTCCTAGTTAGGGCATAAATGCGTCTAGACCTTTTAAGATCCCATTTTGGCCAGGTTTGTTTCGATATCCGACACCCTGGGGATTGCAGCCATCTTTCGTTGGCTTGACGGAGTGTGTGCTCCTTCAGCATTAGTTTGCATGTGGCAAACGGCATACCTAAGCGCTCTTTATCCTGAAGAACCTGCTTGGTCGTGCCCTGCCTGGCAAGCTCGTCTGCCTTACAGTTTCCCTCAATGTCCCTATGTCCCGGGACCCATATGAGGTTTACGCGGTTCTGTTGGGCCATCTCCTGAAGAGATCGACGACAGCTGAGCGTCAGTTCAGAGTTGAACGTGTATGAGCCAAGGGATTTGATGGCCGCTTGGCTATCGCTGAAAATAGCGATATCTTCTCCGATAACACGTTTGCTTAACCAGGCCGCGGCGTCTAGGATTGCCGAGACTTCCGCCTGGAAGACGCTACAATGATCAGGTAGTCTGAAGGAGAGCTCAAGGTCCAAATCCCTTGAATAAACCCCTCCTCCAACTCTGCCGTCCAACTTCGAGCCATCGGTGTATAAGGAAGTGCCACCATTTGTTTCGGGACACCAATCCGTCCTCTCCCAGTCTTCTCTGCTGGGAATGTTTATTTTGAAACAGCTATCACCGACTGTAGTGGTCGCACAACGATCTCTGCTTAGAGGGAGAAAGCTGTAAGATTCCAGAATACTGGAGTGTCCAATAGTACCCGCCCCCCAACTGGAGGTTTCTCTTAGGCGCAGAGCTGATGCCGCTGCTGACCGAAACCCTTCCAGATCAAGTGGCAAAATGCCCAGAATGACCTGGAGGGCTTCGTTGGGCGTTGTCCTTAGCGCACCGCTTATACAGATCATATTGGATCTATGGACTTTCCGCAACAGATTCAGGTATGTTGCCTTGCTCAGCGCAGGCCACCATACGACGACTCCATATAGCATGCTTGGACGAATGATGGCCGTGTAGATCCAACTGCATACTCTAGGGCTGAGCCCCCATTTTTTGCCAATGGCTCTTTTGCATGTGTAAAGAGCGATGCAAGCTTTCTTCTGGCGCTGAAGAACATTCTCCTTCCAATTCAGTTTCCTGTCCAGAACTATGCCTAGAAACTTGGCCTTATCCGACAAGCCCAGGCGCGTGCCATCTAGTTCTGGTAGGCTTAGTGGCGGTATTTTGTACCGGTTGGTGAAGAGGACCAGTTCCACTTTCCCCGGGTTGATACTAAGTCCGTAGCGAGAGGACCACGTCGAAACTTCTCGCAGTGCTACTTGCATCAGGTCACACAGAGTTTGTGGGAACTTGCCTCTGAATGCAATAGCTAAATCGTCTGCGTATGCCACTATCTTCCCGCCCCCCCAACTTGTGTCACGTAGCAACGAGTTGACTGTGAGGTTCCATAAAAGCGGGGAAAGAACACCACCCTGGGGGGTTCCCCTTGTGACATAGCGTGATAACTCAACCGTACCAAGTGAAGAAGCTATTTTCCTTCCCCTTAAAAGTTGGTCAATTAAACCAGTTAGAGGTCTATCTACGCCCAGATTAGTTAGAGCGGAGTTGATAGCCTCCGGGCTTATATTGTTGAAAGCCCCCTCAATGTCTAGGAAGGCCACGAGACAGTAGTCCTTTTCACACAGCGATTTCTCAATGACCGATACTAGGCTGTGCAGAGCGGTTTCTGTTGATTTACCCTTGGTGTATGCATGCTGATAGCTAGAAATAAGGTTGCTATCAATAGTCGTTGAGAGGTAGTCGCTTAGTATCCTCTCAAAGGTTTTGAGTACAAAGGACGAGAGACTGATCGGTCTGTAGTCTTTTGGCTCGTAGTGGGATGCCTTCCCAGCCTTAGGGATAAACACTACCGTGGCGCTTCTCCAGGAGCCCGGAATGTGGTTGAGAGCCAGGCAGGCTGTGAAGAGAAATACCAGCCATTTAGCTGATGTCTCCAACGTGTTTATAAGTTGCGCGGGGATAATCCCGTCCGGCCCGGCAGCCTTATACGGTTCAAAGCTTTTAATTGCCCACCTTACTCTTTCCTCAGTGACGGGTATATTTACTGCCAGGTTTGTTGCAGGTGCTAGTGGTGCATCATGCAGATTCCCCGGAAAATGTGTATTCAAGAGCAGCTCAAGGGTTTCCTCTTCCGTGCTGGTCCAGGATCCGTCAGGTTTTCGCAGATAGCTGATGGTTGTTTGACTTTTCGAGAGGACTCGTCTAAGTCTCGCTGTGTCGTCGACCTTTTCGACGCCAGTGCAGAAATTTCTCCACGAGGTTCTCTTCGCCTGTCTCAGAGCTTTTTTGTAGGCCCTTAGTTTAGCTTTATATTCGTGCCAATGAGGCTCACAGCCGAAGCTCTTGGCCTTGTTAAATTGTTTCCGGCATGATATTCGGAGCGAGTCCAAATCGTAGGACCACCAATGTGGCCTGTGTTTACCGCGTGGTTTTGGCACTGGACAAGCCTGTCCTAGAGCATTTGAGAGCGCCGATGTAAATGTAGTAACAAGATCCTCCAGCTCCTCTACTGATGAGGGGGCTTGTGAGGGCAGTACTGGGAGGTCTCTGCCTAATATTTCATTGTGTAACTGCCAATTTGTGTTACGTGGATTGCGCTTCATGATTGGTTGTTCTACAATAAAGTCTAAAACCATTTCTATGTAACGGTGGTCGGAGAATGAATGTTCTTCCAGAACCCGCCATTTTCTGACCCACCCATAAGCGCCTTCACTACAGATAGTGAGGTCTATGACCTCCCTACGGGTCTTAGTGTTAAAAGTAGGCTCATTACCCACGTTGCAAATTACCAGGTTGGTTGTTAAGAGGTAATCAAACAGAGACTCGCCCCTGGCATTGATATCGGAACTCCCCCATTGGACATGGTGAGCATTAGCGTCCGCTCCAATAATAAGATTACCCGTGCAGAAATTTGACACCAGGTCTTTCACCTCCGTTTGTGGTGGGGGTTCTTCGGCGTCGTAGGGCATATAGACCGACGCAACCGTCAGGCGGGTGCTGTCGACCGTTAGACTGATAGCGGTAATATCACCATTGGTGTAGTTAGGTAGGAGAAAGGAGTTCAACTCAGACTTGACCAAAATACACGTTCGGACTTTGCTCTCCTCGCTGGCTCGAATGAGCTTGAAGCCCTTAGTCCCCAATCCGCAGATTCTCGAGCTATTGACCCAGGGTTCTTGGATGAGGACCACATCCACGTCGCCTTTAGAAAGACGACTACTTAAAGCAGCCGAAGCCACTTTAGATTTGTGCAGATTAATCTGAAGCACCTCCAACATGAGAGCGCACAGACTTCCCTGCCGTCCCCATGTCGTCGAGGTTTGCCCCATCCCGGAGGTTGCCTATCAACGACGAGTTGTTCCGATTAACTGCCCGATATGGCGTTGCAGGAGTCCTGCTGCTTGTAGCGTTAGATGTTAATCGCTCAGCGTTGGCTGCTACCACCGTGACGTCGAGGACTTCCTCGTCCTGTAGGCTGTCCTCCATCTCCGAGTTGTTCACAGCACTATCGGCAAGGGACGTGGCGGATAACATGCTTTCCGCATCGGAATCCTCCGCTTCCTCTTCTGGTAATTCGTTTTCCGGTTCCCCCGGAGCAGCCGAGAAGGTAGCGCGCTGAGCGTCACCACGATATACGTGGATAACGATCTGGCCTACGCAGTAGTGTACTAGGCCATTGCACCTTTTGAGGGGCTCGATTGACTCTTTATTCATGGTGAACACCACCTGTCTGTCGGGCCCCACCGCATCCCCGACCAGATTAACACTCCAGTCATGCGTTGGGAGAGACGGATTCATTAGCCGTAGCATCCCGAGAATTGCCCTTGGACGAGCTGGAATGTCCTTCCAGTCGACGACCTCTATCTTTGCGCCCTTGTAGACTTCACCCAGTTTAGCAGCTGCTGCCTTATACAGTGCTACGGTTTTTGCATCCTCGCATGCGAGTAATTTGATCTGACCCTGGTGCCAGCCCGCATCCGTTACTCGCGCCGAACTACCCGGAAACTCCGGAGCAACGTTGAGAAGAATGTTGCCGAGTTCATTTCGCACGTAACGCCACCGGTCCTTGGGGATGGCCAGACGGTCATTGCCTCGGTCAAGGACGCCTATAAGGATCCTGTCCTTGGTTACCTCAGCAAAGCTTAGTTTGCCCGCTCCAGAGGTATTCTGATGCCGCTTGGGAGGGGGATTTAACTCCAGGTCCGATCTCTGGCGCTTGAAAGGGTTAACTTTTAACCTCTTTGGCATGTAAGATTTTTGGAAATCCGGTATCACAGCTTTCGCTAGCTCTACCGATTTACTGGAATTCGGCGACAGCGACTCCTGCGGTACCCCTTCATACCTCTTCAGGATCTTTGCAGCCAATCTTTTCTCGTGGTATGTGAAGCGGCGGGGAGATGTCTCCCGGGAGTGCGGACCCGTAGTTGCCATCGCGGTCGCTCCCCTTGCCGAAATCTCAGTTGCAGCTTCCTTCCCCTTCGAAACTCCGAGGCCAGGTCGTGAGACCGCTGCCACAGACGTAAAGATACTGGTTTTCATATCAGAGGTTGATGGGAGTTTAGCATCCGCCGTTGTCCGCTTAGCTGCGTTGGCAACCGCACTGGTGCTAGCTCCCATCAAGTCAATCTTACTCGATAGAGGGTTGGTTGACCGACTCGTAGTTGCCATCGCTGTCGATCCCCCCCTTGATTGTGGAACGGAGGTTGTCCTCCGGCGTTGTTGTTGCTTTCTCGCCTGCTCCTCCATAGCTCTCCTTTGCTGAGGAGTGAAATTTGGCGTTGTTTGCTTTTTGGGTTTTTCGTTTTTATTTGCGTTATTTGAGTTCATCATGTTCGTACGACCCATCGCCGGACAAGGCCAGCTTAGGGTCAAGGGAAGAGTAGGGGAAAATGTGTCGTCCGCCGCGGCAGAGCCCCGTACCGCGGTAAGGCCATGCTTACTCTCTGAGGCGACCCGGTATCAGAGAGGCTCCGTTCAAATACAGCCACGATTTGCCGTACGGAGCTATGATCACAAGGGCAGCGTAGCCCTGTGGCTATCGACTTAAGCCCTCGTACCGCGGCAAGGTATCCACCCTTCACGAGGGAAATGTTGGTTAAGTTGTCTAGAAAAAAAGGTTCAAAGTAGGCTTAGAACATTTTCCGGCATGCTTTATTCTAAACAGGCTTGAAAAAAACGTTTAACTCTGGAAAAAAAAATCACTGCGTGAATTTTACAACATGGAACCCATTTCACCTGTCAAAATAAATTTTATTATTATTAATTTATCCGTAAAAATAGTTCCATGGTATATTTTAGGAGCTCATTCGCAATAGAACATTTTTTTCAATGTACAACACCACATTTCATCGCGCGTATTTAATAATCCCACATTTTTTCACATTTATTAAGACAAAAATACGCCTTATCTCGAATCTGTGTTTCAGCAACAGTGTTCCGTATAATACCCAGTGAGGGTTCTTAGATCCACCCTTCTTAGATTTATGAGCCTGGCCGATGCTCTTTGCGATGGTTCTATAAAGAGTTTGGCCTGCCTCTGTCCTAGGCTGCTAAGCCAATGCTGCCTAAACCATCATGTCCTTGATGCCCTGGGACCCAACCTAACAACACTTTGTTTTTGGCCCCCAGATTATTAAGGACTGTAACGCACTCATAAACAAGCTTCGAAGTTATTGTGTACGACTGCAAGGCACGTAGGGCGGCCTGACTGTCCGAAATAATGTAAATTCGCTTAGAGGATAGTCCTCTTCGGAGGCATTCTCTGCCACAGATTTCTGTTGCATGGATTTCCGCTTGGAAAATAGTGGGGTAGCTACCCATTGGTACCGATTTTTTGTAGTTTGGTCCATAGATACCAGCTCCCGTTTTACCATCTTCCAGCAAACCAAGCAAACCAAAACTAAAACCAGCTACTGAAGCAGACACTCAAAAAAATCATAATTTATCGTAAATTTATCATTAATGTTGTTTTATATTTTATTAATTTGTTTATGCTAATTTGTAGTTTGAACCACAATCACACAATTGCTAGGTGTGATAATGTTTTCAAATAATTTTTTTTTTTTTAATTCCAGAAGCACTTTAAGCTACACGGGTTTGCTATTGTAACATAAACAATACGCTGACAGTTATGGATGAATGATGTTAATAAATCGTTATTTTTGCTCATAACTGATGCGATGTGTGGGAAATAATATTGAAGTGTTGAAATATATTTAACAAACCTAAGGTAAGTAAAAATTGATTTTGCCGTAAGAAAACATAGCCAAAAAACTTCAAAAACGGAAAGAAGTAATAAGAAGGTCTAAGTATGGGTGAAACTATGTTCCATTTGGTACAAATCTCTCTAAAATTTAAATTTTTCCATAAATGTATTCCAATCATTCACACAATCTTCGTTTGAAGCATCAACACATAGTTAATTAACCTTCAATTGTCAATTTGCACCAATGTTTAAAATAAACATTTAATAAATTGGGCATAACGAACATAAAAATTCCTCTCTTTTCAATTAGTAACAGCTAGCGAATAATAGCGATTTTGTGCGAGCATAACATATAATTAGAGTATTATGATAACATATTTTGACAAGCTATTGAATTGGAATTTTTCAACCATAGTGAATTTTTAATCCTTCGCAAAAAAATTCACTCAGATGTGTAAATTAAGGCTTATCAATAATTACACTACTCGACAAACAATTAGTAGGAGTCATAAAATAATCAGAAAGGAGTCCTAAATAGTAGTAGCGTTTATGCTCCTTATGAGCAAATTTATGTGTCCGAAATGAAGGTAGGTATTTTCCTTCTTGCGATGGTCGCCCGATATGGGCTTCATTTCATATATCGAATGAATATGACTCCTTTACGACGCTTTTCGGATACATTTATGACCTTTGAAAAAATCATATACTGCGCTTTTTGGGCTCTTAAATATGGTTTTTGGCATTAAAATAAGAATGCGGAAAAGGTATAATACAATTTTAATGTTAGATTCAAAATTTTTTTCATACAGGACCTATTCGAGAAGACGTCTTTGAAATGTACATCGTTTCACAGACGAATTCATGTAATCCGATCCGAAAGGAAATGCGATTCGAAAGCTGTCAAATCACATACATTTTTGTTCTAATGAGAAAAAAGTTACGTTGAACAAAGTTCCGGCGTGCGGCCCGCGCAGCGCCGCGCTCACCACCCCCTCCAAATTTTTTTCCTGCCTGCCTTTTCATAATCTACATCTCATAGACTGGAAAGAGTACAAAAGAGTTTTATTCGATTTGCTCTCCAACCGCTTCATTTCGCTGAACCGCTGCCATCATATAGTGAACGGTGTGCCCTCATTTGCATGAAGTCGCTTGCATCTAGACGTTCCATTCAATCTTTAATGTTTGTATATGATTTAATATGTGGCTTGGTTGATTGCCCGGATTTGCTGGCACAAGTAGGCTTCTATGTACCAAGTAGAACTCTCCGTGCGCAATATCCGTTCCAAGTTTATCTAATAAGAGCTAATTACCATAATCATGACCCTATTTCTAGGGCCCTCGGTGAATTTAACGACATTTTTCGTAGTCTTGATCTTGATTTCGCACTCCCGAGATCGTGTTTCTATGCTAAATTATTTTCATATTATGTTTAATTTTAAATATTAATAGGTATCTAATTTGTACACGCTAGTCTGTAAGATTTCTGTAATCAAAGACTCAATAAACGAATTGAATTGAATTGAATTGAATTTTCATATACTCGGACGACGATGGCCGGAATCCGGTCAGTTATGGTTACCTCTGCATGAGATGTCAACCAACTACTAAGTAACTACTTTTCAACCAAAAAATAGCCAAAAGATAAATTTATTTTTTTATATAATTTTTATTTATTTACTTTAAATTTTATTTTATCTTTTCCATTCCTTTTTTAATTCCCCCATTTTACTCTATGTATATCAAATTTATTCTTTAGAAACCAGCTACTATTTGTATTTACCCAATACAGAAAAAGCACCTGGAAATTACAAGCTAAAAGATGGAAGCAAACGAAAAATTAAACATATTTTCGGACTACTCTGCATGATTTGTAGCGTAGTTAGACGTTAGTTATTCCTCAGTGTGCTTAAAATGCACTATTTCCTACAATTGCTACAAAATAGTTATTTATAAGCTAGATTTTTTTTTGCAATTGACATTTTTTTACTGCAGGGAAGTGTTGATCCAACACTTTTTTTTTTAAACTGACAGAATTTTTGTTGATCAAACCAAATTTTGAGTTGAAATAACCAACTCCTACTATTAATCCAACACCGAAGATAATGTCATTGGAAATAACCACCATTTTCCATAAACTATCCGCGAATTACAATAGTATGTAATGCATATAATATGACGTAAACGAAATAATAATAGCGTATTTCGCGTAAACAAGCGTCATAGAGCATAGCTGTAATTACTTAGACGACGTCAAGCATAAGTACGCGATGGCCTGATGGTAGAAAGCTCCGTTCAGCAGTCAAAGTAGAGTGAGCTCGATTCGAACGTGGGAAGGTTTAATTTAGAATAAAGCTGTAATAAGTATGCGATAGCATCATGGTAGTAGACTCTTGGGTTGAGCGTTCAAGAGAACTTAGTGCGATTTTCGGCAAAGTCAATATAAGAACTCTGAAAAATATTTTATTTGGTGTTAAAATAACACTTATTTTAGTTATATATAAAAAAGATAAAAATAAAAATGATGTTGATTTCGCCGAGAATCGAACTCAGAAACCCCTAAACAACGAAATTTTCTGTTAAAACAACAGCTAAGGTTAACTTAAGGTTAACAGTTTCAATGCAGTTGAATCAACAGCATTGAATAATGGATAAGAATTGACAGTGATTATGGTTGATATGACCAGCTCATTTTTCTCTGTGTATGGGAGAGCAATAAAGTCGGCGGCCCGCGGGCTAGGTAAAGATCATCACTGGTGTAGTGAATGAGAACTGGGCGTCTAGCAACAAATTTGCATTTTTTTCTTTCTAGATAGTACATATTAAATGAGGAAACAATACTAATAGTACGAATCTTGGAAACGTCTCAAGGTAAAGGCTAAGGCAACAAACTTTTCTAATTTCTTTGTAGAAAAAGAACTATGAAATCATTTTCTTCGCTTTATCTTTTTGTTGTAGGTATTTCTTTGTTTTTATTTTGTGCAGGCTTCTTCCCGTGTGCCCACAAGGGCATTCATAAAATATTTTTAGCCATAGAATAAGTATTTTAATGTATATAATGAGATTTTAGTTGTATAGGTACTCAAAATTATGGTTTTTGTCAAGTTTTTGTGTATGTTTATTCCAAATGAATAAAGAGGGTTGATGAAAAAATTTCATTACCTCAATTTCAAAAGGTAACTGATCTCACGGGGAGGGTGTTTCAATGTGTTCTTCAAAAGAAGTCCTCACCCATTTGCTGAGACAAAGCTATTTAAAAAAAATCTAGAGTCCTATGCTTTACAGCCCTGAAATAAATTTTCTCACTGTCATAGTCTGGTGATACGTTTTGTTAAAGGTTGGTATATTGAGTTCTTTCATTAACTTAGGTACGGTCTGTACGTCTTCCGATAAATTTTTCAGAATAAACATTGCCATTATTCGAATTAGCCAGAATTTCCAGCTCTTCGCACTCTTCCTAAAAGTGTTATAAAAAAATACCATTCTCACATTAATTTGTGAAATAAAAACAACAAAAACTAAAATTAACTCTTAAATCAATAAGCAAATGCGTTGATTTGTTTATAATTTGATAGAAAAATGTTTGTCTGTTTGTAATTGGTAAATATTTCTAAAATATTTTATTTATTTCGCTGGTCAGTTGCATGAATGAGAAATAGATGAAGAATAAAAAAAATTTAGATAATCATGATGATTATGTTTAAAAGGCGGAAATTCTATTGATTAAAACAATTTGTTTTTCGAAAAATTTCGTATATTGTATGTATGTATGCAATTAGGTATGTATGTTAAAAGATGTTCAAGACAAGGAAATTGGCATTCATGGGCGTATAGTTAGTAAATTATTTCATAGATGTTTGCAATTTTTAGAAATGTGGATGATAAAAAAAACTAAATATAAAGTAAAAGGTAGGCAGAACTAGGTCTAAATGCGTTAATCTCGAAAATTTACACTGTATAGAAAGCGATTAAATCTTGTCACGCTCTCTCAGAATCTAAAATAGTCTCTAGTTTTTACCAACAGTAGGTTCGTGTTATCACTGGGTCAGTTAAGGTTATGCATAGTTTTGAATAAATGGTAATATGCAGACGAGGAAGAACGAGAATAGGACTAGGCAGAAAATAATGAGAGAATAATATACAAGAACAGGGTGGGAACTGTAATAAGAATGGGAAAGACAAGAGAACAGAAACGGGTAAGAGACTTGGGAACAGGGAAAGGACAGGAATAGTAGTTTTTCCAATGAAAATATGTCAGTTTTCGGGCAGGACTGCCCGGACGGTTAGTTTAAAAGTAAAAATAGTTTTAAGAATGTGCGTTTCCAAAAAAAATAGATAGAGAAAATGGAGGCAGAAGAGGACTAATAGAAAGGGAAAATTCTGAAAAGACAGAATATTACAGTTAGATCGAGGGACAAGAAAATGCGAAAGGGAAGATTGCAGCTTGAATAAAACTCGTTTTTACGAATAAGTTTTCGGAAAGTCTCGTTAGAAAAAAAAGCTCTTGAAACTTAAAGCGTTTCACAAAAATATTACAAAAAAAAAATTGCCAATGCTATCAAGATAACGGAATTTATGATGATGTATTTAGCTTTTTTCAAAAGGTAAGGGTTAGGTACTTAGAGAACACAGAAATTTTGTGAAAGCTACTTATTGTATTTTTGTGAAAAAAAATCTACCTACTGCAGTCGTAATTATATCAAATCTTATTTTTCGTTGAGGCGTGTCGCACGGGGTTCAAAGTTCAAATAAGTTTTATTTTTTGAGTTTTCCTAGGACAACCTGTACTTGGATTATCACACGTAGATTAGGTACCTCCAATAAATCTTCTTTAATCAGATCCAAATTTTACCATGACACACAAAATTGAAGATTAATAATCGGCGCCATCTAGTGCTTTGGTTGTACTAATTGCGGTTTAAAACTAGATGTCGCTATTTTTTGATGACTCTAGTGTCCAGTAGCGGTAATATCGTAATTTTGGTAGTTGTCCTTGCTATTTTTGTAATCGTTAGCTCGTTTTCTGATATCTGCTCAAATCTTCTTCATTTTTGGGGTTTATAATGAAGATTATGCTCAAGTTAACTCCCAAAAGCAGAGTTAATTCGGAAATGTATCAGCCGTATTAGGAGTTAGATAAAAAGGAAAAATTATTATTTTTGGTCTTCATAGGGTCAACAGAACTTTGGGGCCAATGTGCTACGCCTTCCTCGGAATAAAACGGTCCAAGACTTAGGGAATGTCTTGTATACACACAAAAGAATAATTTGAGGGGGCTGTACAGTCTGTTTCCAAAAAAAATTTAAGTCCACTCTAATATACATACATTAAACTTAATGGTTTTCGGTATTATTTTGTCAAGCGTTTTAGTGCAATTTTTGTTTGTTAAGACATCCTAATTTACACATATAAGTTCTTAACTATTCCTAGTTGACATAGTCGTTTTCTTATATTTTTCTTTCATACGGTGCTTTGACGTAGATGTTTCTTTCATTCCTCGATAGTATAGCGGTTAGTATTCACAAACATAAAAAAAAATCACTAATAATTCACTAAACTTTACACCCACATCATTTTGGGTTTATAATAAAATATTAGATTCACACATAAATAATAATAGAATGACAGGAAGATTTGCCATTTTCAAATCAATTTTCATTTAACTACAAGAACACAAAGCGACAATTTTATAGTTTACGGGTAAGCATTATTTTTGGGCACAGCACATAAATTTTAATATTCTCATCATAACACAATTTTCAACAGCTTTTTATAGTTTTCGCCGATTTTCACAAATTGTTGCTTTACAAACATTTTTGTTTAAAAAAATTTGAACTTTGTTTAAGCTTTCAACTGATTACCCATTGACAAATGTACAACAGTCAAACATTCACTGGAGCTCACGGTGTATTAATCAATCGTCACCGGCTTTCAATCACAACTGATTGTCATCAAAAACTATTAATACTAACAACGCCGTTGTGTTTTTGTTTACCTTTCTATGGTTGGTCCAAACGGAATAACGTGATGTCAACAAAAAAAAAAAAAATTAACAACTAAACAACGTCAAAGTTCGCCTGGCGGCTTTACCGAATGACGGATCTGTAGCTGTAACTCAGATTAATTTCAAATATATTTTAATATGTAAATTTTAGTTTTGGTCAGAGTAACGGCGCCAAGCACTTTCGACTTGGATATGACAACAATTTCGAATGACTTTTGATATTTATCATTTAGCGATGACTCGCGCTCACTAATGAGATGCAATGAAAAAACCAAAATAATTCGGTAAAACCCAATCAAAACAGACACAAAACTTTGACGTCAAAAAACTTGGAATGTGGTCACTCCAGTTAAAATTTATTTACGAAAAAAAAAAAAATTATCCACAACTTTGCCCCTTTAACCGCGAGTGTTACGCATCTAACAATGATAACAACTTTTTGGCGACTTTTGTTATATATTTTTGATATTTGCATATTGAACATGTGTAAATTGGGATTAATCATGTTTAGTGAGGTGAGAAGTAAGGAAATAAAAAGCAATTTAGAGATTAACACATGTCTACGTGTTTTTTTTTACTATACCTACTAGGATAAAAAAATTCAAGATTTTCGAAAGTGCGTTTTTTTCGTTTGGTTTGTTTACGAACTAAACGATTTAGTTTTAGAGCGTGTTTGAGGACTACAATTGTTTCTTTGGTTTTATATTTTAGGCGTTGCAAATGTGCATGCTAATATTAATAGTTAAAATATTTGTAGGAAGAAATTTTGGTTAAGTAAAAATTATTAGTTATTAGAAGAGAAAATTAGTCATAACCGGCAGTTGCTACACAAAAGATTTATTCTAACGAATATTCTTTGAAAATATGTCTTATAGGCAAGGACTGAATCAAAACCGAGACCGTAACCGTAACCGATTAAAACCGATTCATTTTTCAAAACCGAAACCGTAACCGTTATTTTCATGTGAAAAAGAACGAAACTGAAAGCGTTTCAAAAGCCGGAACCGGTTCCAAACGGTTTTGAATTTTTTTTTGCCTCACTTTTTTTACACAACACACAAACAGGTACCCTGAAAACTTTCACGGAAGATTGTTGAGCAATGATACAAAAACAAGTTTTGAACTCAGTATAAAAATCATGATAGAGGAAGTTTGACTATAGTCGAATGAAGCCAAGGATAAAAATTTACGGGATCCGAAAAAGAAATTTTCAGGCTTGTCTCGGAAAGCACCACTCATATTAATGTTTTTGACGATTCATACATTTCCTTTAGCTTCCATTCTAATAAAAAAGTACAGTTAATTTTAGGAATGTGTTTTGCAGAAATTTCATCCATGCATAGCGTTAATAAAATTTATTATATTGGAGAAATTCCATTATGGCCGCGGGAAAAAAGTTATGAAAATTCAGACCTATTTCGAAGCTACATATGTAGGTCTCAGTGGCGTGCCTTCCATATAAGCCGAAAAGCCCGGCTTGCTTAGCTACAATATGTATGTTCATTTGGCTTCTTAAAAGGATATCCGGTTTTTATTTCCCTGCCTGCCACCTACTACCAAATAGCTGTTAATAGCATGGAAACATACCTACAGCTTTTCCTGCCACCTGCCGGCTGATAGCTCATTTACATAAAATTATTTCAGTGCGTGATGGCCATCTCTTACTTACTTACTTAAACAGCCTTTAACCTCCTAGGCAAAGACGGCTATCTCGCTTTTTCTTATTGGCTTTTACGGGGCTTTCAAAACCAGTACGAAACTGCGTACTGAAGCAATCGTTTTTTTTGAATTTGGTATTAATTTTATATGAAACTTTGAAGCTGGCTTCTGGCTGGTGTTACCGTACGCTATAAATGCTTACGATAAAACGAAAATGAGATTTGTTTATGTATGTATCTACAATTTTAAAGGCGCTACTCAAAAATTATTGGCGCATATTTTAAAGTAGAAAAAAAAAAGAATTCAATAGTAGTAGGTGCTGTAATTTTTTTTTATTTGCTAGGCACTATAAAACTTAAAAAATATATTTAAGATTTCTTAGCTTCTGCAATGTACCTAAATGGGAAATAGTGCGAATAAAACGTTTCCCTTGGATTGGAAAAGCTTACAAAATCTGCAAACAAATACGTGCCTATTAGCGGAACCTAAAAGTTTAAAATTTTCCCCGTCTGCAAAAGTCGATAAATATCCTGAACTCTTCTTTGTCTGAAATGTTCTCTGGCAGCAGTAAGTGCATTCGTTGGGGTTATAAAGACTGGGGCTTGCCTCGGTTGATACTCGTAGGCACGCCACTGGTAGGTCTTGACTATTTTAGAAACCGAAACAAATGTTGAAGAACGACACCGAAACCGAAACACGTTGCAAAACCGAAACCGGAACGTTATTTTAATCGGTTCCAGACCTTGCTTATAGGGCTGATACATTAGCGCGAATCCGGAATTAACTGCGTTTTTGGGAATTAACTTAAGCATAATCTTCATTATAAATTCCTAAAAATGAAGAAGATTTGACCAGATATATGTATGAGCGCAAAAAAATTTTCGCTGACAACACTCTTCAGACAAATAAACAAAAACAGCAAGAAACACAACCAAATTTAAGAAATTGAGAGTATCAACCACTAGATGTCGCCGGTAAATCAACAATTATTGGCGACATCTAGCAAGAAATAAACAGAGCTAAAAATACCTAAGTAATAAAATTAATGATATTGTCTTCATTATCAGTTTTTTGGGCAAAGGGGGTAGTCGAAACGGTGGAAACGAAAAAAAAAAACTATATGGAAATCTCTATGGTCTTATGAGGAAATTCTTCATATTTGGTTCGCATTTCTTTTTAATTGCGTTATTTGGAAGAACAACTTGTAATATCCTCTCAAGATTTCCGTAGAAATGTGAAAAAAGTACCTAAAAGAGAGAAAACTTTTTAATTTTCGAAGCTTTCCCTTTGAAAATATTAATAAGATTTTCTCTACAAATATATGAAGCATATCTTCTTAAAAAAAAAATCATACAGATATCTCATCATATTTGTTCTATGTTATTAGGTAATTTTTAGTTCTGTGTACAACCAAAATGACGGATTGGACGCTAGATGGCGCCGATATAGTGGAATGTTAATCTTTAATGTTGTGTATATTAGGATAAAATTTGGATCTGAATAAAGAAGATTTATTGGAGATAATCTCCGTGTGTGCATCCATAGCATTAGGGTTATTAGAATCAGATCCCAAATCAGGAGGACCTGGCTCTTCCTTTGTTGTCAATATTTTTGTCAATTTGGACGGCCTAGGTGATTTTCTAGGCTATTTGAAGTAAGTAATACTACCTTATCTCAGCTTGCAGTTTTAAAGCTGCTTATCTCAGAATTCTTAAAAAAAAACTCCCTATATTCGAATGTATTGTTTTCTTGCCTACTCCCATGCCCTGACATCCTATTCGGATAAGACATAAAGGAAACAGAGACAGAGTCAAAACCAATGATGAGTAAAATGCAGTGGATGACGTACAAGCCTGTAAAATACCGCTCTCTACTTTGAAATGACTTACAATCGAAAAAATTCTGAGCTTAAATCTGATGTCAAAGAACAAATAATATTATAAATAGATTGGCTTCGCTTAATCTTTATTGAAAGCACGTATCTTATCAGATTGAATTATAAAAATTTATGATCATTTAAGTTTCGCATTTGCATCGATAATCACATGTTTTTTTAGATGATTTCTAAACCAGTTTTTCTCGTTTTTGCGTACTACTAAACTTTAGGACAATAGCGAGTTTTTACATTCTGGGATCGCGGGATTGTACAATCAAATTCCAGAAATACTGTGATTGTAAAAATCCCTCAAATTTACATCAATAAAGTTGTGTTATCGATACTTATAAAAGCTTTGTTTCTTGAAATCTCCAGCAAAGAACTGTCAGCAGAAGAGTCTTGTAAAAAGCTGTCAAAATCTCATTTCTGCTAATTTTTCGTCGAACAGGGTTCAGCAGAAACTTGCAGACAAAACAGCTGTTACGTTTCTGATTGGCTAACAGTTTGAATTTACATTTTTCGTTGTTGTTTTGCTATGTCGCCGATCAGCTGTTCCTGCTTGCTGGTTTCTGCTGGACGAAAAATCTCCAGCAATAACTTGCAGCGAATTGGCGCTCTCTCTCTCAATTAAATGTCAAAAAGCTGCTGAATTCGCTGCTAATTTTTTCAAAGAACACTTTTTTTAGGAATAATTATTCATAATTATTCATAATTAGCAGGAAAGAAACAAAGCTAAAATAGCCTACTTATGCAAATAGCTTCGTTCGTTTCAAGGCGAATTCATATAAGGTGGTTTCGAGCGAATTCAGTTCAACAGTACTCGTACTCGAAATGTCAGGCAAAGCAACAACATAAGCAATTTGACAGCTCCGAGGCGATTTTCAAGGAAGTAGAAGAAACCATATGGCGGGACGAACCCGCCTTTCGAATGAATTCGCCTTGGTTCGTTTGCTGTTAATTATAAATAATTATGATTAATTATTCCTGGGAAGGCGTTTCTTTGCCACAAATCACAGCGAATTTAGCAGCTTTTTCACATTTAATTGAGAGTTAAGCTTTCGGCAGAATCAGTCCGCCAATACGTCAGCTGCGTCACGTACGTCAATTTTAGAGCAATTTCTACTTTGACGTATCCGTCTTATCTGGCGTTACGCATACAAACATCCGCAGTCTACTTTGCTGTCAGTTATTTCGACGTACGTGACGTACGTCACGGATTGATTCTGCTGAACGCTTTATATGGTGATAGCAAGGTAACAGCTGACAGTAGAATGTCAGAAAATGAAAGAAATAAAGAAACAATCGATGGTTATCGATTCAAATTTTTCACTTTGATAATCTATGTTGCAAAAAGCTTGAAGCGAGCTGACTGCTCTTTGCTGGATTTTCAAGAAACACACCTAGTAGACCAAATGTTCGGATTTCTGGTAAAAGTTCAAAGTGAATGCTAACGGTAACGAAATTATGGATTTATAACTCTTAAATTAAGAACAAATTGCTCTTTATTTATGTTTAATAAAATAAAAAAGGTGGTCATACTAAAGAAATTCTTATTATCGCTTACGTCCTTTTCGCGCTAAGGATTCGACATTGTGTAATAAAAACAATGGCCCCTAGTCATAGTCAAAGTTAAACACGAGTTTAAGTTAGTTAAAGCATTTTTGACAGATATCACTTGTAAAGTTGTGTCAAAAAGCTTTAACTAACTTCAAATCATATTTTATTTCGACTGTGACTACGGGCCAAAGAATTTGAATTTAAATAGTGAAATGAGTAATTTTAAGAGCAATATAAACTAAAAAATTATTGCTTAAATTAAACTCATTGCCTGCACAAGCAATAAGCAACAATTTCAATGTTTTGCTTTCTTCTGTTTTACGTGGCGTTGCGGCTATTTTCGAGGTCAAGGTCGTTCACAATAGCTGCCGAAGCACTCTCGCAAGTAAAGCAGAGCAATTAAAGGCCGAAACATATCAACGGCTAACGAAGAATTTTTTCGTTGGGGATATTTTGCATCACATTAGGTCTGTTCGCGATGTAAATAATAATTGGGCAATTCACAAGGGGTGTCGTCTTCGTTAATCGTTGTATGTATCCATGGTTTACAATATAAATTTTTTGAAAAATGGACAAATGCACGAAATACTAGACGTTGTGAATTGCGTAAATGATTTTTCTCAAACTTTACATCAATTTGTATGAAGAAACTTTCAAAATTTGAGAAAAGGTTTCGAAAACGCAATTGCTTTTTTATATTAATTTATCCCAATGTACCGCGTTATAATGATGTTTGATAAAATGGAAAGGAAACTTAGAGAGCATAATGAAAAGCATGTTAAACATGATTTCAAGTTAGTTAAAGCTTTTTGGCACAAGTTTAAAGGGTCGAATACATAAAGCTTTGTTAACCTCGCCTGAAATTTGCTACCTCAAAACTTTGCGTCCAACTTCAGAGGTATGCTACAATGAACGCCTTGACGCTTCTCTTTTATACATTTCTTTTCGTTATTTATTTCCTTGCATTCAGAGTGTTTTGGTTAATTTATTAATTTAATAGAGACAAAATGAATTAATTATTATTTTCTCCAACTTTTTATTCTTTAATTAAAGCAAACTCATCAACATCTGATTGTCAAAGCAAGCAAAATTTGAGAGTTTGCCAAATTTCAACCTCGCTTCAACTTTGAGGTCTCCAATTTGCCATGCTTGGTTTAAATACGTATACTGAACTTTTCTGTCAAAGTCAAAGTTTGAGGTAAAGCCAAAATAAAGTTTTATGTAACTGACCCATAAGGGTCGCTTGCAAAAGCCGATAACGACTAATCGCCCGGTTACCGGAGTTTAGATGACGTATTTTGTTCGGTTAGCTGTCAAACTAATCACCGTTATCGGCTTTTACGGCGATACGACGACGCATAGTAAGCCGGCTCCATGCATTAAAAAAAATAGGAGTGGTTCGAAGTCTATGAATTTTTGCAAACATGTTATATGTGAACTTGTTATGATATATTCCCATAATGGTTGAAGACGGGCTAGTTTCCTTCGACCTATCAAACAATTTAAGTACAAACTTTAATTGCTGATTCGACTTCCGGTTAAATTAACATAAAAAAATTATTTAGGAAAAGCATTTTCTAAACGGGGTGGTTTGGCTAACTCTCCGATTGTATTTCTGTCATGAAAAGCTTCTCAGCAAAGATTCATTTGCATTGCAGATGCCGTTCGGAGTCCGCAAAAAACTGTAGGTCCCACCAATTTGTAGGAAACAATTGAAAGCAGCACACTATAAATTGGAAGAAAAGGTCGGCACAAAAATCTTGTTAGAGGTTATAATGATAACCTGTTGGTATATCGCCGCCATAAGTTTTTTTAGGTAGGTACCTATACATACATACATAAAAGCTCTGATCCCTTACACCAATTTGACAGTCAGAAACAGTCACAACTACAGGAAAGTGATCCCGTACGGCACTTTTCTGACTGGTGAGAGGAGAAAATTGAGTTCTCTCCAGTCAGAGAGTTGCAAGATTTAAGCTTTCTTTCTAGAAATCTCCAGCAAAGAACTGTCAGCAGAAGAGAGTCTTGTAAAAAGCTGTCAAAATCTCATTTCTGCTAATTTTTCGTCGAACAGGGTTCAGCAGAAACTTGCAGACAAAACAGCGGTTACGTTTCTGATTGGCTAACAATTTGAATTAACATTATTTGTTGTTGTTTTGCTATGTCACGGATCAGCTGTTCCTGCTTGCTAGTTTCTGCTGGACGAAAAATCTCCAGCAATAACTTGCAGCGAATTGGCGCTCTCTCTCTCAGTTAAATGTCAAAAAGCTGCTGAATTCGCTGCTAATTTTTTTCAAAGAACACTTTTTTAGGAATAATTATTCATAATTAGCAGGAAAGAAACAAAGCTTTAGTCAGCAGATTTTTTGCTGGTAAAGCTGGAATTATTGGTGATGTTTGTCGTAACGCCGTAGTCGTATCCCTAACGCAACCCTATGCGATACATTTTTATCGATTATTGGTGCGGTAACCGTAAACAGCTGATTGACTGCAAAAACTTGTAAGCAATAAGCAAAAAGGTAATCAGCTGTTTATCGTTACCGCGGAAAACCAAAAACCAATTGGTTGGCTACGATCCGGTTACGACCTTAGCGTTACGATATGGCACCAATAATCGATTGCATTAAATCCCATAAGGTTGGTCGAATCAGCTGATTGGATACGACTACAGCGTTACGACAAACATCACCAATAATTCCAGCGTAAGTTCTAACTACTTGTAGAACTGTCAAGCGTTCAAGTTTGACAGTTCTACTGTTTTAGCGATCCCGTACTGTTGTTGTTGTTGTAGCGAGGTGTAGCCCTGCCTAAATGTCAGACAGGGTCACCTCGAGTGTATTGCTCTTGGCCGGGTCGATATAAGAACACGGCCCGGGTCGTTTCGGCACGATGGGTACAGCACAAGTACTGGTACCGTTCTCGTAGATCCGGCAATACAAGAAACTAAACTAGCCGTGCAGGCTATGTAGGTCATTTAGCGTTACCCAGGGTGCACCAACTGGGAGGCGACCTACTTTTACATCCCGTACTCCTTGGTGTTGCTCTCGTACAGTTCTTGTAGTTTTAGTCAGAAGAGCAAGGGATCAGAGCTAATATATAAATACATACATATATATAAATACATGATAATAAAAGAATAGGGCAGAAAACAAACATTTAAAAAAAAAAAAAAAAAATTTTGACGCAACAAACAAACTATCAGTCAGTAGCTTGATTTTGTGCAGATAAAAAAGACGTATGAGTCAAAAATTACCCTTATGCTACGAATATTAAAATATGTAATATTTATTGCATTATGTAAAAGAGAACTAAGTATAGTTACTAAATTTCATGACAATATTTAAACTGGATGCAAAGAAATTAATAAAAAACATCTCTGAACAATTTACTTTTTGGCGCATACTTGAAACGAGTTGACGGTACGCTTTCAAGTGTACTCTTCCCAAACATCTATTTAATTATATGTAATTAGAAATAAAGCGTTCGGTAGATATAGCACATCAATACGTCGAAACAACTATATGAGAGTGAAGAATCCGCAAAGTGAGAAATTGTTTAGAGTCGGCCAAGGCGAATTCATTACAGGTGGCATACTCCCATCATATTGTTGCTTCTTCTTCTTTGAAAAACGAATCGTAGCTGTCAAATTGCTTATGTTGTTGCTTTGTCTGACATTTTCGGTTACAAGGAGTGTGTAATGTGTGTGTGTAAATTCGCTCGAACCCACCTATATGAATTCGCCTTGGAGTCGGCTTTATTTTGTAAAAAAAAAATTCAATCTCATGCAAAACGGTAATGAATTGTTCATATTTGATAATTTCTTCATTAGACTGCATCACTAAAATAAAAAAATAAAAGTTACATATGGCGGATTATAAATTATTTCTAACTTTGCGGATTTTCTCACTCTCATATAATCCAAAAATGTATGAAAAGGTGAAACGGTTTGCAGCGGTTCACTAGTAAAAAATTATTTAGAATTGGCATGATTAATGAAGTGTTTTTTTCCGCGTCTGAGCCACTTTCCGTAGCTTCGCTGAGCGAAATTCGTTTGCATTGTATTTCGGTCTTTATTCGCGTACACAGTATAGACAGTAGTTGCACTCACTAACACAAACGTACTTATATTCACCTCCATAGAGAACTTCGGGTTGCAGTCAACTATTTTCAGCCATTTCAGGGTGTTGTGTTGCAAATTTTATGAGGTAATAAATTACTTTAAAAGAGGAGAAATAGTCAAATTTAGGATTTTGCGTTTTAAGTAAAACTATATATGTATATATTAGATTATATTTCTAAAAAAAAGAAATTACTATTTTACAACTCAACCAAGAACCAATGCACAGCGTTTTTTCTCACGCATAGGAGTATTCAGTCGAAAACAAATACAGCTTTATTGCGTTGCGTGACTTATAACTTTGACAAATACGCACAAAACTAAAAAATATACAAGGAAAAATCAGCTGATTATGTCATCGTACCCAAAAAGATAAAACTAGATCAAGTCTGCCTTAACGCGTGTTAAAACGCGGTTATAAGACAGGTTGCCTTTGTCTACGTGCATTTATGTCAGCTGTCAAAATTAAATGTCACAACGAGACGCTACAGTTGTTTCTGTTTTCAGAGTACTTTGCAATGTATTCCAATGTTGTTACTCCTTGGAGTATCTATTTTCAGAGCGATCGTGTCGTGATTTTGGTCAATAAAGCATGAGCAATGATCGGCTTTCAATAAGCTGAAGGTGGTCCGCTGAGGTATTAGAAAGTATTACAATTGAAGTACTCCAATATCACAAAATTGAAACACATGATCCAATGATTTTTGCAAAATTTTACACAAAACAAATTTCGAAATTTGAGAATTTTTCGACAAAAAGCTTATCGTGCCAATCTAAATAAATTTCACTAGTGAACCTTTTTCATACATTTTCGCTCACAAATTATATGAGAGGGAGAAAATCCGCAAAGTAAGAAATTATTTAGAATCTGCCTGTATATTTTATTGTGGGTTAGAGTGTAAAATGTACTTTAAAAAACGTAAATGGTTGTTAATATTCGCAAAATTTGCTACGAAGAAGCCCATTGTATTCGAGAAACTGTAAAACGTATTCCAGAAAAATCAAATGTACTTCAGAAACATCTTCTGGATTGGAATTTGTTGTTTCTGAAGTAGAACTGATTATTTTGGAGTACATTTTTAAGCTTCTGAAGTCTAATTTACGGTCTCGAGTACAAATTACAGTTTATGAAGTACAATTTATAGTTTTTGGAGTACAGTTGATTATTCTAAAGCATATTTTACAGTTTTTAAGATAAAATTGACTATTCTGAAAATAATTGTATGGGTCTTGGACTACCATTCACTATTCTTAAATGCATTTAACCTTATCTAAAGTATTTTTAGTGAAAAAGGTGTAGAAAAAATAGTTCTATTATAAATTTAGTTTTTTGATTATTATGTGTTATCCATCATAATTTGTAGGATGTTCTTGAGCAAGCCCATTTAGTCTTGTATATTTATCTGTCTCTGTCCAACAATCTGAACGAAATAAAGTAGGTACTAAATTTAGCGTCAGATAGACCCTTGGAAAGGGTATCAAAGGGTTGACGCTAACTTAAGTACCTACTTTATATCGATTATGAACATGCCTAAATTGTTTTAACCGTTTTAAACTGAAAGGAAAACCAGTTTGCAGGTCAACGTGAAGTATTAGAGAAAAAATCACTATCTAACAAATACTTCAACAAAATGCAGCCCTGAGTGATTAAACACAACCCTATCACGCGTGGTGAAAATCAAATGGAAATAAAAAAAGTTGTGCAAATGATGAAAATTTATATTAATTTGTTTCATTTATAACAGATTTGATTTTAGCCTCCCCAAAAAGGAGCATAAACGCAGAGGGTATTAGTTTCCTTTAGGGGTCAACTGCTAATATATTAGCTAAAATTATGGGAGATAGCTCAAAAGACGGGTTTTGGACTCAGGATCACGAATCCGGAAGCGCTTTTTTTTAATTTTTTGTTTTAGTGAAAAGTTATGGTCAAAAAACCGAAAAATGACCCGGGTCCAATACCAAAAATGGGGCGCAATCCATGGTATTTATGTACGAAACACTTTTCTGAGTTGGCGGCCTTCGGCCGCGCTTATAAAAAATAACCCTGGGCTACGCCATCCCAAGTCCGGACGTGTGACATAACCGTGGCTACCGCCACGGCGGGACTTTTTTTGCACGTTTTTAGGGACAGTCTAATAAAATTACAACAACCACATGAAAACATGAAGAGAAGCAAAATATTAAAAAAGCGCTTCCGGATTCGAGATCCTGAGGCCGAACGCCGTCTTTTGAGCTATATCACATAATTTTAGCTAATTTATTAGAAGTTGACCCCTAAAGGAAACTAATACCACGCAGAGTGCATAAGATTAATTCATTCATTCAAGATGCAACAAAAAAGGCCTTGGGTAGCAACTGCCGTATGGGCGACTGTTATGGTACCCCCTGGGACATTGTATAGATGGAATAAAAAGGCCTCCGGCGGCAGCCACGATTACGTGCAGCTTGCAATGCTCCATCGCAACTTGTAGTTCATGGTTTTTGTTCACAATAACAATAGTCCTCATTTGCCAGGTACTGGAAATACTTATCCGGTTAGTAATAAGTATTTCAACTTCACATTAGTTTTTATATATAAGATGACTCATAGTTCATTAACACCGTACCTTGACATTAAAGCTACCAGATAATCGTATATTACTATTAAATAAATATAAAACTGCAAGCAAAATATTTTCTTTATTTTGTTTTGGAAAATTTCTAAGAATTTCAAATTCACCTCAATGTCCTCAACTAACAGGGGTGCTTTTTTGCGCAAAACTACTATTTAATAGCATCGTTCATAAAGAGCCGATCATCAATATGCATTTGTACGAAATTTTACAATATGGCCTTTAATATACATTTTTTATACTTCTTGTAGTGCAGTAAATTCATGATATTATATTAATTCATGGAATATATACATTAAATTCATTTTTTTTCTTGAAATATTTCTAAAGTTTTTTTTGTTACTGAAATGCAACCATGCGTCCGCGAAATTCCATCCTACCATGGATTTCAACTCTGAAAAATTCACCTCCATGGAGAACTTTCACCTCAGTGCAAATACTGGTTATACTGTGTTCGCGTAGCTACTGTACAAACATCTTGTTGCCACTTTGTACGCACCACCCTCTATTGGTGCTCATTCCTGCTGCGCCTATGAAAAGTGGCACGAGATGAATCACAATTAATGTTAGTAGGGCACAGACAATTCAAGGAGGATCAAGATGATTGCAACCGAGTTACGAAAGAATTGTATTTTTTTTGTTGTAGCAATCCTATAGGTTTATAAAATTGGCAAAGATAAACGCACGTTTTAGTAACTTGCAGCCGCTCTAACCGACCAAAATGACAGCTAACTACCTATATATGTATATATGTACATACGCCTCTGTACTCACCATGATTATTAAGTGTAGTTTTTGCGATTTGCGAGCTGCTTTCTTCGTAATAATTTACGCTTTTTCAGCTCTCAGCTGTTGATTGTTCGTTGAAGAGTTGTTGCTTTTGCAATTTTTATGAATTTAAATGTTTACAAAAATTTATTGCCAATTATTGTAAATGTATACGCGCGAATTTTCCTCTTTTGACGACTCGGTTCTCAATTGCAATTCTGACTTCCGTTCACGACCAACGTTTAAAATTGACTGAAAATTGTGGTCCGAAAGCACAAAGTACAGCAGCTAGCTACCACCTATGCGTTGATTTTATTTTACAATCACACGAACGATTTTCGTTTATTTTCTGCCCACGTCAAGAGGAAAATTCTGAGTGCCGAATTTTCTTATATGATTTTGTTTACAGTTGTATGAAACTTTTTTTTTTGCGAACGGAAATGAAACAGAATAATTATGGCTGACATTAAAATCCGTGCTGTTTGAATTTTCGGACTTCTTTTTAATAGGCGTATTCATTTAGTGGTCTTAATTACTGAAGGTCATTTTCCATCAGGATAAATAATAACACGTTACGACGAAATCAACTTTTTTTTAAAAAAGATTTTGAGACATTACTTATGGGATCTTCTGGCAGGAACTTGGGATTAGCACGAAGTTTAGGCCACCTGATCATTGTAGCGTTTTCAAAGCGGAGGTCGCGGCCATAAAGGATGCGGTGGATGGGGGTGTAAAAGTAGGTCGCCTCCCCGTTGGTGCACCCTGGGTAACGCTAAATGACCTACATGGCCTACACGGCTAGTTTTTTGTATTGCCGGTTCTACGAGAACGGTACCAGTACTTGTGCTGTACCCATCGTGCCGAAACGACCCGGGCCGGCCAAGAGCAATACACTCGGGGTGACCCTGTCTGACATTTAGGCAGGGCTACACCTCGCTACAACAACAACAACATGCTGTCCGGCACATTCGCGGTCAAGGAGTTTAACATCTACTCCGAAATTCAAACAGCAAGCAGGGCGCTGAGTACTGGCAACATTCGATCGAGGACAGGGAGCGACTGTCTGGAATCACTTACGGTTGCGGCCCACTATTTTAAAATACAAATCAATTGGCAATTGCCAAGCGGATCTCTTGGCCAGAGCGGGTACTCGTGAAACCGATGTGGCTACCACCAGAGTGCTGGGATTCCTCTTACTAATTGTAGTCTGCTTCTGGGAAGGTGAGCCTTCTGGCCAACGGTTGACTCCAGGCGATCAATGGAATTACTAGGGCTCTCCAAGGTACATCTTTCAACGATTATTGGGGTGTAGACGGGGCACTGTCCGATGGGGATTCATGCGGTGCGTTTAATTATTATCGAAACCCCGGGGTGCGTGAGCTGCATGGAGGATGACAAGGTGGAATCATCAGATCACTTCATGCTTAGATGTCCAGCGTTTGCTGGGACTAAGCGCAGATATCTAGGTTCGGATGTTCTTAGGTCTGCGGAGGACGTGTCGAGGATCGATGTGTGCCAAATTCGGAGCTATATTGTAGCTATACAGCGATTTACCAAGCAGTCTTAAGTTAGTGTCACCGTTTAGAATTGTAGCATCACAACGGACCTTTTAAGGTTCTCCTAGTGGGACTACTGCCACCAAACCTAACTACTACATACACATTTTCACTAATACACCTAAACTGACTCTTGATGTACCACATGTACATACATAAGGTATCATTTTCTTTTCTTAAAAGTTAGCAAAAATTTACTTCTAAAATATCCACGATCTAAATGCAACTTATCCCAGACTAATATTAACTGATTTTTGTAGATAAGAAGCTATTTAATACAACATAATCAAAACATTTAAACAAAAAAAAACAGCATACAAGTTATTATTACAACAACTCAACTAAAATAATATACATACGCCTGTATTTGCTTAGATTCACCCACAGAAACTATTAGCAAAGGCACTGGATATTTCTGTAAATTATAAGTATGCCAAATTTCTGCATGCGTAGGAAATTGTTCCTGAACACCTAAAATTATTATACGAAATGTGGGCGGTGTGGGCATGCTTTTCTTGAAACCGGTATTATGCAAATACAAATCAAATGTAATTGGTAGAGTGCGCACACCATCTGCATCGCCTATGCTGACTTCAGCCATTTGAATAATATCGAATTTTGCAAATACCGCTTTGAATTGCTTATATTCCGGCTCATCTTTAAGGCAATCAAGAAAACTTCTTTGACGCGCCGCCATTTCCATGCATCTTCTTTTTGCTTCCGTAGGGTTATCGGCTTCATCGTTTGCTTCTTTTCGTTTGCTAGTAGGCACAATTTTTCTATGGAAGTTTATTAATGGTAAATTAGCTGTTTCTTCTTCCGCATGTTCTTTATCTTCTTCAATTTCGCGCTGCTCTTCAATGCACTCTTTGAAATGTTTAATTTGCTTTTTAACTTTGGCATAGTGTTTCGATTTCTTAACATTTTCTGGTATTGCACGATTATTTATGACGCTTAACGCTAACGCCCAGGCACAATCGACTTCCGTTGGCTCTACATTATCATAGTAGCCAACATTTTGGTGGCGCACTAGTATATAACCAATACGTGTCAGATGGGAATAAACAAGATATTCATTGAACTTCGTGCTGGACTCTTCGCCTAGTAGCAGCAGATATGCTTGCTCCACTGACATTATTTTTGTATAGTATTCCAATTGCAAGCGATTCTAGAAATGCAAATTTCTTTAAGTAACTAAATTAGTATTTACTGCAGAAAATAGCTTACCATTTCCAAAAGGAATAATGCTTCGTAAAACTCCAAATACGTGTGTCCACCTTTACTATAACCGAAATTGCCAAATTTCCCATCCTTTTGTGTGACGCGCACTGCTTTTTCGCTGGTGTCCCAAACAGCCAGCGCACGGCCACTCACACGATCAATGCGGGACAATGAAAGTTGTTGACATAACTCTTCTACAAAAATTTAGTTAAAAGGATTAATCTTACACAGAAGTGCATACATTTTGGATTGAATTCTACCGTAAAGTTTATTTATTTCAGCTGCTTCCTCTTTACTGCCTTCCGGCACCGTGCGTTTGAGTCGTGTTGTCATTTGAGAGCTAATTGAATAACTTTCGTTACCAAATATACGTTTTTATTAATTATTTTTATTTTAGTTAACTCAGTTATCCAATGCCGCGGATAAAATTTATTGCATTAATAGAATTGGAGAAACAAAACAAAGCTGATGAAATTAAAGCAAAACAATGGTAGTAACAGTGCTGCCAGATGTCGAACATTCATTTGCTCTTGAATCTCTCAACAGTGGAAAGCTATCAGGTAGATACCCTGTAGGAAATGATAAGGGAACAACTACTATTAAAAAATGACCAAAAGTTGGGATCGATTGGTATTGTGATGAATTCGATGATTCCTTGATTATTTCCCCTGAGTTCGATCACTGTACGTTAAATAAAACAATCCGTTTCTGCTTAATAAGTAGTACGCTTTATTCAGTACTAAACACCGTAGTACAATATCGCGGGTTAATTCACTGTTCAGTACTTCACTGTACAACACTTCAAAATAAACTGACTGACTTGTTGCGACGTTGTCTTTGCGCGGTTTATATACCCTAGCAGACAGCAGTTTCACAACCTAGAAATGTCTACACATTTCTGGTTTATTCGTGCAACAGCGTTCTCGAAGCGTTTATCTATCGTCATCTCCTCTTTGTGCTACATTCGCAAACACGTGAGCTACCTCTCCCTCTCTCGCTCTCACGTCATGTATTTAAACAGCTGTAGTTGTGGTAGTGACGCTAGTGGTGGAAATACACTAGTGCTGGAAGATGAGCGATTCTTGATAACATTCGCCACAGTATTAATAAAAGAAACATAACGATATATTTTTTTGTTGGACAAACAACAACAACAAAAGTTATTAAGGGTCAATGTTCATATGAAGCATTACTTAAAATAAAACATTCTTAAAAACTATTGAACCGATTTTCAAATTTTTTTACATTGTATAGGTCATGTAATTACCTTTCATTTGAGGTACCATTGCTTTGGGTGCAAAACCGCGTATGTGAAATATTTAAAAGTCCGGGTGGTTGCCTGAACCGCGGAGCTGACGAAACTAATGTATTTTTGCCTATAACTTTTGAACGGATAAACAAAATTAATTTCCACTTTCGGATTCTTAAGGGCCAGATACATAAAGCTTTGTTAACCTCGCCTGACATTTGCTACCCCAAAACCTTGCGTCCAACTTCAGAGGTATGCTACAATGAAAGCCTTGACGCTTCTCTTTTATACATTTGTTTTCGTTATTTATTTCTTTGCATTCAGAGTGTTTTGGTTAATTTATTAATTTAATAGAGAAAAAATTAATTAATTATTATTTCCTCAAAGCAAGCACAATTTGAGAGTTTGTCAAATGTTAACCTTGCTTCAACTTTGAGGTCTCCAATTTGCCATGCTTCGTTTAAATACGTATACTGAACTTTTCTGTCAAAGTCAAAGTTTGAGGTAAAGCCAAAATAAAGTTTTATGTAACTGACCCATTATGTATTCGACCCTTTATGGATCTGTCAAAGTTGCACAAACTTTTAAGCCCCAATTACATAAAACTTTGTGAAACTCTGACAGATGCGCATCTCGTTTGTGCCCATTTACCAAGGTTTGGATTCGCTTTTCGTTCTTTGTATGAAAGTGGAACCTGCAAAGTTGTATTGTTTCCACTTTCAAGTCCTATTTACACATCTTTGGGAGTGTGACCCGAATGCCGGCTCATCCGAAACCCCCGGATCCCCCCGCATCCAAAAATGTTGGGAGAGGTATCAAAAGACGCGTTTTGACTAGTTACTATTTCAATAATCCGAAGTGGGTCCGATCCCAAAATTAGGGCATGACCCATGGTATTTATCTGCAGAGCACCTTTGTGAGTTGATATATGTATCTGTTGAGGCGTTTTGATCAAATTATTTTGATACCTTTCTAGGTTTTGTGGATGGTATCTGAGATTATCATTTTAAGATACCGAAATCGCGGGATTGTTAAAAAGCTTCGGGATTTGATGCCTTACTCAAAGCAAGTGAGAAAATAAAACGACAAAAAAGTGAGTATGACGTCAAATAGACTATTTCCGTCGAAACGATCGATGGAATTTAATCAAGTAACGAAATTTTTTAACTAGTTACAAATTTTCGAACCAGTTATTTTTTTATGCAACTGCCCTTCAGCGAAACCTCAAACAAGTAAGAAAAATACTAGTATGCAACTATAATTTTCTGGCTGAACCCATACTAGTCAGAAAATATCCATTCCATACTAGTATACAACTAGATTTTTCTGGATGAAATCATACCAGTTCAAAAATACAAAATTCATTCGTTTTGTTTGCTTCTTTTTTCTCTTATGATTCACAGATGTGTTTTCGTGATAGGATAAATTCAAATAGTCGCTGCTTTCTTAAGAATAAACATGAAAATAAAGGGAATGATAACATAAAGGGTAAGTCATGAAAATTCTGATTGACATCATACTAGTCTAGGTTCAATGCTTTTTGGACTACATAGTATGGGGACTAGTTCATTTTATGGAAATCATGCTAGTCCACGTTGAACTAATATGGGGCTGGTATTTTACAACTAGCATAATTCTAGTATATCATGACTAGGTTAGGTTAGGTTAAAAGGGCAGGACAGAGTACACCGACCCCGTCCAACACTTAGGCCAGAAAAATAGGCCCATTGTGATACCCCACACGGTCACTACACCACCCCCATGTCCAAAAACCCAAGCTCACACTCCATGACTAGTACACGGTTAAAAATTTGAATGTGAATTTTTAACTTTTTTGGACTACATATGTATATGACCAAACCAAATTTGGATTCAAATTCAATCTAGACCAGTTTTCATGAAAATTGGCTAAATGAATCGGGTTTCAATTATAAACCAGAAATGTTTTAACAATTTTTTAAAGATAAAATAAATTTTTTGTCCATTGGCGGGAATTCGAACCACGACTCCCCGCATCACGCCCGTCTGCTCTACCACTGAGCTACATCGCACACATAAATGTTGTTGGCAAAATTCAATCTTGAATAACCTTTCAAAAATAAATTTGAATTTTCAAACTCAAAAGTTTAAATTTTAGATGGAAAAATTTTAATTTTCAAACCAAAAAGTTTTAATTTTAAACCGAAAAATTTTAATTTTCAAACCAAAAAGTTTTAATTTTAAACCGAAAAGTTTTAAGAATAAAATAAAACTAAAAAAATGTGGCAGCTGGCAGGATACGAACGAAAACGCTCAGGAGTCACAGCCGACTGCTCTAGCACTGAGCTATGACGCACATGAATTTTTTGTGGGCAAAACTCAATTACATTCAAACAAACCAAAAATAAAAAATTTAGACTGCTTTTTCATTTAGATTTTAAATCGAAACCAAAATAAATTGAAAATCTTTGTAGGTGTTTGGACGGTTTGAAATATTGATTAAACTTTATACGGGTTTAAAATTTAGGTTCATTTTTTTAGCTGTGTAGATGACTGGTATGTTCCGGTCGAAATCTGACAATTGACATTTCGTAGGACATTAAAGGGTCGAATACATAAAGCTTTGTTAACCTCGCCTGACATTTGCTACCTCAAAACTTTGCGTCCTGCTTCAGAGGTATGCTACAATGAACGCTGCGACGCTTCTCTTTTATACATTTGTTTTCGTTATTTATTTCTTTGTATTCAGAGTTTTTTGGTTATTATATTAATTTAATAGAGAAAAAATTAATTAATTATTATTTCCTTCAACTTTTTATTCTCCAATTAAAGCAAAGTCATCAACATGTGATTGTCAAAGCGAGCAAAGCAAGCAAAATTTGAGAGTTTGCCAAATTTTAACCTTGCTTCAACTTTGAGGTCTCCAATTTGCTATGCTTCGTTTAAATACGTATACTGAACTTTTCTGTCAAAGTCAAAGTTTGAGGTAAAGTCAAAATAAAGCTTTATGTAACTGACCCATAACACGTACAAAATACCAGTTGCTTATATGGAAAAAAGACAAAACACTGACTAGTTGGGCCCGGTGCACCAACTAGTTGTAAAGTAGTTTTCAATTAGTTGCTTTCGCTGCAGGGTAGCTACTTTTTTGTTATCATTACTTAAAGGACCAGCGCCACAGCGCCCGATAGGCGACATCTTGCAATTTGACCCGTTTTTCGGCATTCTACAGAGAGTCGTTGAACTGTCCAATATACCGAAATTTTTTGTATAGATAGAAAAAGTAGGCATGGCTATTTTCCAACTGATCTCGGGGTTGGATACAAACTTTCATCGCCCTCATACATATATTAGATCTTAAGGCTGATTAACACGAATGGAGAGTGGTCTAAATTGTGTTAACACCGAAAATTAAAAAGTCGAAAGAGAAGAATTTATAAATTAGTAGTTTTATATCATTTTATTTTCGTCAATTATTCTTATCTTGTATGCTAACTCTAGGTATTAGCAATGTTTTTGTTTGGAAAAGTGAAATTATCAATAAATAAAGTATAGATGACAGTTTGCTTAAAAGTTAAGTTAATACAAATAAATTGTTAAAACAGAATACATAAAGTGCGTGCAGTCCACGCTTTAACGCTACGAAAACATTACTACAAATAATGAGCTGGGTTAACTAGGTGACTATTTAACGTATGCATGTTTTGTTGAATCCTTAGCTCCTTTTTCATCCTTTCAATTTCAAACAATTCACAAGTCCATTTTTAATGCTTGGAAGACATACACGCAGCAGCAGGCATCAGGCAATAATCACAACAAGTGGTAGATAATACCTTTTTATGGTCTAGGAAAAAAATTAAAAATAATAAAGAAAAAATTTGAGGTTGAATTAATTATATTACATAATTAAAAAAGAAAAAATAATAAATATTTATAAAATTATAATATAAGTGACAGCGCGATGAAATAGCAAATAAAATTGGGTTTGCCAAGGAATCATGCCTGCTTCCGAAATAGTAGTATACCTATAGCCTGAGGAAGTTTTTTAGTTAATTTTTTATTTATAACAACCAAGCTAATAATAAATAATAAGTTTTTAAAAGTCCCACGGGGTTTATTTTTAGGGGGTCTGAAGCTTTCAGGTGTGCGGAATCCGAATCTGAATTCAGATTTTTCGGGTGACCCTAGGTTTTCTCTCCAGAGGGTCGTTTGAAAAGGGAACGGTATTGCAAAGAAATCAATTTAACAATTTTACTGGTGTAAAGAAACCATAATTTAATTTTGGTTTTTTATATTTGGCGGCAGTTATTAGAAAAAAATTAATAAAAACAAAAAAAAAATTATTTTTTTCTGAGCAAACTAACCTCTGGAGAGAAAACGTAGTTGAGGAAACGATGACAATAGAATTTGTGGAAAACAAAATTCCGATAGGCGGCGCGCTGGCCAAGATAATAGAAATTTGTTGAACATCTCTCTCTGAACAATGGAGGGAATCTCGCGATCGGTTTTTAATTAACTTTCACGGAAAGCTAAAACAGTACTAAGAAATAGTATTTACTGCTAAAGCAGTATAGAAAACCAAAGATTCATAGATAGGCAACAGCAAATTTGTCCTCGCTTAAAGACATGGTGTTTGTGACTTTGGTTTTGAAATTTTAGTAATACCAATTGTAATAATTTTGTGAGATTTGAAAAGATAAAGGTCGATTTATGTGCAAGTTATCGTTCAAACAGACGTACCGATAAAGATCATGGAATCAATTTATTTTCGGCTGCTGATAGCTTTAATTTATTGAAAACTATCTATCACCCCCTGCAAAAATCGTTGGACTATGTGTTCCAATTTTTTGATATTGGAGTACTCCAATAGTAATCCTTTGTATACCTCATCGGACCACCTTCAGCCTTTTGAAAGCTGATCATTGCTCGTGCCTTATCGACGAAAATCACGACACTATCGCTCTGACAGTAGGTATATAATACAAGGAGTAATAACATTGGAGTAGTTTGCAAGGTGCTCTGACAGTAGATACTCCAAGGAGTAACAATATTGGAGTACTCTATGGAATAGCAGAAAAAAATCGAAGGAGTAGTTGGTGCAGTCCTAGGGAATCGCAATGTTAATTGGAGCACAATTTTTATATGAAAAACGATTACATTTGAATTCAACTCTGCTGGCGTTCTTTTTTGTGTTTTCTATTCGTGTCTACATTTGTCAATTTTTCTTGAACAAAATACGGGCGCACAAGGAGGAGTGAAAGAGATAGCAAGAAAAACTTGAAAGGAGTTGACGGTACGCTTTCTATATCTAATCACTAAAGGCTCATTTACACGGGCCGATTTTTTTATCTTCCACCGTGTAAATAACAATTCTATCGATCTACACCTTGTATTTGAAGGTAGAAAACAGTGGAACGACAAAAATCGACCAGAAAATCGACCCGTGTAAATTATCTTTTATAGAGACATTTCGTGGTCTATTTCAAATTTGAAACAATTTGGTATTCAGTAAGCTGCCTCACAGCTCTAGTCTCAAAAAAAGTCACTAATTTGTGATCTGCTTGTAGTCAGGTCACAAACGAACTAATTAAAGAATATTGTGTAAAAAATTTTAAAAATTAAAAAAAAAAATGTATTTTGGGGTTTAAAAGAGTAACGTCAGAGCTACTTCGACACCTATATCACGAATACCTAAAATTTATGCAATTTGTGTATTCACCACACATTAAAATGAGAGAAAGAACACGGCTAAAAAAATGAACCTAAATTTTAAACCCGTTAAAGTTTAATCAATATTTCAAACTTTTTTGTACAAAATTTCAAACCGTCCAAATACCTACAAAGATTTTCAATTTTTTTTTGGTTTCGATTTAAGATCTAAATAAAAAATCAATCTAAATTTTTTTTTTGGTTTGTTTGAATGTAATTGAATTTTGCCCACAAAAACTTCATGTGTGTCATAGCTCAGCGGTAGGGCAGTCGGCTGTGACTCCTGAGCGTTTTCTTTCGAATCCTGCCAAGTGCCACGTTTTTTTTTAATTTTATTTTATTCTTAAAACTTTTCGGTTTAAAATTAAAACTTTTTGGTTTGAAAATTAAAACTTTTGGGTCTAAAATTAAAAATTTTGGGTTTGAAAATTCAAACCTATTCTTGAAAGCTTATTCAAGATTGAATTTTGGCAACAACATTTAAGTGTGCGATGTAGCTCAGTGGTAGAGCAGACGGGCATGATGCGGGGAGTCTTGGTTCGAATTCCCGCCAACGGACAAGAAATTTATTTTATCTTTAAAAAATTGTTAAAACATTTCTTGTTTATAATTGAAACCCGATTAATTTAGCCAATTTTCATGAAAACTGTTCTAGATTGAATTTGAAACCAAATTTGGTTTGGTCATATATGTAGTCCAAAAAAGTTTAAAATTTAGTTTCAAATTTTTAGCCATGAAAGACTTTGGTAAATTTCCTGTGACTTTGTCTTACAGAATACCGCATTCATCTCAAGTCACAAAAATTGTATCATAGAAATATCACAAATTTTGTGACTTGATATAAGACAAAATTACAGAATACTGGTATTAGATAACGTTATTTGTTGAATGAAAAAAAAAAAGAAATCATACAAGAAACCACTTTTAAAATTATATTTTTATACAAATAGTGAGCAACAAACCTGGCGGTAAACATACCCATTACGGAGGAAAGGGTAAGGTGGGCAATCAAAAGCTTTGAGCCGTTCAAGGCAGCCGGGCCAGACGGGATTTTCCCCGCACAACTTATAAACACGCTGGAAATATCAGCTAAATGGCTGGTAGTTCTCTATTCAGCCTGCCTGGCTCTTAATTACATTCCGTGCTCCTGGAGAAGCGCCACGGTAGTCTTTATTCCAAAGGCTGGGAAGGCCTCACACTATGAGCCTAAAGACTACAGACCGATCAGTCTCTCGTCTTTTGCACTTAAAACCTTCGAGAGGATAATTAGCGATTATCTCTCCTCTACTATTGATAGCAACCTTATTTCTAGCTATCAACATGCATACACCAAAGGTAAATCAACGGAAACTGCGCTCCACAGCCTAGTCTCTATTGTTGAAAAATCATTGCACGAAAAGGAGTACTGTCTCGTGGCCTTTCTGGACATCGAAGGGGCTTTCAACAATATAAGGCCGGAGGCTATTAACACTGCTTTAACAAACCTGGGCATAAATAGGTCTCTTATTGGACTAATTGATCAACTACTAAAGGGAAGGAAAATAGTTTCTTCACTGGGAACAGTTGATCTTTCACGCTATGTCACAAGAGGAACGCCTCAGGGTGGTGTTCTCTCCCCGCTCCTATGGAACCTCACCGTAAACTCGCTGCTACGAGACACAAGGTGGGGGGGCGGGAAGATAGTGGCATATGCAGACGATTTAGCTATTGCATATAGGGGCAAATTCCCACAAACCCTGTGTGACTTGATGCAAGTAGCACTGCGAGAAGTTTCTTCATGGTCCTCTCGCTGCGGACTTAGCATCAACCCGGGAAAGGTGGAGCTTGTCCTTTATACCAGGCGGTACAAGATACCACCGCTGAACCTACCAGAACTAGATGGCGTGCGCCTGAACTTAGCTGATAAAGCCAAATTCCTAGGCACAGTTCTAGATAGAAAGCTTAACTGGAAGGAGAATGTCATCCAGCGCCAGAGGAAAGCGTGCATTGCACTTTACACGTGTAAAAGAGCCATTGGCAAAAAATGGGGGCTCAGCCCCAAAATTTGCAGATGGATCTACACTGCGATAATCCAGCCAATTATGCTGTATGGAGTCGTGGTATGGTGGCCTGCGCTAGGAAAGGCAACAAACCTAAATCTGTTAGGAAAAGTCCACAGATCGAGCATGATCTGTATAAGCGGGGCGTTAAGAACAACGCCCAATGAAGCTCTCCAGGCCATTCTTGGCTTTTTGCCACTCGATCTGGAAGGGTACCGGGCAGCAGCGGCATCGGCTCTGCGTCTAAGGGAAACGTCCGTCTGGGGCGCAAGCACTATGGGACACTCCTGTATTCTAAGATCTTACAGCTTTCTCCCTCTGAGCACAGATCGGTGTGCGACCACAACAGTCGGAGATTGTTGTTTTAGAATAAACATTCCCAGCAGGGAAGACTGGGAGAACATAGATCGGTGTCCCGCTACTAATGGCGGCACTTTTATATACACCGACGGCTCGAAGTTAGACGGCAGAGTCGGAGGAGGGGTTTACTCAAGGGATTTGGACCTAGAACTCTCCTTTAGACTACCTGATCACTGCAGCGTCTTCCAGGCTGAAGTTTCTGCAATCATGGACGCCGTGACTTGGATAGGTAAACGCACCATCGGACAGGATATCTGTATTTTCAGCGACAGCCAAGCGGCCATCAAATCCCTTGGCTCTTACTCGTTCAACTCTGAACTGACGCTCAGCTGTCGTCGATCTCTTCAAGAGATGGCCCAACAGAACCGCGTGAACCTCACATGGGTCCCGGGACACAGGGATATTGAGGGAAACTGTAGGGCAGACGAACTTGCCAGGCAGGGCACGACCAAGCAGATTCTTCAAGATAAAGAGCGCATAGGTATGCCGTTTGCCACGTGCAAGCTAATGCTGAAGGAGCATACACTCCGCGAAGCCAACGAAAGATGGCTACAAGCCCCAGGGTGCCGGATATCCAAGCAAACCTGGCCAAAATGCGATCTTAAAAGATCTAGACACATATACGCCCTAAAAAGGAAGGAAATCTCCATATTAATAGGTGTTTTAACCGGGCACTGCCTTATTGGTAGGCACGCAGCAAGGCTAGGCGTTCCCTACCGACGATGCTGCAGGAGTTGCAAAGATGATGAGGAAGAGGAAACGGTGGAGCACCTCATCTGCAACTGCCCGGCCTTAAGCGGAGCGAGAAGGCGCTCTCTGGGAGTTCCCTTCCTGGTTAGCTTAAGCCAGGTCGCGGAGCTAGACATAAAGGACTTGATGGCCTTCATCAAGTTATCAAAATGGTTCGAGGAGGGGTAGCGGTGTCGGTTAGGAGTGTCAGTCCCGGGTTTCGGCTATATGGAGAGTCCCAACAGCACTGGGATTTTCCATATGGCCGGGCCCCGGGACTGACTTTCCTAGTGTTTTGGTGGTATCACAACGGGCCTTTTATTACTGGCCTAGGTGTGCCTTTGCGGCAGCCACTTCTACCTACCTACCATACAAATAGTGACATATTATATGACAACTAGATGGTTGACATGACAAATGGCAGTTAAAACAAAACATTACAAGACAGACTCTGGTACAACATGCAAGAAAGCTGCTATTTTTCCACTACACCTAGCTATATACATACCAGAAGCTTTTCTTTTACTACTATGTGCAAGCGCTCGCTGTGTTCGTTTAAAATAAATTTCAAATTTTCAAGTTTTTTATTTTATATTTTATTTTTATTTAAAGCCAATGGTATTTTGCAATAAATCGTTAGTTATGTTTTTGTTATTTTAACATTTTTACAACGTAAAATTATTATATATTTAAACATTATTTAGTGTACGTTTATAATAAAAATCATTACACATTATTTGTTAATTTAAGTTTATATTTAAAAAAATATCACTTACAGAGTTATTTTTTAATGTAAAATAATTTTAATTTGTTTTTGTGTGTTTCAAACATTCAATTTTTAGAATGAGTTTCATTAAACTTAAAAGCTAAGTATGTATGTATATTTTTATGTTAAACAAAAAATTCATTGAATTTATGCAAAATTATTGAATTATACTAGATAAACAACAGCAGTTTTGCAACAAAATTCCAACAAAAATGGGCACGGCATAGATACACATTATTTGCTGAACAACGGTATGGTCAAGTACGTCTGAGCTCTGTTTTGTTCGAACCAAAGGTGAATGGGTCGCATAGCGGTTTTTGGAGTTCTTGAATTGAGGATAGAGCATTACTAGACCATAAGTTTTGTTCAGCAAAATTAGCTATAGGTAGGGCCCTTTTCTGAAAAATAACATGGCTACTTTGTTGCAAAAACGTGGATCTAGATTTTTTGTATGTATAGACTGTACTAAAATGAAACGTTTTTTTTTGTTTTTTTATTATTTTTTTTTTTGGCTTTAAAAACGGACGGTACATACATATGTACATGTACAAAATAAGGTGAATTCCAAAACCATAAAATATGTACATATATTTATTTTATATTTTTTAGTATTTATGTCAAGTATTAAAAATGGACTTTTTGCAACAAAAGCTTCGAAAATATACAAAAGAAACAAATTGCTAATCACAAGGCAAATAGGTACTCTCCGCATATGTACCAAAAATGCATTTGTCATGTCTTGCATTCAGGCTGTCATCCAATTTTTCATTTAAATTTGTATGGTTTATTCCTTTTTTTTGACTTCGTTGCACGAACACAGCTAATCGTTAGATCGCGGCGGCTTTTAAGAGGTTATTCGGTTATTTATTAGACTAAATTAAGGCACATCGGCTAGTTAACTAGGTAGGGATTGAGCGGCTTTATTAAGCGGAAAATATTCTTAGATACGATTTTTATTTTTGCGGAAGGGTGAAATAGTTGTAAGCATAGTTTAATTCCAAGTAGTTGGGATATCGTTATTTTTTAGCAAACGTTTTTGAATTTTTTTTTTAAGTGTATAGAGTGAAAGATAAAGTGTTCTCAGTAGCTATTTGGTTATAACTGAGGATTAGGAAATGAGATGATTACCTACTACTAAATCTTATGCTGGAGTTCGCGAACTATATGTAGATAGTCGATACCATCGTTAGTTAACCTAGATAAAATCTACAGTACATATATGTAGAGTTAAACTCAGTAAGGTGTGGTTTTTCAGTGCAACTTTAAACCACAGACAAAGTCGACTAGAGTTTATCCCATACAATTTGGCCGTTTAAACTTGCACTGAAAACCGGGCCTTGATCTTATAACTCAAAACATGCTTTCAACCGAGTTGAATGAAATTTATAGGTGGATTATGTAGGTGCTACATTTTAAGGCTTTTTATCTAGACTTTAACACTAAGGTCTACAAGGTAGCCACCTAAATGAAAAATTAAGGCCTGGTTTTTCAGTGCAAGTTCAAACTTAGTTTAAACGGTCAATTTGTATGAGATAAACTCTAGTAAACTTTTTCTGTGGTTTAAACTTGCACTGAAAAACCGGGCCTAAAGGGGGTTTTATTTCAGGTCAAATTGTTGATTAGAACGCAAAAGATCTTCTTACTGGAACTATCCCATCAACTCTAAAGCTTCGAGAGCTGTTTCATTATTTCAAACAAACTTTCCTTCTATGAAAAATGTAATGCTTACTCTTTTCGCAAGTGTTATCTTTCACTGTTAAATGTGGTTGCTGTTATAACGGAAGTGAGTAATACTCCACGCATATTTTAAAGAGTGCTGTCAAAGTGACAGTGTTTAACTGATTACGGATTCTTCCGTCAAATCCGACTGTATTTCGAAACTGTCTTTGTGGAGAGTAAAAATAGTCAACTCAACTGAGTATTGACCTTGCTGGGATTATTCCGATTTTAATATGTAACTACTTAGAGAACACTCAGTAACTACATATCTTCAATGGGGGACTTCTTTAAAGGCAAAAATCGGAATTTCTTTAAATGTAGAAGAGACTTCGTTAGAACTCAATCTCCGGGCTTATATTAACTAGACTTGAACTATACTTTAACTATTAATGATTGTAATTAAGATAAGAGAACGTTAATTATGATATATGGATGTATAGATATTTACAATCGTATTAATGGTTATGGACAAAATGTACGAAAGCAAAGCGATATTATAATGCGAGAACAATACAAACGAATGTCGAAAAAGTTAATTAAGACAATGCAAATTTGGATACAAAATAGCTTTGTTTTTTGAAATCTCCAGCAAAGAACTGTCAGCAGAAGAGAGTCTTGTAAAAAGCTGTCAAAATCTCATTTCTGCTAATTTTTCGTCGAACAGGGTTCAGCAGAAACTTGCAGACAAAACCGCGGTTACGTTTCTGATTGGCTAACAATTTGAACTTACATTTTTTGTTGTTGTTTTGCTATGTCACCGATCAGCTGTTCCTGCTTGCTGGTTTCTGCTGGACGAAAAATCTCCAGCAATAACTTGCGGCGAATTGGCGCTCTCTCTCTCAATTCAATGCCAAAAAGCTGCTGAATTCTCTGCTAATTTTTTCAAAGAACACTTTTTTAGGAATAATTATTCATAATTATTCATAATTAGCAGGAAAGAAACAAAGCTAATATGAAAGTTTGATTAGGAAAGAGTGAATAGCGAAGGAGACAGTTAACTGCTGATTTCGAGCATCTGATTGTCTGATATATTTTTAATTTTTTTTGGTGATGTTCTTTTTGGACAGACTGATACGAACGAGTAGTGTGCACGATTACAAGTAATAAGTATATGTAGTATTTGTATGTTGTAGTTTGTTTGTGTCATATGCTTACTTTTTAATCAGCGAACGAACTTTTTTTATAGTACGATTCAAAATGGTTTTATTGTTTGCGTTGTTGTTATTGTTGTGTGATGTGTTTCCCGACGTTGTCGTCGTCGAATTGCTACCCAACGATGTTGTTGAAGTCTTGCCACTATTCTGACTACCACGATGCGTATGCGCCGATGCACGCATCTGACCACGCAACATACTACCGCACGAAGTGTTGCTACTACGCAACGATTGCGTATCTTCACGTTCATCCTCTGTAGAACTAATACCTTCGGGACTACGTCTGACAGCCGGCAATGCATGATGTTTACGTACAATGTGACGTTCGGGCGTGGTTGCAGCACTCGATGTTGTTGAGTCCGTAGCGGGTGCATCATTTTGAATACGCTGTTGTGGTATTGGTTGCGTACGTGTACCACGCGTTATCAGATCGGCTGGTATAGGTATAGCAAGATTTTGCATGCTCTGTGTACCCTCCATAAGTGTTGGCGGTGGCATTGTTATTACCGCTAAAGCTTTCTCATCTAGAAAATGATCGAGCGAACGTGATTTACGATGTTGTGGATTCGGTGGTAATAATGTTGTTTTCTCACGTCGCGCTACACTTTCACCATCATTCAATTCGTTTATTGAACCAACTGATGAGGCATAATCATTACCAGGCTGTAGTGTACTCGTCGAACTTGCGTTGGTGAGTGCTGTACTGCCGGCAGCGACCAGCGCTGCCATTTCGGCAATACGTTCATCGGGATCTGAGCCATCTGTGGTATCGAGTAGACCATCAACACTATGACTGCGATAATTTGTTGCACCGCCTGTACCGGTATTGTTGTGGCTCTTGCTGATGCCACCACCGCTATTAGCATTACCAGCTGAGCTGCGTCGTGGTGGCCGTAAGCCATATGGCGACACATTTTGCATGGAGCCACCCATTATGGGTAATGCCTTTTGTTGTGCCGAAGTTGGTTGTGTGCGATATGGTGGCAGTATGTTGCGCTTCGAACCACGCCCAAAAATACTCAATTGTCCGTTGCTGCCTAACGGTCCACAGCTGCCGCCTATGCGCTGTCTTGCGGGTGAGGGAGATTGCCGGTATCTATTTGCCTGGTGATTAGCTGCTACATAGTTTTTGATTAGTATCAATTAAATATATGTATGTATATGAAGTTTCATTAAAATTTGTTTTTTTTTTTTTTTGTTTAAGAATAAGAAGAATATTTTAACGCTACTTTCTTAATATTACTAACCCTACCAATTAATTTTTATATGTACTTAAACTTTGTTAGGAGCGTTTTAAACTCGCGCGCAATATTTAAAAAGTTTATGTAAGCTATGAGTAATTTAATATATAGGTTTCTTTAAGTTCGAGTTAACGTAGTAGGAGGTTTGCTTGGTAATTTTATAGGGGATCTTTTTTTGTTTCTTTTTTTTTTGCTTTCTTCATTAATTCCTACACTTAATTAATTCCTTTTGAAATAAATATCGTATATGTGCATCGTGCCTAAATATTCGAAGAGTTTTGCGTTTTGCTTATAATCACACTATGATCATTTTATCATTTATCGAATTCGTGATTTTTTCTCAGATCATCTGTGATGATGATAAAAATGTTAATCTTCGCTCTTTCTTTCTGTTTTCGCATCATTATCATCATACTTTTCAACATATGATTTCATATTGCGGGGCCATCCAGGCTTCATTTATCAACGCTGGATCACCCCGTACTATGTATTCGTATTATTTGTTGTATTTGTAGTTGTCGTATTTTGTTGTACCCCACCTTGTCCGCTGCCATTCGCCACTCCACCAGCTCCATTGCCACATGCCACAACACCACTAACACTACCGCCGCCGCCCACACTCTGCGAATAGTCTGAGTCGCTGCTGAGCATTCTCTGGTAGGTCACCGAACCTGGTGTGCTTGGTATGCCTACAAGGCGATCCAAATTCTTTTCTCCGCGCATGAATCTGTCAAAACGAGAGAGGAAAAAAACGCGTTGGTGAGTAAAAAAAAATTAAAAATATTAAATTAAATTATTTGGTGGTGCAGATATAGAAAGTGCTTTGACATGCTGCGATATCATACAAAACCAAAGTGTGTTGAAATAAAAATGTGAAATTTTTATAAAATTTAATATCAAATGTAATGGGCAAGTGTGCATATGTCTAAGTATATATGAATACATTTGTATGATACAGTGCAGTTTTGTATAAAAAAATAATTATGTTTCCACAGTTTTGATTGTCCCTTCGACAGCTGAGTCGAAAAAGACCCGTTTGGGGGTATCTTCGCAGATTCCCGTTTCAGAAAGAATTGACAGTCGATGTATATTGGAACGATTTTTCGTCATCCCTTGTCAATTTTGGTTTTGTAACAAACCGGTTTCGGCTATCCGCCATCTTCAGTGTTTGATATCGTTCTCCTTTTCCGGTTTGTTACAAAACCAAAATTGACAAGGGATGACGAAAAATCGTTCCAATATACATCTAGTATCCACCCTGTCGGAAAAACACAAAACCGAATTGACAGTCCTTGGCCGAATATAAACCCGGTACTCTCTTGCGTACTGGTATGACCAGTGGAACCTCCTAGGTTATGCAATCCCTACATCCGTAAGGAACGAAAATATGGATAATGAGAGGTGAAAGGCATCATATCCGTAGATCAAACATCGAGTTATGGCGACGGGGAAGGGCCCATTTACTGATGAACTCTGTGCGAAAATCAACAGTTACCTCTGCGACCTTTCCAGGTTTTTCACCGAACGAGATCTGACAATATCACCGACTAAATCTACGGCGACACTCTTCACGACATGGACGCACCAGGTGAGAACCGAATTAGATATTTACGTTGATTGCACTAAGCTAACAACTGTCAGTCACCCAAAGTTACTGGGGGTGACACTGGATAATACTTTCTCATTTGCTGGTCATGTGTCTGCAATGGTCTCAAAGGTATGAGGTCGCAACAAGATCCTCAAGTCATTTGCCGGCAGTACTTGGGGAGAAGAGAAAGAATCGGTGCTGTCTACATATCGACGTGCCATACGAAAACTAACACTAAAATTTTGTGTCTGAAGAAAACTAACACTTTCAAGTTGTGTCTGACGAAAACTAACACTTTTATTTTGTGTCTGACGAAAAGTAACACTTTCATGTTTTCTCTGAAGAAAAGGTACTAGCCAAAAGTGTTAGTTTTCGTCAGACACAAAATAAAAGTGTTAGTCTTCTTACAGAATTTAAAAAGTGTTAGTTTTCGTAAGATATTTGAAAAGTGTTAGTTTTCGTATGGCACGTCGATATAAGGCCATTGGCCGACCATATGGTCGCCTAACGTGCATAACATCAACTGGACGAAGTTACAAGTCTGTCAAAATACCGCTATCAGAACTGCTACGGAATGTCTCCTCATGTCTCTTGAGTCTCACCGCCATCAAGAGGCAAAACTGCTCAATGTAAGAGAGCACGCGAAAATGCTTAGCAGGCAATTCCTTCTGAACTGCCAAAAGCCAGGACATCCAAACCGTAATCTTTTGGACATTATGACGATATCCGGCGTCATATTACCTTGCCGTTTGATCTGCGGAATCATAAGCGGGCTCTAGCCGACATCCACACCGAGTCGGTTGACACTTTTGTCAGCTCTCTACCTGTGAACCCCGTTCTAAACAGTCTTCCACCTGATATTGCTGAAGAAGAACGCACCTTACCAAGGAAGACAAGAGTCACTATGGCACAGCTTAGGTCTGGATACAGTGTGAGGTTAAAATCTTACTTATCCAGACTGAATGATACAATTTCAAACACATGCCCTGCATATGGTAGGACCCCCCATGATACCCTATATCCCATCAACTGTCCAATTGAACCTACTCTTCTAACCCCTCTGTCCCTCTGGTCCAACCCCGTTGAAACTGCGCGTTTCCTTGGACTCCCGTTAGAAGAGATTGATGAAGATCTTCGGAAAGATCATACACTCTAGGCAGGGCAATGCATTGTTAACAGCAACAACAACAACATCGAGTTATTTACGGCTGTTAGTTGCCTCCTACCCCGCAGGGGAGGGGGGGGGGGGGTGAACTGACGCCTCTTATTGCTATGTTACCCGCTAGTGCAAGGTTGATGCAATTTGAGCGCATCAAATTCGACATTTTGGAAGGAGAGCGCGGGACACATAGTGGCCACCATGAAAAAAAGATCTATATCTATACTATATATATCAAGTTCTAACTCGAAATTTTTGTAAAAGCTAAACAGCCGATCTACTGGCCCGATTTTTTTCATTAAAATTTCTAAATCTCATAATTCGGTCACAATAGGGCACAATACACTTTTTTTTTTAATTAAAACCCTCTAGACTTGCATTACAGCACCCATCAATTTTTTATATTGCCTTTCAGAACCTGATGGTAGGGATAGGGATAGGGATTGAGATAGATATGGGGATCGGGTTGGAGAAATGCAGGGCATTAAATTTGTTGCAGGACAATGTCTGCCGGGTCAGCTAGTGAGAAATAAAAAAGATTTAGAGTTTAATATTAGAAAGGAATAAATAAATTAAGTGAAAGGAAGAGAGTAGGGCATAAAGAAGACACGAAGATAGGTCGGAAAGAGATGAATGATGCCTTCGATTGGAAAACGGGCGAAAAGAGAGGGAGAAAGGGATAGCTCAAAAAGAGGGGGAGGTGGGGTGAGATAAGAAAATGAGGAAAAGGACTCAAGGTCTATCTACACAGGCCAACATAGAAATTCTTACAAACGTTTTTTAGTTAAAAGAGATTTAAGAGCCTATAATGTTTCGCCAACAAGTCTTCGAATCGTCTCTGGTGCTTTGTCTATATGCAATGCAATATATAGTTTTTGTTTTGAGTTAGTTTATTGATCGATGAGGACACAGTTTTTTTTAGACATTTTTCGAATAATTTATTATTTAATGAAGATATGTGCAAGTGTGCAGGAAATGAATAATGTTTGATATCCTTATTTTAATTTTCAATGTTGTCCAGCTTTTTTACAAATCATGCATTTCAAATGATGAACATCTGTTATTATATCAAACTATAATGATTGCACGAGTATGTCCTCAATATGAAAATATAAAATTTTTTTTTTTGATATACCAATAGAAAGGACAATAAAGATGGAATTGTGTGTGAAATAATGATTGCTGCTAGAGGCTGCAACTAAAATTGTGAGGTATAAAATTTTTTTTTTTTTTTTCGTTTTAATTATGGAATATTTAGTGACTAGAGAAGTGAGTGTATACCTTTCAGGCAAAAAAGCCGGCGATAATTATCAGTCACAAGCGCATTTATCCGCTATTGGAAACTTATAATGATATCCATCTTGGTGTAGCAGTGAAATGATTTGGAAAATCGAAAAAAGTGTAGAACAAAAAAAAACAAATGGAATTTCAATAATCTTTACATAAATTGTTTTTGCATGTAAACGTCAGGATAAGGATAAGGATTTCGTTTCGCAAAAACAAAAACTACTGTGTACTGTTTCACCAATTAGATTACACGTAAGATTTACTATGTAAGTATATACAATATAAATATCTTTAAATTAAATTTTGATTGGTAGCAGCTTACCTCTCTAGCTTATCGATGCAGGCATCCTGATAGTCATGTATCCACGTGACACCATTAAAATGACAAACGCTACGCATATCCTCTGGCAATCGATCGGGTTCGGGCCACATAAATTGTTGATCAATTATTGGAATAATATTGCAATTTGATTTTAAAGCCGCAACGATTTCCTGCAAATTTAATAAAAAGTATGTAGTTTAGTGCATGGAGCAGTGGTATTTTTTTTTAATTTCTAACGAGTTACGCCTAGTGTAACAACTTTTTATCGATTATCGATATCAGTACCCTTCAGGCACCGGATATCCATACAAACCTGGCCAAAATGGGATCATTAAAGATCTAGAGACATTCACGCGCTTATACGGCTGATACATTAGCGCAAATTCCGAGTTAACTCCGCTTTTGGGAGTTAACTTGAGCATAATATTCATTATAAACTCCCAAAAATTAAGAAGATTTGAGCAGTTTTAAAAAATTTGCACTGGCAACACTCTGTAGATAAATAGACAACAACAGCAAGAAACACTAGGAAATTAAGAGTAGCTGACAGATAGGTGTCGCGCTGGTTTGTAAAATCCGACTATCGACAGCTAAATGTCGCCGAGGTAGGAAAAAATATGGTACAATAACAACCAAAGTAGTAATTCTCAATGCTGTTAATCTTCAATTTTGTGTGTTTCAGGGTAAAATTTAGTTCTGATTAAAGAAGATTTATTGGAGATAATCTCCGTGTGTGTATCCATAGCATAAGACGGAGAGAAATCTCCATATTAATAGGTTTTTTAACCGGGCACTGCCTTATAGGTAGGCACGCAGAAAGGTTAGGTGTGCCCTAACGATGGTGCTGTAGGAGTGGCAAAGGTGATGAGGAGGAGCAAACAGTGGAGCACCTCATCTGCAACTGCCCGGCTTTAAGCGGCGCGAGAACGTGCTTTTTGGGAGTTACCTTTCTGGATAGCCTACGCCAGATCGCGGAGCTGGACATAAAGGACTTGATGGCCTACATAAAATCATCGAGGAGGAGTAACGGTGTCGGTTTAGGAGTGTCAGTCCCGGGATTCTGCTATGAGAATAATCCCAACAATTCAGGGATGTTCCATATGGCCGGATTCCAGGACTGACTTTCCCAGTGTTGGTGGTATCACAACCGCCCTTTCAGCCACTTGAACCTAACCTAACTTAGGAAAGAATCCTCCAACGCGTTAACGCGCAATTCTAAGGTTCGACAGTGTAAAAAAGATCCTTCCTGAGGCAATTGGAACTAGCAGGTTAGGGAGCTTACAATAAAACCTTAGGATTGTGGGGAGTGCTTGCGCAGTAAAGTTTCACAACTATCATGCTCATTTGAGTGTGTCGTCATAGGAACAGCGATGTAAACGAGAAAACGTGCGAATAAAAATAAACTGGGAAGTTGATAGGCAGAGGAAACGTTATTTCACAGCAATTAAAAGTGACACGAGTAACTGTTCGGCCTTCTACACCAAGTCGTGGCGGATCAATGCCCGCAAAAGTAATATAAAAAATTATATAGAAAAAGAATTTTTCTAAAAGGGATCGCCAGTAGTTTGGCAAACTCTCCAGGTGCATTTCTGCGATGAAAAGGCTCTCAGCAAAAACTGATTTGCTTTGCAAGTGCCGTTCGGAGTCGACAAAAAACTGTAGGTCCCGCCAACTTGTAGGAAAAACACAAAAGCAACACACCAGAAGTTGGAAAGAGAAGCTCGGCAAAAATCTCGTTAGAGGTTATGATAACCTGTTGGTATATCGCCGCTATTAGTTAGTTTACTAGTATGGGTTCTTCCTTTAAGGATGCGCTGCTACTGATATCTAATTTATGACGAGTACTTACACGATGAACCCAATCCTTGCCATCATCATCGTCTACACAACGTTGCAGGGCATTTGGTGTTAATACTAAAACGAAATTTTTCGCTTGACGAATACTGTTTAGCAGTCCATTATCGAATTTCCCCGCTTCGAGACGTTCAACATCAATAAATACCGAAAAGCCGCGCAATTGCAAGTGAACCTGAAAAAGAAGCAGAAAGAGAAAAATTAGTTTCTTTTGTTGCTACCAAAGTAACAGTAACTAACCTTCAATAAACTAGCCAACTGCGAGCCATTCGAACGCCGATAGCTAACAAAAACATCCAATGTCTTTGCCATATTCTCTTCCGATGAGCTGGGCAAAGAGTTTTCTAAATTCTTGACGGCATTCAAAATACGCATGCGATGTATCGAATTCTTAATGGCACACTCAGCAACCAACATATCTTCGTTTAGCTGTGGCAGAGAATTTCGATCGATGCCTGCATTCAACATCGCATAAGTGTACGTGCAGTACTCTGGCCCAATTTCAGCTAGAAAATGATGCATTTTCGCTGAATCTTTGGAAGAGTAATCAGCCATGCGTTTGAGATTTTGCAGCTCACGTTCAAAACGTTTCAGCAGTATGCCATTCGAAATGCCAATATCATCGCGCAAATTATCATGATTCAATTTCAACAGCAGATCGCCATCCACTTGCGATTCCTCAAATTGTTTTACAAATTGACCAAAATTAATTTGTTTCACCCATTCTTGCACATCTTCAACCGACCACAGTGGTACTTGCTGCGACAATTTGTGTGGCACAGTTTCACCAATGAGACGCAATGCTTGTGCGGCAAATTTGGAAGCGATTGCATTCGGGCAACTCGCTACAGTCTTTAAAGCTTCTATGGCGCCAATCTCGTGAAATATTTCTGTATTGCCTTGTTCACGTTTTATACCAGCTTCCATGCAGAAATGAAAGGCAGCTAGATTGCGTGCCTCCTCACGATTCGAACTCAAAACAGGCACCAAACGTTCTAGCCAATGTTTACTTTGTCCATGCGCATGCGCTAAATTGGAACGCGCAAATTCTGATGGATCGTGTGTCGTGACAAAAGGTTCTACCAAATCGAGACAACCCGATTTCAGCACTTCGGCTTCAATTTCTTTATTTGCCACTAGAACGGCGATAGCAAGGCAGGCATAATATTTGATGTTATCATCATCGTGAAAAGCCAATGGGAATAGCCACATTGGTACTTTGCGGAAGATCATAGCTTCTTGATTCTCAGCGCCACCATACAATGATAAATTCGCTAAGGCACTTGCACAATGCCGCAATGTTTCCACATCATTTGTACGACATTCGAATAGTACGGCATCTAAGCCGCCCAATTTAATCACATCGGAACATGTACCCTCCGAATGTTTGAAGAGATGTTCCAATATACCAGTGCCAACGCGTGAATGCTCTGTATTTGGCTCCTTGGTGCACATGCACGCCACATTCACCACCTTATCGAGTCCGTTGTCTACGACGTGTGTACGATTTTCGGTGGTCAAACATTGTTCCAATAATTTGGCTGATGAGAATTTAATTTTCATATCACCCTGTA